>JABWTJ010000566.1:0-475000 GCA_016801875.1 Solanum sitiens
TTATATAAGTCAACAACAATTCCCACAAAAGTGACGCACGACTCCCACTAGGAGTATGCTTCATGCCCACTCTTAATTCTTTATATTACTCCTAAAAACATTTTCAGCTTTACCTCACAATTCAAAAACAGAAAATAAATGTAAACTCACTTTTCTAAAAGTATTCTTGGCTGCATCCATAAAAAACAAAAGGAAGAATTCGTACGCCTAAGTATTTTAAGTAAAGAACTTCACTTGGGAACAAAAATCAAAGCTCGGAAGAAAGGTTTGTGTGTGGGTGGAGACATGTGCTTGTGGCTCGTTGTCAAGGCTGAAAAGGTCCCTTTCCCAAGAGTCCCCTAAGGTTCAGTTTAAGTCCAATCGAAAAACTAAGGTTGTCCCCCGTTGCATGCCCTTGTCATTAGATCCTATGAACGAATTGATGCATGCGTTGGTATGACTTCTGGTAGATGATTTTAGGAATGATTGTGATTGTCTACAATGTGTGTTTTGGGCTATTTATGATTCGTTATATACATCCGAATGTTGAATGTCATATGTGCACAAAACATGATGTTCTTCCGTAATTGTATTGTTACTGTTCACTTGAAGAAGATGGTGAATCATGTGTTATGTAATGTTGTGTGTTTAACATGCAAAAAGAAATGGTGATGTTCATAAACAAGAAAGTGAAAGTAAAGTCCTTAATGAATTGGTTAAAAGTATATGTAAAACTATGAGTTAAACGCCTAGGCTAAATGTAAGAAAGTGAATTAAAATTATATGTTAATTGAACATGGTTTCGGCTAGTCACTAGTATAAATAAAGAGAAATAGATGTAGCCATTTAGGGTGGATCTCGAGACCTGAAGGTCCTAACACTATGAGAAGAAGACTTAAATTAATAAAAAAGAAAATAGGATGAAAGAAGGGATTCGAACCCGGCTCATTGAAAGAAGCCTTAAATTAAAAGAAAAAGAAAATAATGTGAGAGAGGGGGGATTCGAACTCGGCTCCTTGGCCAAGGGTGTGAGATACATAAATCTCACACCAAAATAAAATAATAAAAATTGAGGCTACTGGGATTCGATCCCAGATCCTCTTGGCCGAATGAATGAAGTCACCTAGCACTCTAAATAATTAAAAATAAAGTGTTGCCCAAGGGATTCGAACATGGGTCCCCTTCACCGAAATTGTGAGACACATAAGTCTTACATATAATGAAATAAAATGCAGCCACTAGGGATCGAACTTGGGTCCCTTGGCTGAATGTGTAAAATGCATAAGTCTTACAAAACATATACTTAGAATATCATGAAACACTTAGTCAATTATGAGTAACCCGAAATGGGTAATACCATGAGTTAATGGTAAGATTAATAAATGAACATTCACGTAATGAGGTGAGTAATTATATTATACTATGATGCTAATGAAAATAGTGACAACATGATAAGAGGCTAAGATAAATGGTGAGACAAGTCTCAACCAAGCCTAAGTAAAGGTCACCAAAAGTACTCACCTAAGAGAATATTGAATATTAAGAGACAAGTCTCAATCATATTCTATATGTAAGTGTAAGGACAATTCACACTTAATACGTAAAGAAGAGATGAGAAATCATTTAATGAGCTATGAATACCTCATGCTAAGAAGCAAGCTTCAATGATGTATGAGTTGAATGTAAGTAGGAACTTTAATCTAAGCACCGATAGACTAGTTATGAGTGGTGACTCCTTCTTTCGGGAAGGGCGGAGGTTCACATAATTCTCATGAAGATGAGACTATCCACCAAGGTGGGTATGGGTCCTTAAATCTCCTAGTCTTTTAACTATGTTGCCAACATAGGGAACTAGCTTGGTTCGAACCCATAAAGCTAGCATGTTTTGGTTTCACTTTGGCCAGTGACTCCACCTCTTTTAAGAGTGGGGAAGACACCGGATTTCATGATGCTCACATGATCGATGTCGGTTAAGGTTGGAAGTTCCTCAAAGTATTAAGGACAATGAAATTAATGATACCAAAGGTGTTTGTGCAAGACAATCAAGAGATGAAACCGGATTCAAGTAATGACATTAGGTCATTCTTGGTCATTGCACTTCATGATCCCGATGAGAGTCCTAAACTTCATCCTAGGTATAGCTGGTGTACACATCATCCTATAAATGAATGAAATGAATAATGTGAAGTACAAATAAATGAATGAAGCAGGCTCTATGTTTGTAAAGGAGACTCTCAGCTTGAGATCTTATATGTTAGGCCGTCACTTGAGATGTCTTAATGCTACGTCCATGATTCCAAGGTCTTATGGATATGAAATGTATAATATATGAAACAGTAAATGTATATTATGTGAACCTATGTGTGTATGATGTGTGACATATTCATGGTATGACCTTCCTATTACGAAATAGTCAAAGTCAAGAGACTTGACCTTCTAAGAAAGCATGTTGATTAGGAAGATCCATTCTTGTTCGTGCATTACCATTATGTGTTGTTGCATGTACCCATACTTAGTACAAGTGTGTGCTAATTCCATACAATATTACTATTTTAGGTGCAGGCTCAGGTGGACGTTGAGGGTATCATTGCAGCTGTACGGACTCAGAGATTTCATCCGGACTTGGTAGGTCCTCATGCATTCGAGGATGCCTGCCTTTATATTTCTTGCTTAGTAGTAGGTTTGAACAGTGGGGTATGTTCCACTAGTGTTTCCTTCCTATTTTATTTAGACGCTTGTAATGATGCCGTTTTGGCAAGTATTACTTATGACATGAGATTCCATTTCTTTCAAGTTGCATGATCTTATAATTAGATGGTTGATGTATGAGCAATGAACTTCCTTACAAATATGTGTTTATATGATGTCTATGTATACTTCAACTATAAACAAAAAGTTTTAAATTTCTGCTAAAATTAACCGTATGAATGTGATGAATGAAAGAAGAGGCTTGTCTGCGACCTCTGAGAGGTCAACGATGCTGGTTGCGATTCGGATTCTAGAATCTGGGTCGTGACAATTCTGCTACTTCCCTTTGTATGTCTTCCCACCAAAACACTTCTCTGAGGTCATAATATATCTTTTTAGAGCCCGGATGAACAGAAAAACGGGAACAATGAGCTTCCTCAAGACTGTTATTTCTCAAGTCATCATCATTGGGCACACACAACCTTCCTTGATACCTCAAGACACCATCCCCCCTAAGGGGAATGACTCATTAAGCTTACCAAGGACCGATTCCTTCAACTCCATCAATGATTGATCAAGGTGTTGCTTAGACTTCACCTCAACTACTAAAGAGGATTTTTAGTTATGATGGACCATAAAACCACCATTTGGAGAACCTTCCAATCTAACCCCCAAACGAGCCAACCAATGAACATCATTCACTAGGTCATTCTTGAATTCTTCTACATGAGACACTCTAACTATAGTCATATCACATAGATCATCAAAAATCACATTGGCTTTGTCGGGGTGGTAGATATCAATCATGTCGTAATCTTTCAACAAATCCAATGACCTTCTTTGTCAGAGATTTAACTCCTTTTGAGTAAACACATATTCAAGACTCTTGTGGTCTATATACGCATTAAGATGAAGACAATACAAATAATGCCTCCATATTTTTAAGGCAAATACCACGGCCGCTTACTCAATATCAATAGTTGGATAATTCTTCTAATACGCCTTAAGTTGTCTAGAAGCACAAGATACTACATTCCCATGATGTATAAGGACACACCCTAATCCTACTCGGGATGCATCACAATTTACAACGAAGCCCTTTGTACCCTCCAGTAAAGTCAACACCGGAGTGGAGGTAAGCCTATCTTTCAAGATTTGGAAGCTTCTTTCACATGCCTCATACCACTTTAATTTTACACTCTTTTGGGTCAAGGTAGTCAAGGGAGATGAAATGGATACAAAACCATCCACAAAACTCCTATAATATTCCGCTAGACCCAAAAAGCTTCTAATGTCAGTTGGAGTAAATAGTCTAGGCCAATTCTTAACCGCCTCGGTTTTTTCCTCGGATCAACCTCAACCCCCTCACTAGAGATTATATGACCCAGAAACGCCAACGACCTCAACCAAAACATGCATTTTTTATACTTGGAAAATAATTGGTTTTCCTTAAGGACTTGTAACACCACTCTTAAATTATTCATGTGCTCACCCTCATTTTTCGAATATACCAAGATGTTATCAATGAAAATAATGACAAATGAATCTAAGTAACTACAAAACACCATATTGATAAGGTCCAAAAACCCGAGGCATTAGTGAGACCAAATGACATTAGTAGAAACTCATAGTGACCATATCTAGTTTAAAATGACGTTTTTGGTATATTCTCACGTCTCACCCTAAGTTGGTGATACCCCGATCTCAAGTCAATCTTAATAAAGGTATCTTGCCTATTTGAGTTGATCAAACAAGTAGTCTAAATGAGGGAGAGGATACTTGTTTTTAATAGTGACTTTATTGAGTTGGCGATAATCAATGCACATTCGAAGGGACCCATCCTTCTTGTTCACAAACAATACCGGAGCACCAAATGGAGAAATAGTAGGTCTTATGAAGATTTGTATAGTAAGTCCTTGATTTGTGCCTTCAACTCTTTCAATTCAGCCGGAGCCATCCGATAAGGAGGAATTGAAATGGGGTTGGTATTCGGTAGTACGTCAATACAAAAAGTGTACGGTAGTAAGTCAATACAGAAATAAATTTCCCATTCGGGAGGGATTCCAGTAAGATCATTAGGAAAGACCGCCGGAAATTTCCTTACGACGGGGACTAACTCAATGGGAGGATTTTCAGAGTCTAAATCTTTTTGAGATCATTTTAAAAGCCTTAAGACAAGAGATGATACGACCTCTAGGAATAGAATTGCCCCCCTTCCACTCTAAAATGGGTTCATTTGGAAAATTGAACTTGACAATTTCTGTTCTACAATCAATGGATGAAAAACAATCATGCAACCAATCCATCCCCACAAAAATGACATCAAAATCGATAATATCAAGTTCTACTAATTCAACATGAGTAACTCTATTGGCCATTTGTAAGACCCCAAAAATAAGTTAGGGTGTATACATCCTAACATTTTTGTATTAAGGTTCTAAGGTCCTAAAATATCTTATAATATGGTTTAGAGGCAGTGTATAAAGTTTGAGGTGATTTGGAATTCAAACGTCAAGGGACAACTAAGACATTCGACGACTAGTCGGTTATGTACCTCATGTGTCTATGTGTGCTTATATGTGTATGTCATGAGATTATGAATTCTTGAAATGAGTTGTAGTGATGTTTAATAGTATTATATGAAGTTTCGTGAAGTTTTGAGCTCAAACATCCAGGAACATCCAAGACGTTCAAAAGATATCCTTGAGAAATGCATGTGTGTGTCTTGATAGGGCCTTGCATGTTTGGACGTGTTTCGAGTATTTGTTTTGGGTTAAACTCATGTGGTAGGTTTACAACTTGTTAAGGGTTGTATTTACATTGTAAAAGTCTAGGTACGACTTCAAAAGGGCCCCATAAAAGGGCCCACAAGAAGGACCCAAGGCTGGTCGACAAACTGCCTTGGCAGTGTCAATCTACTGAACCAAACGACGGCTAGTTGGTTGACCAACGGTCCGTAGGTGAGGTCTCGTCAATTGAAATTTAGCCTGGGAAGGTCACAACCCAAAATTTTCCAAGGACCAACCGACGGAAGCCAAAGGTTGGCCAGTCGATTGACCAGTGGATTGGGTCCGTCGACGGTGGCCTTCACCTGCAACCTTGCACACTGTTTTGTTAAGGGGTGAATGGGAAATTAACCCCACGTTCTGAACTGACTCTAATTGATTTCTTTACCTATTTTTGGGTCATCAAAAACGTGAAGAACCCATTCCTAATCCCTTCTCACGAATTAAACTTTTCCCTCCAAAAATATTTTCCCTAGAAACCACCATTGTTGGTGAAGCTCAAGAGAATCTTGGAGCTTGGATTTCCATGGATGATTCACCAAGTTTTAGAGGTTTTAAACTATACAAAGGTATTTTAATCTTCATCTCCAAGTAACCTTTCACTTGGAGAGTTAATCTCAAGTTTTCAAACAAGGTTTCATGATCAAGTTTTTGTTCTTCTATCTAGCCATGGATTCTTTCCAAAAACGTATTAAATGGTTAAATCATGATGAATTGATGTTAATGTATTGGTTGGAACGTCATTTTACTCCAATTGCATGATGAACCCATGCTCCTTCCCTATATCGATTATGTCCTTGCATGGGCTTTATGATCATGGTTTGTTAATGGTTGAGTTGTGATTATCCTACGTTGAATTGATTATATCTATTGTTATTTACATTAATTAATTATGATTTGAGGATGAACAATCCACGAGAATAAATGTATGAGGATTTGAGTATGAATAGCCTATGTTTCTAAGTGTTACACTGAATTTCGATTATAGCAATTGTGTATGATTTCGATTATGCAAAGCATCATTATAGCTACTGCCTTTAGTTGGTATTATGGATGAATTATGGGTAAAAATCATTGATTATTAAATTTAAGAAAGGCTAACATGAATTGATCTAGATTCTTTTAGTCTATGAATTGATTATGCTATAAAGGTGATGTAATCTATATTTTAGGATTAATAAAGATGAATAAGACTTGATTTCTATCTCGTTATCTACTGCCTAGCATGTACTTTATTGGTAAATATTATTGATGATCAATACTTTGCGAAAATTAGTATGAGGCCTATTCCCTCTACTCTACATTGAATTATTATTTTAATGCCTTTGTTAGTATCTTGATCTTGTAGTGATGTAAGCATGATTTTGATATGTTAAGTGCATATTTAGCTACTGTCCTAAATCGATAATACTAAGGAAACATAATTAATAATCCATGCGAGTTAGTGGTCTATGTCCTTGTACATTCTAGCATGTTAATGATGTGTGGCACTAGTTTGTAGTATGGATTGTAGTAGCTTATGCATGACTTCGTATATGATTGTTATGTTTTAGCTACTGCCCTATATTTTAAATATTGATGAAAGATTAGTAATTGTCAATGTTCACCAAAGGCTAAAGGATGGGTAAGAATTGCTCTACTCTTCTACTTCTCTATTTTTCAGTAATTATGTTGATGAAGTCTTGTATGACATTGTGTGTTATGGTCCACTTATGGTGGCGATGTTTACTTTATTGTCATTATATATGTTTTGGCCATGTCCTTGAAGGATAATTGATGAATCTATGATTGAGTGTTATGATGATCACCTTATGTGTAACTTGTGCCTAGTCTTCTAATATAGTTGTGAATCTAGATTATGTTACTATTGTTATGACCATGTAAAGGGTTATGTAAGATCATGTGTAAGTGCTGCCATTAATGAAGTGTTAATGATTGATGACCCCTACCCATGATCTCCTAAGTAAATGTGTAAATAGCTAATGTTAGGAGCCTTAAATATAATATGAAGTTAGCTGCCTTCTATGCTAAATTGTGTTGTGTGGTCTATACTTGAAAGTGTAATATTGGCTTGAAAGGGTGGTTGCCTCAATATGTTGTAGATAGACATTATGTGATTATATTGACCAATGTACACACACAGTCACTCTATATGCATGCTTACAAGTAGTATAGGTTATGGCGTCTAAATGAAAGGTTGTTCTGATATTTTCTAGTGTCTACTACTTTGCATGTAAAGTATATGTATGTGAAGTATGTTATGTATTCCTTACTAGGATTACTTGATAGGTGTACTACTATGGGAAAGGTTATGGGACCTTGTCTACGCATTGCACATGTGTACCTTGATAGGATAGTTCCTAGCTTGTGTTTCTATGTCCATGAATATGAATGTATAGTCATGTGTGGTCATTAATGTGTTATGTGAAAGGTTTGCTCACATATATGTATACACACTCACACATGAATGATGATCTTGTCAATAGAGGGATGTCTCCACGATAACTTCCAAGTTCCATAAACTATGTTTGCCACATAGGATCTAGCATGTGATATCACCTAATATGCTAGAATGATATATGTCTTACCTTGGCAAGTAAGATGCCCTCTTTTTGTGTGAGGGGATAACACCAAATTCCATGCTTATCACCTATGGTGTTAGTGTCGGTTAAGACTATAGTTTCCCTGAAGTAAAATGGACATTGGAAGTAAATGATAAGGACCCTAACTAGCATAACCTAAGGGTAGTATCTTAGTGTAGGTGGGATATGGGACTTCACCTATACATTACACAAGTGGCTCTTGAGGGAAGTCCTAGGAAGGTGTTCTAATGCATGTCACTATGTATATGTTCTTTATGTATGACTTTGTAGTATTGGTCTACTTGTTATGAAGATGTGCATGGTATAAGTCTATATGCATGATGTTGATGTTATTGACTATAAGATGAAGGTCTTGCTTGAGATAAATGAAGTTGTCTTCTCTTACTATATTGATGTATGACTTGGATGTAAAGGCTTGTGTCCTCATGATAGGTTTACTAAGTATGTGTGAGGATATGGGGCTTTACATGTACATTGCACTAGTAGACTTACATTGGGGGCATGAGTTGTATCTTATAAGGTTCTATGTGAAGTAAAATTAGTATATGTGCATAATGGGTAGGAGTTCACTGTAATGTCCTTTTAGTCTTGGCTTAAATATGTATAAGTTATACTATACTCGTATGATGGTATGTGTTGCTTCATGTAGGTTATATGCATGTTTACTTGTGACCTTAAGGTGATGCATTGCACCAAGTATCACTAGAGGGTTACTTGGGAGGTTAATGAATAAAAGAAAGAAATGCTTAGTGTAAAATAGTAATAGCTCACTATAATGTGACTTGAGAATGTTATAAATTATATATGTGATCTTATGAAATGTTTGGCCTTTGAATATGTTTATATGATGCATGTGAATGACATAAACCCTATTGGATAAAGGTTTTATGAATATTTACTCAAAAAGGCATGAAGTATGATTTCAAGAAAATGTCCCTTTTAAATGCATGTTTTTGCATGGTTGTCATGCTTAGTGTATTCTTGTACTAACTCCATTATTCTCTACTTTTTACACAAAGTGTAGGTTATAAATGCTTAAGGAATGTCCATAGGATTGAGGAGCTTGATATGTGATTCCCAAGCTCAAGGAAAGGAATCCTTAAGTCCAAGGATGTCCTAAATGTTTAGTTATTCTAAAGTTTATTAAATATTGTATAATTATGTATTATGTCTAAAGGTTCATGTCCCTAATGTACTCTATTTTGTTGAGTCTAAGATGGCAAAGATACTTCAGGTCTAAGTATGTAATATGATTATTTTATATATATGAAGTAAAGTTTCTAGCATATGATGTGCTATGAAAAGTTTTAAATTTTCTGCTAAATTTACTATGTCAATGCGATGAATGTTAACTATGGGCTTGTATACGACCTCCGAGAGGTCAACTACGTCAGTTACTTCTAGGGGGTGCTCCCCGATTGTGACAAACGTGGTATTAGAGCATGAAGTTTTAAAAGTTGTTTTAGGTTCTAGAAGTCTCATATTACCACATCTAGTAGAGTCTTCTATCATTGGTGGTGAGTCAGGACAAATCAAATGGTACAAAAGTATATAGAACGATAGAGTTTCCTTCTTCCTCATTCTCATACTGTGCCATAGAACTTAACTCGATAAGATCTCTGTGTTATGTTTTGTTGTCCGGTGGTCTTTTAGATATGATTGCTTGGATGAGATTGTTCTCTATGCTTGAGGGAGAAAAGGTGAGTTTAAATGATTATCTTGGTTTTATAATTGAATGAGTATGTGTGAAGGTGAATTTTGGCATATTTTGATGATGTGATGCCAATTATGTCTACGTATGAAGTTTATGTGAAATGGTATGTTATGTTGAAGAATGTGGGTCATGATACAATTAAAGCATGTTAGAAGTTATTATGGTTAAAACGAGTTTCTTTTGGAATATTGTATTACTATATGGTTCTACATGATGGTAGCCTAATATTATGATTTGAGTTTAAAATGCTTAGTGACCTCCTATGGGAGCATTCTACCCTAAGAATATGTGCTTAAAAGTGTTCGATGTTTCCCTTTGTATATATGTGATCCTTGATAAGTTGCCTATCATGGATTAGAGTTCTTTGTGTATACTTGATCCTTGGTGTGAAGGTAGTATGTTTTGTCTTGGTAGGGTGATGATGTAGGTTTTAGTAAACTAGAAATTACCTTACTGTAATGTTTAAGGAAAGAGAACAATTTTTATGGCTAAGTCTCCTTGTTGTTTCCCTAATGTTGTATGACCTTGGTGTCTATTGTAATGTATGAAAACCTTATGTGGTTGAATGAGATGACTTAACTAGATAATTGGGGATAATATGCATAGATGATAAAGCTTAGAATTCCTTGGTTGACTTAATGTAATTCCTTCTAACGTGGTAATCACTTGTAAGTGATGAAAATGAAGGTTGTTAAGCTAAAGATCCTCTTAAGGTTGGGTTAAGTTACTTTTAATCGGGTTTACCCTAAATGGGAGATGCTTATGGAATAGTAAGGTTGTAGATATTTTCTACCTTGTCCTTCTAATTTTGCTTGAATTTGATACTAATGAATTCTTAGTAAGCTTGTTCATGAATAGAGTCTTGTATAAAGTATGAGTTGCATGAACCTTATATGTTTGGTATGTATTGATTGAAATTACCTTAAGGATGTTGTGAATATTCCAAGCGCATGAATGGGAAATTTGATAAAATCCATGTTTTCTCATGTTTATAGTGCATCTTAGCATACTAATTGTGAATTTGACTTCATGATATAAGGTAAGAAACATGGTTTTAGTCACTTGTTAGGTGTAATGTTTATCCTTATAATGAAAAGTTGAGTCTCTTGAAAATTATGTGACTTGTATGGTTTGGGAAGCATGATTGTTGGCTCATTCTTGACAAGTGAAAGCATGTTTAGCTAAGTGTTCATTTGTGTGCCCATAAATTGTATTGTTTTTCCCAAAAGATGCTTACTGTGAAGGTGAGTACTATGTTAAAAATGGACATTTGGTGAAATGGCTTCCTATTTTTTGTGATGTATTTGGTGTGACTTACCATTTAGACTTCACTAGGAAGGAAACATGAGCATGTTTTGGTTTAAAAAGTTGAGAAAATTCTCATATTACAGTATAGATGACCTTTGTGCATTTGTTTGGGTATGAACTCATGATACATGTAAGTGTGTTGAGGAGAAGGACATTCCTCCATGGACACCACTAAGCATTGTATGGTTGAGTATGACCTTCATGGCACTAGGTCTAACTAATAAGAATCCATTGTCAACCTATCTTACTCAAGTCTATGTGCATTGAAGTATGAGTGCCTACTTGTTCTTGAGTGTTGTCCAATGTGCCTAAGTGTTACCTATAGATGGTTGTAAGATAAGCTCTTAATGAATTGAAGTGTAATGATCATGTTATGATTAGGAGAAGGATGTTCCTCCTATGAACATGATTAGAGCCTTTGTGATAGAAGCATTAGAGAGTGAGTAAATAAATGTTTTTGCTTGCTTGTGTGCATTGAATGTTAAAATGATGTGAAGTTGTGTTCCTTGAAAGTTTGGTGCATTAACTTCTATGTGATGAAGTTATAATTTAGATGAACTGCTCTATATGCATTGAAGTCCTTGTTGTGATTGAAATGTTCTAAGTATCATTCGAGGACGAATGTTCCCAAGTGGAGGATATTGTAAGACCCCCAAAATGAGTTAGTGTGTCTAGAGCCTAACATGTTTTTCTTAAGGTTTTAAGGTTCTAAAATGTCTTATAATATTTTTTAGAGGCATTGTATAATGTTTAAGGTGATTTGGAAGTCAAACGTCAAGGGACGACCAAGCAGTTCGACGACTAGTCTCCTATGTGCCTCATGTGACTATGCGTGCTTGTATGTGTATGTCATGAGCTTATGAAGTCTTGAAATGAGTTATAATGATTTTAATGGTATTATATGAAGTTTAGAAGAGTTTGGAGGTCAAACGTACAAGAACGTCCAAGACGTTCGAAAGATAGCCTTGAGACATGCATGTGTGTGTCTTGATGGGGCCTTGCATGTTTGGACGTGTTGCGAGTATTTGTTTTGGGTGAAAATAATGTGGAAGGTATGAAACTTGTTAAGTGTTTTATTTAAGTTGGAAACGTACGGGTATGACTTTAAAAGGGCCCCGCAAAAGGGCCCACAAGAAGGACCCAAGGCTGGTCGAGACACTGCCTTGGCAGTGTCAATCATCTGAACTAAACGACGGCCAGTTGATTGACCAACGGCCTATAGGTGAGGTCTCGTCGATTGACACTTAGCCTGGGCAGGTCTAAACCCAAAACTTGGCAAAGGACCAATCGATGGAATCCAAAGGATGGCCAGTCGATTGACCAACGGCCAGTCGATTGGGTCAGTAGATGGCGGCCTGCACATGCTGGCTTGCGCACTATTTTATTAAGGGGTGAATGGGAAATTCACCCCACGTCCTAAACTGACTCTAATTTATTTATTTACCTATTTTTGAGTGTATATAAGTCATATAAAATGTGAACAACCCATTCCCAATCCCTTCTCACGAATTAAACCTTTCCCTCCAAAAATATTCTCCCTAGAAAACACCATTGTTGGTGAAGCTCAATAGCAGCATGGAGCTTGGATTTCCATGTATGATTAAAAAAGTTTTAGAGGTTTTCAACTAGACAAAGCCATGGTAATCCTTCATCTCCAAGTAACATTTCACTTGGAAAGTTAATCTCAAGTTTTCAAAGAAGGTTTCGTGATCAAAGTTCTTCTTCTTCAATCTAGCCATGGGTTCTTTCCAAAAATGTTTTAAATGGTTAAATTATGATGAATTGATGTTAATGTATTGGTTGGAACGTGATTTTAATCCAATTGCATGATGAACCCATGCTCATTCCCTAAATCGATATTGTCCTTGCTTGGGCTTTGTGATCATGGCTTGTTAATGGTTGAATTTTGATTCTCTTACGTTGAATTGCTTATATCTACTATTTTTATGGTAATTTATTATGAATTTATGATGAACGATCCATGAGGACCAATGTATGAAGATTTGAGTATGAATACCCTATGTTTCTAAGTGTTACACTGAATTTTGATTATAGCAATTGTGTATGATTTCGATTATGCAAGGCATCATTCTAGCTATTGCCTTTAGTTGGTATTATGGATGAATTGTGGGCATAAATCCTTGATGATTAAATTTAAGAAAGGCTTACATGAATTGATCTAGATTCATTTAGTCTATGAATTGATAATGTTATATAGGTGATGTAATCTATATTTTAAGATGAATAAACTATGAATAAGACTTGATTTGTATCTCGTTATCTACTACCTAGCATTTACTTTATTGGTAAAATATTATTGATGAACAATACTTTGCGAAAATTAGTAAGATGGCCTATTCCCTCTACTATACATTAAATTGATAGTTTAATGCCTATGTTAGTATCTTGATCTTGTAGTGATGTAAGCATGATTTCGATATGTTAAGTGACTATTTATATACTGTCCTAGATTGATAATATTAATGAAACATGATTTATAATCCATGCGAGTGAAGTTGGTTAGTGGTCTATGTCCTTGTACATTCTAGCATGTTAATGATGTGTGGCGCTAGTTTGTATTATGGCCTTGTAGTAGATGATGCATGACTAAGTATTGTTATGTTTTAGATACTTCCCTATACTTTAAATATTGATGAAAGAGTAGTAATTGTCAATGTTCACCAAAGGCTAAAGGATGGGTAAGAATTGCTCTACTCTTCTACTCCGCTAATTCTCAATAATTATGTGTATGATGTCTTGTATGACATTGTGTGTTATGGTCCACTTATGGTGTCAATGTTTACTTTATTCTCATTATATATGTGTTGACCATGTCCTTGAAGGAAAATTGATGAATATATGTTTACGTTATTATGATGATCGCCTTATGTGTAACTTGTGCCTAGTCTTCTATTATAGTTGTGAATCTAGGTTGTGTTACTATTGTTATGAGTTTGTAAAGGGTTATGTAAGATCATGTGTAGGTTCTGCCATTAATGAAGTGTTAATGATTGATGACCCCTACCCATGAACCCCTAAGTAAATATGTCAATAGCTAATGTTAGTAGACTTAAAGTATAATATGAAGTTAGTGTGCCTCCTACGCTAAATTGTGTTTTGCGGTCTATGCTTGAAAGTGTAATAATTACTTAAGAGGGTGGCTGCCTCAATATGTTGTTGATAGACATTATGTGATCATATTGACCAATGTACACACACCCTCACTCTATATGCATGGTTACAAGTAGTATAGGTCATGGTTTTTAAATGAAAGGTCGTTGTCATATTCACTAGTGTCTACTACTAGCATGTTAAGTATATGTATGTGAAGTATGCTATGTATTCCTTACTAGGATGACCTGATAGGTGTACTAGTATGGGCAAGGGTATGAGACCTTGTCTACGCATTGCACATGTATACCTTGACAGGATAGTTCCTAGGTTTGGTTTCTATCTGCATGAATATGAATGTATGGTCATGTGTGGTCATTAATGTGTTATGTGAAAGGTTTTCTCACATATAAGTATACACACTCACACATGAACGATGATCTTGTCAATAGAGGATCCTTGAAAGATGGGCTCAAGTGTATCCTTAACTAGAAAGTACTAATACATATGCTATGTCCATGTGAAAGGATTTCTCACATAAATTAGGTTGATGAGCTCTCATCTATGACCTATGAGCTAAGCATATGAGGGGATGACTCTCCTAAGACTATGTTTTATAAATAAATGTTAATAAAGTATTTTTCAATAAAGGGAACTTAGCTTAGCATCGAGTGAACTTGTATATGAGTGTGTGTCCCTTTCTAATGTGGAAAGGGAGGTCTACCATAAATCTCATGAGGTGGAAAGACTCATAGACCAAGGGAATAGAGGGATGTTTCCACGATAACCTCCAAGTTCCATATACTATATTTGCCGCATAGGATCTAGCATGTGATATCACCTAATATTCTAGCATGATATATGTCTTACCTTGGCAAGTAAGATGCCCTCTTTTTGGTGTGAGGGGATAACACCAAATTCCATGTTTAGCACCCATTGTCTTAGTGTCGGTTAAGGATATAGTTTCCCCAAAGTAAAATGGACAATGGAAGTAAATTATAAGGACCCTAACTATGATAACCTAAGGGTAGTTGCTTAGTGTAGGTGGGGATATGGGACTTCACCTACACATTGCACAAGTGGCTCTTGAGGGAAGTCCTAGAAAGGTGTTCTAATGCATGTCACTATGTATATGTTCTTTATGCATGACTTTGTAGTATTGGTCTACTTTTTATGAAGATGCACATGGTATGAGTCTATATGCATGATGTTGATCTTATTGACTATATGATGAAGGTCTTGATTGACATAAATGAAGTTGTCTTCTCTTACTATATTGATGTATGACTTGGATTTAAAGGCTTGTACCCTCATGATAGGTTTACTAAGTATGTGTGAGGTTATGGGGCTTTACATGTACATTGCACTAGTAGATTTAGATTGGGGACATGAGTTAAGTCTTATAAGTTTCTATGTGAAGTAAAATAAGTATTTGTGCATAATGTCTAGGAGTTCACTGTAATGTCCTTTTAGTCTTGGCTTAAATATGTATATGTTGTACTAAACTCCTATGATGGTATGTGTTGCTTCATGTAGGTTATATGTATGTTTACTTGTGACCTTAAGGGGATGCATTTCACCAAGTATCACTAGAGGGTTACTTGTGAGGTTAATGAACAAAAGAAAGAAATGCTCATTGTAAAATAGGAATAGCTTACTGTAATGTGACTTGAAAATGTAATAAATTCTATATGTGATCTTATGAAATGTTTGGCCTTTGAATATGTTTATATGATGTATGTGAATGATATAAATGCTATTGGATAAAGGTTTTATGAAGATTTACTCAAAAAGGCATGAAATATGATTTCAAGAAAATGTCCCTTTTAAATGCATGTTTTTGCATGGTTGCCATACTTAGTGCATTCTTGTACTAACTCAATTCTTCTCTACTTTTTACACAAAGTGTAGGTTATGGATTCTTTAGGAATATCTATATGATTGAGGATCTTGATATTTAATTCCCAATCTCAAGGAAAGGTATCCTTAAGTCCAAGGATGTCCTAAATGTTTAGTTACTGTAAACTTTATTAAATATTGTATAATTATGTATTATGTCTAAAGGGCCGTTCCCCTAATATACTCTAACGTTGTTGAGTCAAAGATGGCAAAGAGACTTAAGGTATAAGTATGTAATATGATTATTTTATATATATATGAAGTAAAGTTTCAAGCATATGATGTGCTATGAAAAGTATTAAATTTTCCGCTAAATTTACAATGAATGATAAATATGGTTTTGTATAAGACCTCCGAGAGGTCAAGTACGCTATGTTACTTCTAGGGGGTGCTCCCTGGCTGTGACACCATCATCATATGATGATTTCTATATACCCTCTTTGCAACCACCAACTCACCTACCGGGGTAGTTACCATGAAAGGTTCATTTAGGATATCAGGAAAAATATCAAACTTCCTAGCTATCAAGGGATTAACAAAAGATAATGTAGAACCCGGATCAAGTAAAAAATAATCATCAATAGAGAAGACTTGAAATATATTGGTCACCACATCGGGAGAACTCTCTTGTTCACTCCTAGAGTGAAGAGCATAAAAACTATTCTTCCTTGGAGCATCCACATTAGAACCACTAACTTGAGCTTTCCCACTTCCTTTTTCTTTCCCCTTGAAATTAGGGCAATTTCTAACAATGTGGCCACTCTTGAAACACCTAAAGCAATTGTCCCTTCCAACAGGGGAATCACCTTAATGTTTCTTGCCACACTTTCCACAAGTTGGCTTCTTGCTTGGTGAACTAGTACCTCTTCCCTATTGATAATTAGGGTTAGACACCCTATCATCACGAGCTTTGGGAAATTTTGAGGGAACTTGATTAGAAAAACTGTTTTTGAACCCAAGATTCTCTTGAATGTCAAGTCTACCTTTTGAAAACCCACCTTCATAAGACCTTGCCTTCTTGGACTCACTATTGTTCCTCTTTAGCCTACTTTCTTCCACTTGTTGAGCATGAACCATGAGACGAGATATATTAGTATTATCATGAAGCATAGACGAATGCCATTGTTCAACCAAGTCTTTGGACACCCCCATGATAAAACGACTCATCTTATCCCTTGGGGTTGACACCAAGGATAGATCATACTTGGACAATTAAGTATTTTCTTAGTTTCTTTATTTAAAGACTTATTATGTCTTTCTTTCAAATGTAAAGGGTCGTGTCCCTAAGATATTATGTCGTATGTTTAAGTTAGGCTTCTCACCATGAGATTTTCTTAGTATTTATGATAGAACTCCTTTTTATATTAAATGTCGTGAAAAGTTTTAATTCCACACTACTTTTCATGTCCTATGCAATTAATGATAGTTAAATGGATTGTACAAGACCCCAAAGGGTAAAGTACGTCTTGTTCCGATCCAGGGTTTCTCCCTAACTTCTAGGGGGTACCCTCGGGTCGTGACAAACATGGTATCAGAACATAAGGTTATTGGAAATAGTTTAGGGTCTAAAAGTCTCACAAGAAACGTCTAGTAGAGTCTTGGTCATTGGTGTGACTCGCGACACATCCATGGACAAGAGTCTCTAGGACAATAAAGTTTCACTTTCTTCTTTACTCTTGTATCGTGCCATAGAATTAAACTCCATAAGATCTCTCTCTTCTTCTCCTTTGTCTGGTTGTTTTTTAGGTGTGATTTCTTGAAAAGGAAGATGTTTCTATGTTGAAGCAGAGAAAGGTGAGTTTTGATGCGTATGATGGTTTTGTGGCTAGAAGAGTAAATGTGAAGGTTAGTTTTGGAAATTATGATGTGAATCCATTTATGGTTATGTGTTACTTATGAGGTTGGAAGCATTGTGATGAGAAATTGTATGGTGATGTCGTTCTACGCATGGTAAGAGTTAGAATGGTTGAATGAAGTCCCTTTTGTGGATAATGAGTAACCTTGTGATTATGTTCAATGATGGTAGAAAACTTTAACGTGTAAATTTGAGGAATATTGGAGAATATGAAGATTTTAAAGGAGTTGAAGGCAACTCTCTTGTGTGATTAATGTTTCATAGTTATTCTTGTGATTGGATTAAAGTTCTTTTTACTATAACGAAGAATTTTGATATGATTACCTAGTAAGGGAGTTGTGGAGTTATGCTAAAAAAATTGTGGAATCTATATGGTAAAATTGTTGGTTTCCAAATGAACCTACTTAACTAGTGGAAAGGGAAAGAGGGAGTTTTGTTCCATGAAATTGAGTTAAGTGGTACCTAAGAGTTGAATGAGGTGATATTTAAGAGAGTTTGTCCAAGCTTGAATCCAAAGAGGAGGGTGTTATGCTTGCTAGTAGGGTTGATATTTAGTCTTGATGATCATATGTTAAGAGTAGTATGAGTTCCTAACTTGTGAGAGGCATAATGGTACTTTGAAGTTTGAAGCCTTGTAGATGGCTTTACCTTAAGTGAGGGAGAATGAGTTGAGTCGAAAGGTAGTTGGTATCCTTATCTTTCTTTCAATCCTTATTCAAGCTTGAGATCAAAATCCTTGGTAGTTTGGTAATGACTAAGAGTCTTGCATATTAGCATGAGTTGCATTTCTCTTTATGTTATGAGTGCCTTTGAGGGTATAAGGTTTTGTATGCTCCTTATGATATCATGATTACAATAGGAGAATTGGTAGTCAACCTATATTTCTCATGTTAAGGTGTAGCTAATAGTATTGCTTAATTTCTTCAAAGTTGTGTTATCATGTTATAATGTGAGTTAGTATGATATTGTCTCTCATGTGGTCATGCCTCCATGTTAGAATTGCTTGAAAGGTGAATTAATGGATTGTAGCATGTTTCACTGTTATGATTTTGTGATCACTGTAAAGAAGTTCAAAAATTTGAAAAATTGCATTTTTCATGGACAATGGTTTCAATGTGTTTAATAATGATGGTTATGAGCATGTTTAATGTTGGAGAAGGTAGTTCCTCCATAAATTAAGAATAAAGGTGAATTTTGAAATTGAAAGTTGATACAAAGTGCTTGTGTTGCAAAGTGTTTGAAAGTGTGAAATTGTGCTCCTTGTTAGTTGGTGCTTTGATTATGAATGTTTTACCATGATTTTTAAAGTGTTATGTGTTTCTAATGGAGTCCTTTATTATCTTAAAGTGTTTAGTGTCATTCAACGAAGAATGTTATTCCAAGTTGGGGAGAATGTAACACCTTAAAACGAACTAAGGTGAACTAGAGCTTCGTGAATGTTTCTTTAGTTAATTTTGAGTTAAAATGAGTTATAATGATTTTCTTAGGCAGTGTGTGACGTTTGGTTAAGTTTGGAGGTTAAACGTCTGACAAAGTCCATGACTTTTTGAAGGTGTTCCTTAGAAAGTACTTGTGTGTCCTCATATGTTTAAGTGAAATTTACGTATTCGTTTTGTTTGAAATTTGTGTGAGATTTTCCTAAGACCTAGAAGAGTATGTATAGGGGTTTAACTTCCGGGTACAACCCCATATATATGGAACCACGAGGGGCCCTAGAAGAGAACCCCATCTCTTGGCAAGAATATTCCGAGTAGTGACCAAACGACGGCCAAAAGGGAAGGTCCATTTGTCAACAAACGGTCCATCGACCTTGGGAGTCGACTGGAACTTCAAGGCAAGAAAGGCTGCACAGGATAGAGGCCAACTCCGAACCAACTAACCACTACCAACGGGCTGTTGATGGACAAACTCTCCGTTGGTTGGAGCCGTATGTTAAGCTTCCCAAAAAGTTGTCACTTTTCTGTGTTGACTTGGGGTGTTTGGTAAATTCACCCCAAGTTTTTTATGAACCTAGGGTGATAGTTTTAGGGTCTTTTAGGTATATTAAAGTGTTTCAAACCCTAAGACCTAATTTTATACTTCATTTCCTAAAACCAAAAACCCCTCTTGCTTAAAAGACTCTCTCAAACTCCATAGAAGCTAGGAGTCAAGAAGGAGCTAGGAGGGCTGTTGGTGGTCAAGGTATTCATCAAAATCATTGGGGTTTCATCTACTTGAGGTATGGTATTCATCCTTGAACGCTCTTCCATTCAAGGAGTCCTTTCTTATAGATTTTGAAAAAGGGTTTTCAACCCTAACTTCTTCTATCTTTAACTCTATATATGGGCATTGCATGAAAACGTTTTAAATGATTCAAATATGTAGTTTCTAATGTTAGTTGGTGATTTTAATGCTAAAACTTCAATGAAAACATGTTAAAGATTCTTATTAATTTTTGGCTTAAGGAATGGGTTGAGTGAGCATGATTTTGGTAGTCTTTGAGCTTTGGTTTTCTTGTGTTGATATTGATGTTTAGCTACTGCCCTAAGGGATATATTATGATGAAATGTTGAGCAAAATACTATAGGTGATGGAAGCTTGTATAAAGGGTAAGTTTGTTAAGTTTATTAGCCTTATTTATGAATTGCTCTTGAGTGGTATGGTCCACCTTCTTGGTGGCGGTGTTTACTTTATGAATTTGGATGTACTTGGTATGTATTGTAAGTGTGGATTTGAAGGCATAATGTGTGAAATGAAGTGATAATGAAGTGGGTTCTTCTAATGTGTATTATGAAGCTTGAATTGCATCTTTTACTTAGATTATACCTAAATGAATAATGTATATGTTTAACATGTTAAAGTATGTAATGTGATGAATTAAGGACTAAGCATGAATAGAAGTTAATGTAAATAAAATGATGCTAATGTGCAAGGTGTGTTCACATTTACACACACTCACAGTTGAATGAATGAATGAAGCTAAATTAAGTCAAAAGAGGAGTTTTGGGGTGAACACTCTTTGTGAGTTGCGATGAAGTGTTTAGTAGCAACCCCACTACATCCTAAGAGCTTTCTAAGATAGGTTGGAGGATGAATACCCTTCGTGAGTTGAGATGTAGTGTTCACTAGTTATCCTTAACCTATAGTATATAATGTTGAGAATCCATGGGGAGTTATGCTTAGCACCGAGAGGATATGAAGAAGGGGTGGTTACACTTCGTGAGTTGAGATGTTGCATTACAATGTGCCTCTTGAGATGAGAACTCCTAGTTAGTAGAGAATGAATTACTTAGTAGCAATCTCCTTATTCCTTAACTATGCATCCGCATAGGTGTAGCTATTGGGAAATCCATGTAAAAGCAAAAAGAAAGACCTCACTCTTGGCAAGTGGGGGGACCCTCCTCCGATAAGGGAATTATCGAGATTTTATGTGTAGATATGTCGGTTAAGCTAACCCCCATAAAAGAAATGAAAGTACTAAGTCTTCTAAAAAAGTGTACTACTTAGGGTAAGTGGTTGAATGGGACGCTATCTATCCATTGCACAAGGTAGGCATTCCTAAAGGGGAGTCTTGGTGCGTCTTATATGAATTGAAAGTACTAAGTCTTCTAAAAGATTGTACTACTTAGGGTAGGTGGTGGAATGGGACGCGATCTATTCTTTGCACTAGGTAGGCATTCCGAAAGGGGAGTCTTGGTGATTCTTATATGAATTGAATGAGCTAAGTCTTCTAAAAAAGTGTACTACTTAGGGTAGGTCGTGGAATGGGACGCCATCTATTCATTGCACTAAGTAGGCATTCCGAAAGGGAATGCTTGGAGTGTTTTGAGTGTTCTTCCAATGTATTGTATTTGAAAAGTGGATTGTTCTCCCGACGTGAGTAATCCTTTAATGGGTAGTCTTGAGGATCATTTAGGTGCGCATTGAAGGGATTTTATGGTCGGTCCCCTCATGTCGTACCTTTGTAAGTCTTAGGATAACCTAGTTTTTAGGGAAACTCCTACGGAAATGAGTTCACTTCCTCTTGGCTTCACTCTGGGAGTTCACTGTTTTGGGATTTAAAATAGTTCACTATAAAGGCTAAAATGAATTCACTTTAAGTTTGGTTAGTTCACTGCAATGGTACTATCTTTTACTGTGAAATGGTTCCTTTTATTAAAATCATGGAAATCCTTCTCTAAGTGCTAAATGATTATTCTTATTATGTTTTAGTCCTATATTAATGAAGGTTTAACTCAATTGGCATGAAAGTGTATCTTTACTAAAATGTCCCTTTTTGCATGTCTTTGCATATGTCATACTTAGTACATTATTTGTACTAACCACATACCTTTCTATACTCTATAAGTATAGGTTTTGGAAGCAAGTTCAAGTCTAAAAGGAGAATCTTGGGAAAGATTCTCTCATATATCTGAGGGCATAGTTCCTATTTTCTTAGTTCTTTATTTAAACACTTATTATGTATTCCTTTCAAATGTAAAGGGCCGTGTCCCTAAGATATTATGTCGTGTCTTTAAGTTTGGCTCGTGACGATGAGATTTTCCTAGTATTTATGAAAGAACTCCTTTTTATATTAAATGTCGTGAAAAGTTTTAATTCCACACTAATTTTCATGTCTTATTCAATGAATGATAGTTAAAGGGCTTGTATGTCACGACTGGAATCTAGACCCCAGACGAGACTGGCGTCGTTGACCTCTCAGAGGTCGCAGACAAGCCTACTTACGTCATTCTTACTTCATCTAGGTTAATTTTAGGGGAAAATTTGAAACTTTATGTTTCTTATCATGCATAAAGGTCATTCTACTTACATTCATATGTTCACTTTCAACCATCTAACATTAAGATTATTAACTAAAAGAAATAGTTCAATACTACATTAAATGAATAATTGCCAAAATGGCACCAATACAATGTCTGAAATAAAAACGGAAAGAAACACTAGTGGAACATACTCCACTAGCTAAAGCCTACATCTAAGCTAGATAGTAACAATAGACATCCTTGAAAACATGAGGGCATACCAAGTCCGGATGAAAGCTCCACGTCCGGATAGCTGCAACGTCAACCTGTAAGATCTAGCGTCCACCTGTGCCTGCACCTAAATATATAGAGTTGTATGGGATTAGTACACACTTGTACTAAGTATGGGTATATGCAAGCAAACACCAAGGACATGCATGAGTAAAAATAGCTCTTTCCTAACAACATGATTATGGAAAGTCAAGTCAGTGGACTTGCCAAATTGGGATTAGGAAAGTTAGTGAGCTTTCCAAATTTGGATTAGGAAAGTCATGCCATGAGAGTAACATGCATCATCATACGTATCATATTGTACACAACTCATAACATCTTACACACATCACATATCATATTGCATATAACACATAACATCTTTCATATCATTCATTCATATGCCATGAGACCTTGGAATCATGGACTTAACATCAAGACTTCCCAAAATGAGGCTCAACATATGGGACCTCAACTAGGGAGTCTTCTTTAACAAACACATAGTCTGCTTCATTCATTCATACGTACTTTATTTCGTTCATTCATAAGCTAGTGTAAACACCAGCTATACCTAGGATGTAGTTTAAGACTCTCATCGGGTTTGCTGTGCAATGATCAAGAATAACCTAGTATCATTACTTGAGTCTAGCTCACCTCTTGATTATCCTATCCTAACACCTTTGGTATCGTTTATTTCATTATGTGCATCATTTGAGGCTAGCCTCATTCATTCATTGGGAACTTTAATTTTAACCAACATAGATCATGTGAGCATCATGAAACCCAGTGTCTCCCCCACACCGAAAAGAGGTGGAATTACCGGCCAAAGTGACCCAAAACATGCTAGCGTACATGGGAATTGAACCCCGCCAGGTACCTATATTGGCAGTATAGGTTAGAAGACTAGGAGATATAAGGAGACCCATACCCGGTATGCCCGACAATCTAATCTCATGAGAGTTACGTGAACCTCCACCCTTCCCGAAAGAAGGCATCACCGCTCATAGCTAGTCTATCGGTCCTCAGTAAAAAGTTCCATTTCATTCAACTCATACGTCATGGAAGCTGGCTTCTAGTATGAGTACATCATATCTCAATAGATGACTTCTCATCTCATCATTAGTATTAAGTATACATTATTATCAATACTTTCGTTAGAGTGTTCATAGTGACTGGTCTCTTCATTAACTTTACACTCTCATAGGTGAGTACGTTTTGGTAACATTTACTTAGGCTGATTTGAGATTGCTCTCATCTTTCACATTAGCCTCTTATCATGTTGTCACCACATTTATTAACATTAGCACAGTTGCTCTTCATAATTACTCACCACTTTTTACGTGAATGTTCATTTCATCATATGCCAATGCACTTGGCCATTTGTGTGTTTCACACTCTTACTTAACCCTTCTAGGGTTTCATCATTTCATTAAATAATATTCATTTCATCATATGCCAATACACTTGGCCATTTAGTGTGTTTTACACTCGTACTTAACCCTTCTAGGTTTACATCATTTCATTAAATACATCTTAGGTTCACTTATTTTTTAAACGTATGCTAGACTTATGGGTCTATACATACAAGTCATGATGCTTCGTTCAGAGTTCGTTTAAGTGATTCATATCTTCCTAAGATTGCGTGGTACAAGACTTATGCATCTTGTATGTATGTCGTGATCTCGATTTCGATCTAAGTAGGTAGCATTAGTATTGAATATTTAATTCACATATATGTATCAATACAGAATTTGGGCAAGGGAACCCAGTTTCGAATCCCTTGGACAACACTTACATTTTTCATCTATTTTATTTTTTGGTCCACATGACATTGGGACCCTAGATCGAACCCCAACATCAACGTGTCCTCTTTATTTTTTTATCCTTTGAATTTCCTCTTCCTTGGACGAGGGGTTGTGGGATCGAACCCCCACCGCCCCTTTTATTTTTTTATTTATTTCTCCTTTTCTATTTCGAGTTGACTATGAGGTTGTGGGATCAAACCCCCACAGCCTCTCTTTATTTTTCTTTTATTTCGCCTATACTGCCTAGAGTTCGTGGGTTCAATTCCCACGCCTCACATCGTTTATCTTCATTTTCTCTTAACTCTCCTTCACTTCCTTGAGGTCGTGGGTTCGAGTCCCACGCCTCACATTTCTTTTCTTTTTATTTTCTCTTACTCTCCTCTACTGCCTTGAGGTCGTGAGTTTGATTCCCACGCCTCACATTTATTTTCTCTTCATTTTTTTCTTTACGTTCTGACCAAGAGGTTGTGGGTTCGAATCCCACTCCTCTCATTCATAATTTTGTATTTTATTATTATTTTTTTTCAGCCAAAGACACCCGAGATCGAATCCCCTTAACCCCATTTAATTCACGTTTTTTAGTGTATCTCACGGGTGAGGTCGTGGGTTCGAATCCTAGTGACCTTACCTAATTTACACTCAATTAATTTTCCAGATTTGTTCATCTACGTTTAGCCAAAACCAAACTTGTAAGTTGCTGGAAATTTGGTCACATTTCAGCTCACTTTCATCAACATTTACACTTGAACTCATAGGGTAATTCGTAGATCACTTAACACGTTTTGGGTGCATTTTTCATAGGTTCGTTTAGCCAAGAGATTATCACTCAATTCAGACACATTTCATCTTATATGAACATCACGATTTACATAGGTTTATGCACGTAAAATAACAACCATAACATTAAAATTTTTGGAGCATCAAATAGAGAACATTAGTCACAGTTACATCCTTGCACACACATGCACATAGTTTCGAAAACACATAGGTTGTCATTCATACGATTTCAAACACACAAGCATGAACATATTCATCACGAAAACATAACACACGCCTAATATCTACCAGCAAACATACCCAACCTAAGAATCATTGGGAGCTAGTGACAGGGACATGCAACGGGGAAACAATCCTAGTTTTCGGATTAGAATCGACTTAATCCTAGGGGTCTCTTGGGAAAGGGACCAAGAGTAAGAAAACCCATACCTTTTATGAAGTTCAAACCTCGACTTGCTGCGCGAAATCTTCTCCAAAGATCATGTCTAAATCCCCTCAACGTCAACACCAACTCGACGGACAAACTTCTCTTTGCCTACGTGATTGATTTCGTTTGTTTTCTTATATTTTAGTTGTGAGTTCTTCAAGTGGGAAGAACTTTGGTTTACCTACTGTTTTTGAAGTTATTTGGCAAAGAGAATCGTGAGTGAGAGTGTTAGAGACGTGAGAGAGATATGAGCGTGGGAGAGAAGAGTGTTCTTAGGCTTAGGAGTCTAGTTTAGGACTTAGTCAAATAAGGTTTTATTTAATTATTAAAAATCTGATTTACTTTTATTTTAAATCAGCTAATAAATAATAAATATAAATTAATTAAATTAATTTACCAACTTAAATTAAAAACACATTCAATTCATTGCTTCCACCTAGGCTCGAACCCGGGTGGAGCAAGACTTCACTTCAAGAGCCAATTTTCTTCCATCTCTCCCCAAATTGCCCCTCCACCTTATTAATTAAATAATTAATTATATATTTAGGGTAATTACAATACTACCCTTAGCCTAGAAAAAGACCATTTTACCCCTAGACCCTCCAAAACTATGATTTTCCCTTTTTATGTCTGGTAAAGAATCATTCGAGTAAATCATCGTATTCGAGAGCCCTACATGGTTAGACCCAACCTTTTCAAGCTAAACTAACTCCCAAGTTAGTTGGCTTGGCTGTAGCAAGGGTTTCGAGGTCTGGTTCTACGCGCATCAATCCGTGTGAACCCTGGTCTAATCATAGGCATTCTTGACACATTAAGCATTACTTATCATATCCATTTGTTTAGGGTTTTTACATTGTACAAGACCCCAAAGGGTAAAGTACGCCTTGTTCTAATCCAAGGGTTCTCCCTAACTTCTAGGGGGTACTCTCGGGTCGTAACAATGTATAGTGAGAGAAACACATCATCATCGATACTTGAGGACATACCCACACTTGAAGAAATGATCCAATACTTCCTTCAAAAGTATTCACAAACCCTTCAACGACCGCGACCCAAAAATGTTGGGGAAAAGGGACAAAAAAGTGTTAGCACATCACTTGTACTAAGTATGGGAACATATGCACACATAACATAGAAATCACGCTATAAAGGGACATTTGATAAAACCATGCCAAGTTCCATTGAAAAAACTTATGAACAACCCAAGAACACATATAAGGAAACAATCATATACTTCTTATGATACAATCATATTCAACAGAAGACCAACCTACTCAAGTAAAGAAAAATTAACATATTCATAGAATAATAGAATTCATAGACAATGTAACTCTATCATCATGTCATAACCACAAAGCATATTCATGAGTCCATAACATTACAACATAAGTAAAACCCTTATCCATAACCCTTCACCAAGTCTACTTGTGTAATAGTCAAGTGAATCCCCATAACCTCACTCAACAAAGAAAACTATCCAAATAATCATGAATAATGTCCAATATCACATATTATATCATTATAAGTATTCATCCTCACACTTTTAGCAATATAGACCATTAACATAAAGAATAACAATCAGCATAAAATTTATCTCTTAAGAGAATAACATATAAGAATCACTACCTACGATTTCCCTCAACGCCAACTAGTGTAATTTATAGGTAGAGTCTCATATCCCTACATAGAATAAGTCAAACCCCGTAAGTTCTCCTAATTAGAATTCACTTTATTACTTCATTTTTACTTTTGTGAAGATCTTGCCTTAATCGACATAGACCACATGAGCTAATGTGAAATACGATGTCATGGAACCCTACACCGAAAGAAGGTGGAGTACTTTCCAAGGTAGTACCAAAACATGAACATAGCATATATGTGGATCCACTAGATAGTATTCCTATAAAGGAAACATAGTTCAAGAGCTAGGAGATGTATTTGGGACCCTCTTTATGCTACATGTATTATAGTCTCCAATCTCATGAGAATAATAGTGAACACACTCCTCACTACTAGTTCACTCGGTTCTAAGAAAGAGTCCCTTTTCAAATGTCTTTCCTTAATAATCATAACTTAGGTCATAGGAGACTACTCCTTATATATTCATAGTCTTTAGCTCAATAAGAATTGCGTGAGAACACCTTTCATTACTGTGACACCTCTAAAATGAATTAGGTGAATCTAGTGTCTAACATGTTTGTAATGAGAGCATAAGGTCCTAAAATGGTTTATAATGTTATAATGAGGTGGTCTCTAAATATTTAGGTTAATTGGAAGTCAAACGTTAAGGGACGACAAAGACGTTGGACGACTAGTCACCTATGTGCCTCATGTGTGTTTATGTGCTGATATGTGTGTGTAATGATCTTATGAGGTCCTTATATGAGTTACAATAGTTTTTTTAGGAATTTTGTAAAGTTTCATGAAGTTTGGAGGTCAAACGTCCAAGAACGTCCATGACGTTCGAAAGGTTTGTCTTGAAACGACCTTGTGTGTCTTAGCATGTTTCATCGCGTTTTACGTGTTTATTTTTGATGAAATTGATATTGGATGTCCTACACTCGTATAATATAATATTACGGTTGGAAAAGTCTGGGAAAATATCCCCAAGAACCAACCAAGGCTCCTTGAAGAAGGACCCTTCACAAGAGCCAAATATGTCAAGACCAGCCCCAAACGACTGACGCAGTTGTCGGCCAGTAGGCTGGTTGACGCCCCGTCGATGGTGGGAGTTGTTCAATACTTAGTGTGGAAGGATGGACTTCCAAATAAAATCCTATGACTCAAACCAGGGACCAACAAGATGGTCCGTTAGTTGGAAGACGGCCCGTCGATGGCCAGGCGTAGGTAAAGCCTGTAACTTGCGCAGCTTCTCTGTTAAATGCAAGGGTGAAGTGGTAAATTTACCACACGTCAAAATAATGATTTTGGATGTTACTTAGGGGTATTTATGTATTTTAAGTGGGTTTATAAGTCCTAAACACCTAGTTGAATTGATTCTTCAAAATCCAAACCTAAATTATTTAAGAAATTCTTTAGAACTCCATTGGAGCAAAAACTCAAGGAAGAGATTGGATTGGTGATTATTCATCAATATTGTGGATTAACATCAGTGAAGTATCGTTTATTCATCCTTGAAATTCTCTTCATCAAGGAGACAAACTTCGAAGTGATTTTCCAAAGTCTTCTAAAGATGAACTTATCAAATTTTGTGATCTAGCCAAGGGTTATTGGATAAAACATTTTGAATCATTGAATATTGATTGAAGTGATGTTAATTAGGTGATTCTAACCTAAAATATTCATGAACCCATGCAAAAGATAATCTCTTCAAATTGGCTATATTATGCATGTTATGATCTTGTCACAATGCTTATGAATTCTACTATAGTTTTTTTGGGCTATTGAATGATGTAAGAATTGTGTCGGATTGATGTATAGTCTGTATTAGATTTATATATATATATATATTGAGTTGACTTATATTCATTGAGTATTGTGATTTTGTATTTAATTGATGATCATGGCCATGGGTAAGGCCCTATTGGTATTTTATTCGTTGATTTAGCTATGGATTGAAGTGGTGAGAATGGATTCGTTGTACGTTTCCCTAATTATCTTTATTTTAAATAATGTTGGTCTTGAATTATGTGGTGATTGGAATGTTCCACTTATGGTGGCGGTGTTATGTGTTATAATTGTGAATTATGCGGCCTGGTCGGCGTTAGTTCATATATTATGATGATAATTTCCTTGTCGGTATTACTTGATATATTATGATGATTGTTGTAGTTGACTTATGTGAAGTATTATAATATTTATCTACTTGTGATTAAGGTAATAGAATGTGTTCTTCTATTGATGTTGTTAGGTGAGCGTGTTAGACTATGACTATGTCCTGATGTGTGTAGTCTTAGAGTTGATGCATGATTCTTCCTACATGATTATAGAGTCTGGTGATGGCTATATTAATGATTCTATAGTAGTATATAGGATGAACTATAGTTGACTTGGTTTGGCCTATGTTCTTTTTTTGTAATATGTTATATGTGATAAAGTGAAGTATTGATATGTCTTGTTTTGGTTGACTTGTGTCCCTTACATGATACATGTACATTGTGAATATGAAATTCTTGACTTAGGATGCTTAAGACTCTTAGTATTGTATGTATGAATGATACTTGGCCTTGAACGTAGTGAGAAGGTCAAATTATGTGGAGCCCTCATAGAGTATTTCACATAAAGGATCACATGATTAGGTTCCATATATAGTTCATAACCCAATCACATTCACCATACCAAAAGATCCCCTAGGGTAGCCTTTCAAGGGTTAAGAGGATAGCTTAATGAATTTCCTAAGTATGATTTCATGCCGTTCCAGCCAACCAACCTTAAGTCCACCATTCACACAAGAAGTATATCATTACAACTTTCGACTTCAAGGATATCATAACCTCTTAACTAGGTTGAGGGCTCCTCATATTTTTGAACTTCTTACTATGTTCAAGGCCACGTATTATTCATACATACAAGACTAAGAGTCTTTAGCATCTTAAGTCAAGCATCTCATATTAACAATGTACATGTATCAAGTAAGGGACACAAGTCAACCAAAACAAGACATATCAATACTTCACTTTATCACATATAGCATATCATCAAAGAAGCCAATAGGCACAACCAAGTCAACTATAGGTTATCCTATATACTACTATAAAATCATCAATATATCCATCATAAGACTCATGTAATCAACTAGGAAGAATCATGCATCAAATCTAAGAATACACACATAAGGACATAGTCATAGTCTAACATGATTACCAAACAGCACAACTAGAAGAACACATACTATCACCGTAATCACAACTATATAGATATGATCATACTTTACATATGTAAACTACACAAAAAGTCATAATATATCAAGTAGTTGCCGACAAGGCCATGTTCATCATAATACATAAAGTAACGCCGACGAGGCCACATAATTCACAAGTAAAGCACATAACACCGCCACCATAAGTGGACCATACCAATCACAACATAATTCAAGACTAAATTACATAATATAAAGTTAATTAGGGAAGCGTACCACCAATTCATTGTCACCAATTCAATCCATAGGTATATCATCCAATACAGTACCAAAAGGCCCTTACCCATGGTCATGATCATCAATTCAATACAACAATCACAATACTGAATGAATCTAAGTCAATTCAATATATATTTATAAATCTAAGACAAACTATACATCAATCTAAGAAAATTCTTACATCATTCAATAGCCCAAAGAAAACTACACTAGAATTCGTAAGCATAGAGACATGATTACTTCACCCATAAAATCGTCAAAACTAGGATTGCATGGTTTGAATGGGTTCATAGAGTTTTTATGTTAAAATCATCAAATTAACATCAATTCAATCATAATATATGATCCTTAACATTTTATTAACCCATGGATAGATCACAAATTGGAGAATTCATAGTTTGATAATTTTTTAAAATCATTGGAATTGACTCCTTGAAGAAAGAGATTTCAAGGATGAAGAACCATACCTTAATTGTGATGAAAATCCCATAACATAGACGGAGAAAAACTTCAGAAAACAGTCTTCTTCCTTTAAGCTCCCAAGCTTCAACAATGGAGGTTTTGGAGAGAAGAACGGAGAGGTTTTGTTTGTAGTTGAGGGTTTAGCTTTGATTGGTGAGTTTAGGGGTATAAAAAGACCCAATAAACGTCAATAAATAATCTCCAAATTACTGAAAAGACTCTTGCACTTATTGGGCATTTTAACCAACTCAAATTTGAGTTAAAAACAACGCGGCCAAATCTTGGACTTCACTGCGCGTCGCAGAGGCATTTTCAAATCTTGTTTGTATAAAATTTTGAGACAGAATGGTTTGTGATGGCCCCGCATCACAGGGAAATAATTTTCCCAAATCAGTGCTAGCTGCACCACTGCCAAATTCTTGCTGGCGCGCCAACTTTCTTAGCCAACTTTGGGTCCTCCTTGGGGACCCTTTGGTGATCCTCGGGGCGTCGTTCTCAGATGTTTCGACCCTTTGCATGTCATTCTACACATAGGAACCATCAACACACAATTTCACCCTCAATCCATCCCCCAAAAGATCACTACAAAACACGACGGCACTCAAGTTCAATTTCGACTAGTTTTCGAACGTCTTGGACGTTCATGGACGTTTGACCTCCAAACACTTCTAAAATTTAGATACTACCTACGAACACTTTTATTAACAATTTTATTACTTTAAAACATCATGACACCCATGTTAGGTTGTAGTTCAAGCAAGCTCATTTTGAAGGTGTAACAATAGTCCCCCACTTGGGAACATTCATCCTCGAATGAGACGTGCTACACTTTTGATACTCAAGAGGTAAAAAACTCAAGAATAGCAGCACATAAATATACTGCACAATGTACAATGCCCACATATAGGGGAAACATCAATTTCATTTAATCAAGAGACTCACAACACAATAAGAAGCTAGTAACAAATCTATGACTCATCATACCATAAGACTCACAGTCTTCATTTCAAATAGCATGAAATCCTTTTACATTTATTATCATTCTCATATACATCCATTATATTAATATTATAACAATTTTACATAAAAGAACAAATTAGTCAATTTTCCAAAAATGTTACAGTAAGCTAAATTCCCTGGCAGTGAATATGCTTAGAAATTCCAAAAATACAACATTTAGGCAATTGATGATGGAAACATAATAATATGATATATAAAACTATATAAATACATTTTACAAGAAAATCATAACTTCATAATATGCACAATGCAAGGAATCAATGAAATTCAATTCCAACAAGATTCCTAAAAACAATGCAACATGCAAAATGCTACTATATATGATCATCTAGCTCCTCTACTAACCATACTCCCCCAATTAGAAGGAAATCATAAGACAAAAGAGAGAATACTAGAACATACCACCATCATCATGCTCATCCGGCTTTTATCCCCTGGCCTGGAGTGCATAAAAGTGATTCTTCTTCGGAGCATCACCACCCGAAACACTTGGAGGGACTTGCGTACCTTCCTTTCCTCTAGAAGCAATTGAAGGACAATCCCTCACCTTGTGTCCATCTTTACCACAACCAAAACAACTTCCGGTACTAAATAGGCATTTCCCATGGTGACTCTTTCCACAAGTAGCATAGCTAGGCTTGTCACCTTGAGAACCACTACCCTTCTCAAGTTTCACCTTAGCACCCCTAGATTCATCTTGACTTGAAATCTTCTTCTTGAACCTAGGTTTTCTTCGATCAATATATCCACCCCTCTTCAAGTTTCTAGAAATCCTACAAAGTTTAGAATCCTCAATGGATTGAGCATACACCATGAGTCTAGATAAATTCATATCGTCATGGAGCATGGCCGTACGACATTCTTCTTTCACTAGGTCAGTAATCCCGGTCACAAACCTACTCATCTCATCCCTAGGGTTAGACACTAAAGATGGGGAATATCTAGACAACATAGTGAACTTCAAAGAGTACTACTGAACACTCATATTGCCTTGCTTGACATTTATAAACTCTTCTACGTTCACCTCCCTCCTCTCAAGGGGAAAGTTCTTTCCTAAAAATGCCTCCTTAAACTCTTCCCACTCTATTGGACCTGACTCAACCGGCCCATTATCTTTCCATTGAGTGTACCACACTTGAGAAACCTCCCTTAATTGGTACAAAACTAACTCCTCCTTCTCCCTATAAGTAATCCCCGTGGCACTCAACACCTTATACACACACACCCTAGGAATTCATGGGGATCCTCTCCCACCTTAGAGCCAAAAAAGATAGGAGGATTCATCCTCACAAAATCTCTCAATATAGATGTTATAGTACTCTCCACAACATTTACTCTAGGATCACACCCCTATTTACATGAGTATTCATGGCTCGGGCTAAAGAAAGTAAAGCCTATGTAATTGTAACACTCCGAAAGTCTAGGACGTGTTCTAGAGCCTAACATGAGTTTATAAAGGTTGTGTCACTATTTTAAGGTCAATGTTAATGTATATAAGTCATTTAGGATGTTTTAGAATTAAAACGTCAAAGAAACGTCCATGACGTCAAGAAACAAGTTCAATGAGGTGCTAGTGTGCCTTAGCCTATTTGACTAAGTTTTAGAAGTCGGAAAATGATGGACTTTGGAGGAAAGGTGTATAACACATATTAGACTTGTTTTCTAGTCGAAATGTCCGTCTACTACTTCACAAGGACCTACAAAAGGGACCTTCAGGAGGACCCTTCAAGTTTGGCAAAAAGTTGTCAAAAGACAGGGCCATCGACAATTACCAACCCACGAGGGATGGGTCAATCAATGGGGCTTCGATGGCACCCATCAATGTTCACTTAGTAAAATTTGTGGTATACCTTTTTAGGACAGTCTCTGACAAAAACGATGGACCAAAAGGAAGTTTGGTTCCTTGGTCTTCGTTTGATAGACGGGCTTTCTGTCGAGGCTTCGTTTGTTGGCTCACTAATTTTCTGCATGTTTTTAAGTTGACTAAATTAATTAATTAGGTGTATATTTAATTAATTATGGAGTTAAGGGAGGTCTAATTAATTTGATTAATGACATATATAAAGACCCTAACCTAATTAAACTAACCTAAGCCCTCATAATTCCCTAAACACAATTGCTCCTCTATCCCTCTTCTTTCTCTCTCCCAAATAGAAGACCACCGTAGAAGACAAGGTCAATAAGGGTTCTAGGGCTGCTAAGGGTCAAGTTTGTCTATCAAACCTCATCAATTAACAAGGTATGGGAGTCCTTTCACCTATGGGATCTCTTTCCCCAAAGGGTTCCTTCAAATTGATTTCAAAAAGATGAATTTCAAGTGGGTTTTATTCCAATACGAAATTGATCTTGTGAATTCCTTTGTTTATTGTTCCCCTTAACCCTAGGTTATAATCTTGAATTGAATTGTCTAGTATTGATACAATTAGCTTGGTTAATGTATGAATTACTATCCTATGTTGTTATTATGTCAATTCCTCATAAGATTGAGATAAATTGTAATCCTATTATGCTAGTTATTGAGTAATTGACCTAGGTTGTGAGTAGATCATCAATTTGACCTAAGTCTCTTATCTTAAGCTATGAACTAGTGATGAATTATTGTGTAGTGATACAATTGACTTCATTATTATGTTGATTACTATTATGTGATGGTATTATACCCATTGTTGGGTTGAATTGAGTATCGTTGATTGTAAGACCATGATGATGGTCTTGGGAAAAAGATTGGGGTAAGTCATATGATCTCAACTCTTTACTTCAATTTTGGTTACGTGTGATTAAGTGATTATGTTGTATTGAAGTATACTTTATATTAGTATTGATAGGGTGGTATGATTTTTCATTTAAATGTCTTGATTATGGTTTGTAAGATGTTGTCTAAGATGTAAATTTTATAAGGATGGTTATAACTTACGAATGTGCCTTATCATGAATGATTATGTAAATGTTCTAACCTCACATGTATGAATTGTAATGAAATGAAAATAATCATGAAAATCTTATTGAACTATGATGATGATTATATAAGGGATAGACCTTATGACCTAAATTAATCTATGATGATTAATAAAGGTGTTAAAGACATTTCCAAAAGGGACTCTAGCTTAGCACAGAGTGAACTAGAGTGAGGAGTGTCCCTTTCTACATTCAGAAGGTAGGATCACTAACGTACTCATGAGATTAGAGACTATAATGCATTTAGAATAAAGAGGGTCCCAACCATATCTCCTAGTTCTTGAACTATGTTGCCCCCATAGGAATACTAGCTAGTGGATCCACGTAGTTGCTATGTTCGTGTTTTGAAACTATCTTGGCAAGTAGTCCGCCTTCTTTCGGTTTATGGTTCCATGACACCGGATTCCACATTAGCTAATGTGGTCTATGTCGGTTAAGTTGTGCTATTCCCAAAAGGTAAAATGAAGTAATGAATGTATTCTAACTAGGGTGACCTAAATGGTTTAGCTTAGTCTAGGTAGGGGTATGGGACTCTACCTATTCATTGCACTAGTTAGCCTTTACAGGAATCTTAGGAGGATGTTCTTATGTATGTGTATGCTTATAAATGTAAATGATATGTATATGGTGATCTTACATAATCATGACAGTATCTGTTGTTGGTTAACCTTATGAACATGTGCTTGGTCTGTATTACTAAAGCATGATGCTATGTACTCTTAATGATATGTTATGTGAAGTTGGACATTTGTTATGGTTCTTGTTAGGTTTACATGATTGAGTAAGGTTATGGGGATTTGCTTAGTCATTGCACTAGTGGACTTAATGAGTGTTCATGAGTGATTGTCTTGCTTTTGTTATGTTGTAATGAACTCTTATTCATGTTTGTTAATGTTATAACTTGATGATAGAGTTGTTTTGATTATATGTTAAAGTATGTTGGTATGCATGATTGACTTGTCAAAAATTAGTATGGTTGGTCTTCTGATGAATATGGTCTTGACGTGATGAATTTGTTTTTTGACTTGTATTGTTTCTTGAATGTGTATAACGCTTTCCAAATGTAAAATAACATGCTTTAATGAAATGTCTCTTTCTAGAATGATCTTATGATGTGTGTGCATATGGTCTCATACTTAGTACAAGTGGTGTACTAACCCCATTTTCTCCTTTTTCTCCAACATTTTAGGTTCCGGTATTTGAAGGGATTTTGAGACGACTTTGAAGGAAGACTTAAAATTCTCACTCATCCATGTTGGGTAGGTCTTCACTTTCCGAGGACAATGCGACTATCAATCTATTGAATGTTGTTCTAGTTATAAGACTTCTAGTTCTTTCCTTTTTAATTTGAGTACTAAAGATTTTATATCCTATGTGGGTTCATTACAATAATGTATGAAATATGCCCAATTGATATACTCTTGTTTCAATGGTTATGAGATTAGATATCCGTTTAAGACTATGTTATATCATATATATATAGGTGCAATAAAAGTAGAAGACAATGTAATCTTCTTATACAAAGGTCTATGTATACTCGATATGCATATGCTATGTGTATGTGAGAGATCTATGTAAACCTCAATATAAATATAGAAAAGTTTTAAATTTTCCGCATGTTTAGGCTATGAATATAATGATGTAAAGTAAGAGGCTAGTCTTAGTTCTCTCCGAGGACAAAGACCCCGGTTACATCTAGGGGGTGCTCCCCTAATTTAACAAACATGGTATCAGAGCATGAGGTTGAATATCATTAGAGTCGATGTCTCACTCAACCACGTCTATGTAGATTCTTACTCATAATTGTTAAGCACGCGACACTTATGAATGGGAAACTATATGATGCTTAGGAAATTCTTACTTTCTTGGAAATCTAATATCGTGCCTCCAAATTTTTGGCTCTATGTGCCCTTAACATCTAATCATTTAATTGTGATTATAGGCAATGAGTACTCGAAGAACAGCCTCTCCAGGACTAGATGAAGAGATTGCCAATGCGGGAGTTCCTCCCGGTGGCAATCAAGTCCCCCCTCTTGAAGAAGTTGCTTATGATGACCAAGATCCGGTCAATCCTCCACCTATGACGGATGGTGATATAAGGGCAGCCTTTCAACAAATGGCCCAAGCCATTACTACAAACACAAGCCATCACTACTCAAGCACAAGCCATGACACCCAAGCTAATCGGAGGTGGTACCCCAAGGAAATAAACATGTTGACACCGTGGCCTCCCGGTTGAGAAACTTAATGACACATCCGGGAAGCACCCCTTAGACGTAACCAGCGGCGGCGTCCTCTAAGAGAACTAACATTAGACTCTTAGTGTTCATCATTACATTTATAGGTTAAAATGCAGAAATTTGAAATTTTTTTGATTACTTCTTCATTGAGGTTTACTTAGACCTCTCTATTACACATAATATATATATATATATAGCGAGTATACATAGATCCTTCGTATAAGAAGATTACGTAGTCTTCTACTTTTATTTCACAGACATAGTATAGGAACATTATCTAATAAGAAGCCTATAATATGTCTCATATTAAACCTTCTAGAATGAATTCAACAATTTGGTTTAACCCATACATCAATACAACAAAGAGACTCATATAGTCTACACAACAATAATCTTCAAATGAAAAGGAAAGAACTAATAGTCTTATACTAGAACAACATTAATAGCTTGATAATGACATTTTCCTCGGAAAGAGAGGACCTACCAAACTCTTGGGGAATATCCAAGTAGTCTTCAAAAGGCCTTCTAAAGCTCGACAGCCGTATCCTACAGTTGCAATAAACATAAGATATGGGTTAGTACACACTTGTACTAAGTATGAGTATATGCACATAAAACAATTGAAATCATGCTAAAGAGGACATTTCTTTAAAGCATGCTATTTTATATTTTGAAAACCTTATGCAATTTCAAGAAAACCCACATAAGCCAATGCACATAACTTTTAAGTCAAGAATATATACAACACAACTGAGCACATAATTAAGAAAACTCTATCATCAAGTTATAACATCAACAAGCATAGATAAGAGTTCATCACATTATAACAAAGAGAGACCATTACTCATGACCCTCTTTAAGTCCGCTTGTGCAATGACTAAGAAAAGCCCCATAACCTTACTCCATCAAGTAAGCCTAACTAGAACCATAACCAATGTCCAACTTCACATACCATATCATTTAGAGTACATAACATCATTCTTTAGCAATATAGACCAAACATATATTCAGAAGTGAATTTAATATCATAAGGTGCCATCAACATGTAAGATCATCATATACATATCATTTACATTTATAAACATATACATATATAAGAACATCCACCTAAGAATCCTTTCAAGGCTAACTAGAGCAATGTATAGGTAGAGTCTCATACCCTTACCTAGACTAAGCTAAACCCTTTAGATCATCCTAGTTAGAGTTCATTCACTACTTCATTTTACCTTTTTGGAACATCTTGCCTTAACCGACATAGACCACATGAGCTAATATGATATCCAATGTAATGGAACCCTACACAGAAATAAGGCGGACTAGTTTCCAAGGTAGTACCAAAACATGAACATAGCAACTACGTGGATCCACTAGCTAGTATTCCCATGGGGCAACATAGTTCAAGAACTAGGAGATATAATTGGGACCCTCTTTATGATACATGCATTGTAGTCTCTAATCTCATGAGTACATTAGTGATCCTACCTTCCCTATGTGGGAAGGGAAACTTCTCACTATAGCTCACTCGGTGCTAAGCTAGAGTCCCGTTCTGAAATGTCTTTAAGCCTTTATTAACAATCATAGCTTAGTTTAGGTTATAAGGTCTATCCGTGGTAAAATCATCATCATTATAGCTCAATAATAATTGCATGAGTATTTTTCTTTCTTTACAATTCATACATGTGAGATTAGCACCTTAACATAGTCACATTATAATAATGCAAATTGGTAAGTTACCACCATCCTTGTAACATTTACATCTTCGCCAATAAGTCACAAACCATAGTCAAGACATTTTAATTCAATATCATACCAACCCTATCAATCTCATCATAAGGTATAATTCAATGTATATTAATCAATAAAGACAAGTAATCATAATTGAAGTAAAGGTTAGGATCATAAAGACTTACCCAATCTCCTTCATAAGCCATCATCCATGGTTTTACCATGAACCATCTAATTCAACGCAATAATGGGTGTAATACCATCACACAATAGTAATTAACACAATAGCTAGGTCTATTGCATCATCACTAACCAAATTAACTTCAATTCATAACCTAGGGTTAGGGGAATATGGTTCATCATGAATTATTCAAGAAATAGATCAAATCCGAAAAACACATTACCCTAGGCAGTCCATGAATGAATTACAATAGATAGAAAAAGTCTAACAATCAATACAATCTTTAATTCCTATCAATTATTAAGCAAAATTCAAGATTTGGGGAATTTGGGGAAAGGACATGATCTACATGAAATTTCCTTCATTAAAATCAATTAACCAACAATCTACAATTAATTAGTCATAGGAAATCACAATTTATCATCAATTTGAAGTTTAGAAGAAAACCCATTAGAATAGAATAACCCTTGGAATTGGGTGTTTTAGAAATCAACATTGAGAGGACCTCTTGGGGAAAGGAAACCCAATAGTGAAGAAATAATACCTTAATGAAGATTAATCCACAAAATTCAAGTGAAATCCTAGAGAAATTGGTATTCTTCTTCAAGCTTTCTTTTTCCTTCAATGGGGGATGATTAGAGAGAATATAGAGAGAGGTGAGAGATTTTGGGTTTTGATTTGGGGATTTGATTTCAGTGAGTAAAATATGTGGGAAACTGATGTAAAATCAATATATAGGCCCCCCATGAAGTACCCAAAAGACCCTTCACTTAAATTGAAACTTTAATGAAGTCAAACTTGAATCAAAATTTTAGCTTTTCGTCGGGGAAAAATTCCGCGATGCGGAGCTTTTCCCACATGATTTTCTAAATTAATTTTTGAGACAGTGGAGTCCGCTACCTTCCCGCGACACAACTTGAGTTTTGGCCAAAATCCTACCAAGTCCACGACACGTACTCACACCCCATATATGTAATTTTTTGCTGCCTTAGTCATCTTGCTTGGCCAAGTTCGGGGTCCCTTCGTGGACCCCTAGGGCAACGCTTGGGGGGTCGGACCTGGAATTTTTTACTCTATATACATGGTTTTACCTATTTAAATTTATTTTACAAGTTTTGGACCTCATACACCACTCCTAAACCTTTCCGAAACCTAAGGATGTTTCAATAGTTCAATTAGACTAGCTTACGGATGTCTTGGACGTTTCTTGTCGTTTTGATTCTTAAAGTTCCTAAATGACTTATATACATTATATGATATTAAAACAGTGTCCTTTCCATCAGAAACTCATGTGAGGATCTGGATTAGGTCTTAGACTTTCGGAGTATTATGTTATCCCCCCCCCCCCTTTAGGAACATTCGTCCCCAAATGACACTAAAATCATTTGGAAGGAAGGAAATTACTCAAGACTAGCATCCCAACCAACAACAATACATTATAACATGAATTACAATATCAATCATGTAATTTACACATAGCAAGACTCCATTACTACACATAAAGATCAACATCAAAATATGAGGAATTTCCTTCTAAGAACAACATGAGCTCAACATACAATATATTAGTCAACTATGCAAAAACTAAAATTACCAACATGGTTAACATCATTTCATAAAAAAACTCATCATATCAAAATGCACAAAATAACTCAAAACAACAAGAATTTCAGTTTTTCAAGCCTTAAGGAATACTTCACTGTAATTTCAATGAACCATAAGCATTTTTGCAAAACTTCACCAAAAATCAAAGCAACTTCAACTTTAGTCATTATTTAATTATTTAGCTAGAACAACTAACCTTAACTAGTAAACAGATGAGGATAACGAGACCTTATGTTGGCCTCGGCCTCCCATTATACTCCCTCAACTAGGTGGTTTATCCATTAAACTTTTACAGAGGCCACCTCTTTGTTCCTGAACCTCTTCACTTGACGATAAAGAATTTCAACCGAAACCTCCTCATTGGAGAGGTTCTCTTTCACACCAAGACATTCAATAGGAAGAATGGACTCGGATCACCTATAAACTTCTTAAACATAGAAACATGGAAAATCGGATGAACCGAAGATAGTTCACTAGGGAGTTTCACATAATAAGCAACCTTACTAACCCTTTGCAAAATTTCATATGGAACAACATAACAAGGACTCAACCTCCCTTTCTTTCAAAATCCAAACACCCCTTTCATATGCAAAATTTTCAAGTAAACCTTATCTCCTTCCGCAAACTGTAAATATCTTCTCCTATGATCGGCATAAGACTTTTGCCGGCTATAGGCTGTTTGAAACCGGTTCCTTCTAATATTAAGTTTTTCCAAAGTTTTATAAATCAAATCGGGACCAAGAAGCGAAGACTCGCCAACCTCAAACAATCCAATAGGAGACCTATACCTCCTACCATGCAAATCTTCAAAAGGAGACATAGATATGGAGGAGTGAAAACTATAATTATACGAGAACTCCACCAAGGCAAAATGTTCATCCCAATTTCCCTTTAAGTCAATGATACAAGCTCTAAGCATATCTTCAAGAGTTTGACTAGTTCGCTCCGCTTGACCGTCTGTTTGAGGATGAAAAGTGGTTCTTAACCTTACTTCAGTATTCAAACCTCTTTGAAATGATCTCCAAAACCTAGATGTAAATTGAGCACCTCTATCCGATATGATGGAGAAGGGAACCATGAAGACTCACTATCTTGTCAATATAGATTCTTGCATAATCTTCCGCTGAATAAGTAGAATTAACGGGAATAAAGTTAGCAGATTTGGTCATCATATCCACTATTACCCATATTGAGTAATATTGATTTTGAGTTCGAGGTAAACCAACTACAAAATCCATGTTTGCATCTTCCCACTTCCAAGTAGGAATTTGGATTTCTTGTAGTAGACCACTCGGCTTTTGGTATTTGGCCTTAACTTGTTGACAATTGGGACACTTTGCAACAAACTCCGTAATATCCCTTTTAAGACCATCAGACCAAAACACCTCTCTAAGATCATGGTACATTTTTGTAGAACAATGATGAATAGAGTAACAGGCTCCATGTGCTTCCTCAAGGATCCTACTCCTCAAATAATCCACATTAGGCACACAAAATCTCCCTTGATACATAAGAACACCATCCCCCTGGGAGAAAGACTCATTCATCTTTACAATAACTGATTCTTTCAACTCCATCAATAATGGATCAAGGTGTTGCATAGACTTCACCTCAACCACCAAAGACGACTCGTAGTTATGATGTACTACCATACCACCATTTGGAAACCTATGAACGAGTCAACCTATGAACGTCTTTCACTAGGTTTCTCTTGTCTTCTTTCACATGGGACACAGTTCCCATGGACAAATGACTTAGAGCATCTGCTACCACATTAGCCTTGTCGGAGTTATAGAGAAGACTCATGTCATAGTCTTTCAACAACTCTAACCATCTCCTTTTACGGAGGTTCAACTCCTTTTGAGTGAATATATATTGAAGACTTTTATGGTCTGTATACACATCAACATGAACCCCATAGAGATATGTCCTCCATATTTTTCAAGGCAAATACCACTGCCGCTAACTCAAGATCATGAGTCGGATAATTCTTCTCATGAACTTTTAGTTGCCTAGAAGAATAGGCTATAACTTTACCATTTACATAAGCACACACCCAAACCCAACTCGAAATACATCACAATACACCACAAAACCCTTAGTACCCTTCCGTATGGTCAATGCCGGAGTGGAGGTAAGCCTATTTTTCAATATTTGGAAGATCTTTTCACATGCCTCGGACCACCTAAATTTCACATTCTTTTGGGTCAAGGTTTTCAAGGGGGAAGCAAGAGACGCAAGCACATCAACAAACCATCTATAATAACCGTCTAGGCCTAAGAAACTCCTAATAACTGTAGGAGCCAAAGGTGTACGCCAATTTTTCACCGCTTCGGTATTCCTTGGATCAAACTCTACACCCTCACTATAGATGATATGATGAAGAAACGCTACCAAAATCAACCAAAACTCGTATTTGTTGTACTTGGCAAATAATTGGTGTTCCTTAAGCACTTGTAACACCACCCTCAAATGCTTCATGTGTTCACCTTCATTCTTTTAATACCAAGATGTCGTCAATGAAGACAATGACAAATGAATCTAGGTAACTTCAAAACACCCTATTCATTAGGTCCATAAATGCCGCCGGGGCATTAGTGATACCAAAGGACAATACTAATAACTCATAGTGACCATATCTTGTTTGAAATGCCGTCTTAGGAATATCTTCAACTCTCACCCTAAGTTGGTGATATCCCTATAACGCCCCAAAATGAACTAAGGTGAACTAGAGCCTCATAGTTGTTTCTTGAGTTAATTTTAAGTTAAACGGAGTTAGTTTGGTGTCCTTAAGAATTGTGCAAAGTTTGGTTAAGTTTGGAGTTTAATCTACCAAAAACGTCCACGACGTTCGGATGGTATGCCTTAGAATGTACTTGTATGTCTTGGCGAGTTTGGATGAGTTTTATGTGTTCGTTTTAATTAAAACATTAGTCAGATGTTCCTTAGACCTAGAAGACTTATTTTAGGGTTTGACCTCCGGGCACGACCCCACCAAGGACCCAGAAGGGGCCCTAGATGAAGGGCCCAAGACTTGGGCAAAGTCTGCCCATCAGTGGCTCACGACGACCATGGCGATGGTCCGTTGCACTCAGAACGGTCCGTCGATCCAGGGCGTCGCGAGTGACAGAGAGTGGAAACTTGGACAGGCTCCAGTTGGAGCCAAGTGTTCCTCAACAGGACCCCATGACGGTCCGTGGTGAACGTGATGGTCCGTCGAGGAGGTCTCGTCGACGAGGCCTGCCAGTGCACGACTTAAGGCTGCCAACTTGGGGTGTTTTATGTAAATACACCCCAAGTCTTATAAGACCCTAGGTGTATAATTTTTGTGTTTTTAGGTTATATTAAATTAGTTTTAAACCCTAGACCTAGACAAGACCCTCTCACTTCAAGATCCAACTCTCTCTTTCTCTCAAGAAAACTCTCTCAACTCTCTTGGAAGCTAGAAGTAAAGGAAGGATAGGAGGACGGATTGGGACTTGTTTCTTCATCAAATTCGTGGGTTTCTTTCTCATAAAGGTATGGTATCCATTCTTGAATACCTTTCCATTCAAGAAGCCAACTTCCAAAATGGTTTTCAAAAAGGGGTTTTTAACTCAACTTCTTCTAAACTTTGATTTCTATTATGGGTCTTCTTGTAACTAAGTTCTAATGGTTTAAATGTGTTTATCTTGGTTTGAATAGAAGATTTTGATGTTAAAACTCCATGAAACTCTTGTTTATGCATACTTCAATTTTTGACTTAAAAATGGGTTATGTGAGCATGATTTGAGTAAGGTATGAACTTGGGTCTTCTTATATTTGTCATGTTGGTGTAGCTACTGCCCTAAGGGCCTTAATATGGTGAAATATTGATAAATTGCTTATGGGTAATGATGGTTTGATTTGTCGATGAGTTACTCTCATTGTATAATTCTTATTATGAATTGCTATTTGAGTGGTATGGTCCACCTTATGGGTGGAGGTGCTAATTGATGAACTTGATGTTACTTAGTATGGTTAGAGTATGTGATCTTGAAGGTCTAATATGTGAAATGAAGATATATATTGGAAATGGGTCTTGTGTTGTGTTTGATGTAGCTTGAATTGCATGTTTGACCTAGTTTATGTCTAAATGAAGTATATGATTATGAGAAGTATGTAGAGTGTGTAGCTTGATGAATCAAGGTTAAAGTATGAGTAGAACTTGATGATAATGAAATGATGCTTATATGATAGGTGTGCGCATGTACACACACACCCCTTTAAGATTTGTATTATGTCAAGTTGAGCAAAAAGGGGAATCTTGAGGTGGACACACTTCGTGAGTTGAGATGTAGTGTCTAGTAACAACCTCTCCATTTCCTAGTGAGCTTTCTAAGATAGACTATTATGTTGAGAAATCCGTGTGGAGTTATGCCTAGCACCGAGAGGATATGAAGGGGAGGTGGATTGCACTTCGTTAGTTGAGATGTTGTAATCCAAAGTACCTCTTGAGATGAGTACTCCTCGTTAGTAGAGAGTGAGTTACTTAGTAACAATCTCCTTATCCCTTAACTATGTGCCCGCATAGGTGTAGCTATTGGAAAAGCCATGTAAACGCTAAGAAGCATGACCTTACACTCGGCAAGTAAGGATCCCTCATCCGATAGGGGTTAATATCGGGATTCCATGTCTAGCTCTCATGGTCTTTGTCGGTTAAGCTAACTCCCACAAAAGAATTGATTTGAAACTAATTATCTTGTGTATTGTTGAAATTGTGTATGTATGTCATGAAGTGCTCAATACACATTAGTTACCAAGTAGGAGCATTGAGTGGGAGTAGTAGTATGGGATGCTATTCTCACATTGCACTTGGTGTGACCTATACCTACTATGGGAGAAGAGTACCTTCATGAAATCCATGTGAATGAGTACTATGGTGTAGTGTTATGGAGGATTATTGTGGAGTACTTGAGTAAATGGAATCTATTAGGAGTACTAAGTGGGAGTGCTAGTATGGGATGCTACTCTTACATTGCACTTGGTATGACCTATATTTCCATGAGTGTTTTGCATATGTTAGCCAAGGGCGTGGATTTGATTTCTAACGAAGTAAGCCTTAGATTAGGTAGTTTTAAGGGTCACTTTGGTGCGCTTCGAAGGGAGGTGTAATGAGAGTCCCTTCTTGGTTCACCTTTGGGAGTCTTAGAATAACCTTGGGTTAGGGCAACTTCAAAGGAAAAGGGTTCATGTGACTTGGACTGTGCCATTCACTGTAAGGTCTTCATGGTAAGAATTCAAAATGTTCACTATGATGCTTTATTCAATTTTATTGCAAGTTTAGCAAAGTTAATTGAAATGTTCCTTTTGTTTACTTTAAGTTTGGTAAGATAGTCATAAAGTGTTAATTGTTGATTCTTATTTGGGTTTGCTTCTAGATTCATGAAGGTTATATTTGAATTGCATAAAAAGCTATCTTTACTAAAATGTCCCTTTTTGCATGTTTTTGCATATGCCATACTTAGTACATTGTTGTACTAACCCCATACTTTTTATACCTTATGAGTATAGGTTGGAAGCCCTTTTGGGAGGATCGGAGTCGAAGCTTGGGAACTTTATCTCTCAAGAATTTGGTATGTCCTCATATATTCGAGGACATAGTTTTATGTTTCTTAGTTTCTTTATTAATACTTAAAAATGTATTTACTTTTATCGTAAAGGGCAGTGTCCCTAAGATTCCAAGTTGTGTCTTTAAGTTGGCTTGTGACGATAAGATTTCTTAGTATTTATGAAAAGACTCCTTTTATTATTATTATCGTGAAAAGTTTTAAATTCCGCACTACTTTTCATGCTTTATGTTATGAATGATAGTTAGAGGGCTTGTAGGAGACCCCAAAGGGGTCAAGTACGCCCGGTCACGATTCAAAGGTTTTCCCTAACTTCTAGGGGGTGCTTTCGGGTCGTGACAAGACTTGGTATCAGAACATAAGGTTTTGGGAAATAGTTTAAGGTCTAAAAGTCTCACAAGCCACATCTAGTAGTAGCTTGGTCATTGGTGTGAGTCGCGACACATCCATGGACAAGAGGCTATAGGATGCTAGAAGTTTCACTTTCTTCATTACTCTTGAATCGTGCCATAGAACTTAATTCGATAAGATCTCTCTCTTATCTCCTTTGCCGGTGGTTTTCTAGATGTGATTGCTTGGAAAGGGAGATGTTTCTAAGTTGAGGGAGAGTGAGTTTTGATTATATGATGGTTTTGTGGCTAGAAGAGTAAATATGAAGGTAAGATTTAAGAATTGTGATGTGATGTCATTTATGGCTAGGTGTGATTTATGAGATTAGAAGTGTAGAGGTGAGAAACTTTATGGGGATTTAGTTCTAAGCATGGTAAGAGTTATAAGGATTTAATAAAGTGCCTTTGGGGACAAATGAGTTATTTTGTGATTATGTTCAATGATGGTAGAAATGCTTTAAGGTGTAAATTTGAGGAAGTTGAAAGAATGAGGGGATTTTATAGAAGTTAAAGGCAACTCTCTTGTGTGACTAATGTTTCATAGTTGTTCTTGTGATTGTTAGATGTTGTGGTGTAGGCTTACACTAAGATGGAAATGTGGTATGAATATCTGGTGAGCTAGTTTTATTCCATGAGATTGAGTTAAGTGGTGCCTAAGTGTTGAATGAGGCTATGTTTAAGAGAGTTTGTCTAGGCTTGAATCCAAAAAGGGAAGTGTTATGCTTAACTTGTAAGGTTGATGTTTAGACTTGATGTGCATGAATTAGAAGTAGTAAGAGTTCCTACCTTGTGAGGGACCTGATGGTGCTCTGAAGTATGAGTCCTTGAATATGGATTTACCCTAAGTGGGGGAGAATGAGTTGACTAAAATAGCATGTAATGTACTTAGTCCAAGAGAATCCTCAAGGGTCACTAAGTGGGAGTGGTAGTATGGGATGCTACTCTGACGTTGCACTTAGTGAACCTTGTCAAGTCTCTTTGGAGTAAGTTAAGATAGTATTGTCTCTCATATTGTCATGTCATCTTGTTAAAGTTGCTTGAAAGGTGCATTATGGAAATTTTAAAGCATGTCACACATCGAAGTTTTGAATTCACTGTAAGTAAGTCCAAATTTTGGAAAATTGCATTTTGTTTTCATGAATTATGGTTTCAAGGTGTTATGGAATGAGCTTATGTGGTTTTATAGTTCCTATGATCATGTCGTCTTGATGAATTGCTTAGAGAATGAATTTTTCAAAAATTTGGTAAGATGGCAGTCAACTTCACTGTAAAAAAAGATTTTTGGCATTTTGAAGAAAATTGTTTTGTCTTGAATTTTAGTTTCAATGTGTGTAAAGGCATTGTTTATGAGCATTTTTAACGTTGGAGAAGGTAGTTCCTCCATAAAAGAAGATTGAGGTTGAATTTTTGACTTTGTGAAAATTGGTGAAAGTTGCCTATGTTGCTAAGTGTTGAAAGTGTAAAATGATGTTCCTTGCTAGTGGATGCTTTGATTGTTAGTGTTTTGATCATGATCTAAGCGTATTATATGATGCTAAGTGAGTCCTTGTTGTTCTTAAAATTTAAGCGTCATTCGAGGACGAATGTTATTCCAAGTGGGGGAGAATATAACGCCCCAAAATGAACTAAGGTGAACTAGAGCCTCATGGTTGTTTCTTGAGTTAATTTTAAGTTAAACGGAGTTAGTTTGGTGTCCTTAGGCAGTGTGCAAAGTTTGGTTAAGTTTGGAGTTTAATCGACCAAAAACGTCCACATTGTTCGAATGGTATGCCTTAGAATGTACTTGTATGTCTTGGCGAGTTTGGATGAGTTTTATGTGTTCGTTTTACTTGAAACATGCGTCGGATGTTCCTTAGACCTAGACGACTTAGTTTAGGGGTTTGACGTCTGGGCACGACCCCACCTAGGACCCACAAGGGGCCCTAGATGAAGGTCCCAAGACTTGGGCAAAGTCTGCCCATCAGTGGCTCACGACGACCACGGTGACGGTCCGTTGCACTCAGGACAGTCTGTCGATCCAGGGCATCGCGAGTGACAGAGAATAGAAACTTGGACAGGCTCCAGTTGGAGCCAAGTGTTCCTCGACGGGACCCCATGACGGTCCGTGGTGAACGTGATGGTCCGTCGAGGAGGTCTCGTCGACGAGGCCTGCCAGTGCACGACTTAAGGCTGCCAACTTGGGGTGTTTTATGTAAATACACCCCAAGTCTTATAAGACCCTAGGTGTATAATTTTGGTGTTTTTAGGTTATATTAAATTAGTTTTAAACCCTAGACCTAGACAAGACCCTCTCACTTCAAGATCCAACTCTCTCTTTCTCTCAAGAAAACCCTCTCAACTCTCTTGGAAGCTAGAAGTAAAGGAAGGATAGGAGGACGGATTGGGACTTGTTTCTTCATCAAATTCGTGGGTTTCTTTCTCATAAAGGTATGGTATCCATTCTTGAATACCTTTCCATTCAAGAAGCCAACTTCCAAAATGATTTTCAAAAAGGTGTTTTTAACTCAACTTCTTCTAAACTTTGATTTCTATTATGGGTCTTCTTGTAACTAAGTTCTAATGGTTTAAATGTGTTTATCTTGGTTTGAATAGATGATTTTGATGTTAAAACTCCATGAAACTCTTGTTTATGCATACTTCAATTTTTGACTTGAAAATGGGGAGCATGATTTGAGTAAGGTATGAACTTGGGTCTTCTTGTATTTGTCATGTTGGTGTAGCTACTGCCCTAAGGGCCTTAATATGGTGAAATATTGATAAATTACTTATGGGTAATGATGGTTTGATTTGTCGATGAGTTGCTCTCATTGTATAATTCTTATTATGAATTGCTATTTGAGTGGTATGGTCCACCTTATGGGTGGCGGTGCTAATTGATGAACTTTATGTTACTTAGTATGGTTTGAGTATGTGATCTTGAAGGTCTAATATGTGAAATTAAGATATATATTGGAAATGGGTCTTGTGTTGTGTTTGATGTAGCTTGAATTGCATGTTTGACCTAGTTTATGTCTAAATGAAGTATATGATTATGAGAAGTATGTAGAGTGTGTAGCTTGATGAATCAAGGTTAAAGTATGAGTAGAACTTGATGATAATGAAATGATGCTTATATGCAAGGTGTGCACATGTACACACACACCCTTTAAGATTTGTATTATGTCAAGTTGAGCAAAAAGGGGAATCTTGAGGTGGAGACACTTCGTGAGTTGAGATGTAGTGTCTAGTAACAACCTCTCCATTTCCTAGTGAGCTTTCTAAGATAGACTATTATGTTGAGAAATCCGTGTGGAGTTATGCCTAGCACCGAGAGGATATGAAGGGGAGGTGGATTGCACTTCGTTAGTTGAGATGTTGTAATCCAAAGTACCTCTTGAGATGAATACTCCTCGTTAGTAGAGAGTGAGTTACTTAGTAACAATCTCCTTATCCCTTAACTATGTGCCCGCATAGGTGTAGCTATTAGAAAAGCCATGTAAACGCTAAGAAGCATGACCTTACACTCGGCAAGTAAGGATCCCTCATCCGATAGGGGTTAATATCGGGATTCCATGTCTAACTCTCATGGTCTTTGTCGGTTAAGCTAACTCCCACAAAAGAATTGATTTGAAACTAATTATCTTGTGTATTGTTGAAATTGTGTATGTATGTCATGAAGTGCTCAATCCACATTAGTTACCAAGTAGGAGCATTGAGTGGGAGTAGTAGTATGGGATGTTATTCTCACATTGCACTTGGTGTGACCTATACCTACTATGGGAGAAGAGTACCTTCATGAAATCCGTGTGAATGAGTACTATGGTGTAGTCTTATGGAGGATTATTGTGGAGTACTTGATTAAATGGAATCCATTAGGAGTACTAAGTGGGAGTGCTAGTATGGGATGCTACTCTCACATTGCACTTGGTATGACGTATATTTCCATGAGTGTTTTGCATATGTTAGCCAAGGGCGTGGATTTGATTTCTAACGAAGTAAGCCTAAGATTAGGTAGTTTTAAGGGTCGCTTTGGTGCGCTTTGAAGGGAGGTGTAATGAGAGTCCCTTCTTGGTTCACCTTAGGGAGTCTTAGAATAACCTTGGGTTAGGGCAACTTCAAAGGAAAAGGGTTCATATGACTTGGACCGTGCCATTCACTGTAAGGTCTTCATGGTAAGAATTCAAAATGTTCACTATGATGCTTTATTCAATTTTATTGCAAGTTTAGCAAAGTTAATTGAAATGTTCCTTTTGTTTACTTTAAGTTTGGTAAGATAGCCATAAAGTGTTAATTGTTGATTCTTATGTGGGTTTGCTTCTAGATTCATGAAGGTTATATTTGAATTGCATAAAAAGCTATCTTTACTAAAATGTCCCTTTTTGCATGTTTTTGCATATGCCATACATAGTACATTGTTGTACTAACCCCATACTTTTTATACCTTATGAGTATAGGTTGGAAGCCCTTTTGGGAGGATCAGAGTCGAAGCTTGGGAACTTTATCTCTCAAGAATTTGGTATGTCCTCATATATTCGAGGACATAGTTTTATGTTTCTTAGTTTCTATATTAATACTTAAAAATGTATTTACTTTTATCGTAAAGGGCCGTGTCCCTAAGATTCCAAGTTATGTCTTTAAGTTGGCTTGTGACGATAAGATTTCTTAGTATTTATGAAAAGACTCCTTTTATTATTATTATCGTGAAAAGTTTTAAATTCCGCACTACTTTTCATGCTTTATGTTATGAATGCTAGTTAGAGGGCTTGTACCAGACCCCAAAGGGGTCAAGTACGCCCGGTCACGATTCGAAGGTTTTCCCTAACTTCTAGGGGGTGCTTTCGTTTCATGACAATCCCGATCTCAAATCAATCTTGGAAAAGTAACTAGCACCTTGGAGTTTATCAAATAAATCATCAATCCGAGAGAGAGGATACTTGTTATTGATTGTGACTTTATTGAGTTGACGCTAATCGATACACATTCTAAGGGACCCATACTTCTTTTTCACGAATAAGACCGGAGCACCCAATGGAGAAATATTAGGCCGAATAAAGCCCTTGTCTAGTAAATCTTTGAGTTGAGCGTTCAACTCTTTCAATTTTGCTGGAGCCCATCCGATAAGGAGGAATTGAAATGGGATTTGTATCATGTAGCAAGTCGATACCAAAATTGATTTCCCGTTCGGTAGGAATACCAGGAAGATCATTAGGAAAGACCTCCGGAAATTCCCTAACTTCGGGGACCGACTCAATGTGAGGAACGTCGGAGTCTAAATATTTGACTCTCATAATATGGTATAAACACCCTTTACAAATCATCTTACAAGATTTCATACAAGAAATGATACGACCTCTAGGAATAGAATTTCCCCCCTTCCACTCTAAGATGGGTTCATTTGGAAAGTTTAACTTCACCAACCCTCGTTCTATAATCAATGGAAGCGAAACAAGCATGAAACCAATCCACATCATAAATAACATCTAAATCAACCATATCGAGTTCTAGTAACTCAGCATGAGTAACTCTATTGGGAAACATTATAGGACAATTCTATATATTCTATTAGCAACAACCGACTCACTCACCGTGTTAGTCACCATAAAAGGTTCATTCAAAATATCGGGAAAAATGTCAAACTTTTTAGAAACTAGAGGAGTAACAAATGAGAAATTAGCACCGGGATCAAGTAAAGCATATACATGAATATAAAAGACTTTCAACATACCGGTAACCACATCTAGAGAAGTCTATTGATCACCCCTAGAGCGGAGAGAATAGAAGTGATTCTTCTTCGGAGCATCAATGTCATGACCGAAATCTAGACCCCAGACAAGACCAGTGTCGTTGACCTCTCAGAGGTCGCAGACAAGTCTACTTACGTCATTCTTGCTTTATCTAGGTCAATTTTAGAGGAAAATTTGAAACTTTTGTTTCTTATCATGCATAAAGGTCATTCTACTTACATTCATAATATTCACCATAAACCATCTAACATTAAGATTATCAACTGAAAGAAATATTTCAATACTGCATTAAATGTATAATTGCCAAAATGGCACCAATACAATGTCTGAAATAAAAACTGAAAGAAACACTAGTGGAACATACTCCACTAGCTAAACCCTACATCTAAGCTAGAAAGTAATGGAAGACATCCTCGAAAGCATGAGGGCCAACCAAGTCTGGATGAAAGCTCCACGTCTGGATAGCTACAACGTCAACCTGTAAACTCTAGCGTCCACCTGTGCCTGCACCTAAAAATATAGAGTTATATGGGATTAGTACACACTTCTACTAAGTATGGGTATATGCAAGCACGCACCAAGGACATACATGAGTAAGAATAGCTCTTTCCTAACAGCATGATTATGGAAAGTCAAGTCAGTGTACTTGCCAAATTGGGATTAGGAAAGTTAGTGAGCTTTCCAAATTTGGATTAGGAAAGTTAGTGAGCTTTCCGAATTTGGATTAGGAAAGTCAGTGAGCTTTCCATATTTGGATTAGGAAAGTCATGCCATGAGAGTAACATGCATCATCATACTTATCATATTGCACACAGCACATAACATCTTACACATATCACATATCACATTGCATATAGCACATAACATCTTTCATATCATTCATTCATATGCCATGAGACCTTGGAATCATGGACTTGACATTAAGACTTCCCAAAATGAGGGCTCAACATATGGGACCTCAACTAGGGAGTCTTCTTTAGCAAACACAGAGTGTGCTTCATTCATTCATACGTACTTCATTTCGTTAATTCATAAACTAGTGTAAACACCAGCTATACCTAGGATGTAGTTTAAGACTCTCATCGGGTTTGATGTGCAATGATCAAGAATAACCTAGTGTCATTACTTGAGTCTAGCTCACCTATTGATTATCCTATCCTAACACCTTTGGTATCGTTCATTTCATTATGTGCATCATTTGAGGCTGACCTCATTCATTCATTGGGAAATTTAACTTTAACCGACATAGATCATGTGAGCATCATGAAATCCAGTGTCTCCCCCACACCAAAAAGAGGTGGAATCACCGGCCAAAGTGACCCAAAACATGCTAGCGTACATGGGAATTGAACCCCGCCAAATCCCTATATTGGCAGTATATGTTTGAAGACAAGGAGATATAAGGAGACCCATACCCGGCATGCCAGACAGTCTCATCTCATGAGAGTTACGTGAACCTCCGCCCTTCCCAAAAGAAGGCATCACCGCTCATAGCTAGTCTATTGGTGCTCAGTATAAAGTTCCATTTCATTCAACTCATACGTCATGGAAGCTTGCTTCTAATATGAGGACATCATAGCTCAATAGATGATTATATTATCATTAGTATTAAGTATACATTATTCTCAATACTTTCATTAGAGTGTTCATAGAGACTGGTCTCTTCATTAACTTTACACTCTCATAGGTGAGTACGTTTTAGTAACATTTACTTAGGATAATTTGAGATTACTCTCATCTTTCACATTAGCCTCTTATCATGTTGTCACCACATTCATTAACATTAGAACATTTCCTCTTAATAATTACTCACCCCTTTATATGTGAATGTTCATTTCATCATATGCCAATGCACTTGGCCATTTGTGTGTTTCACACTTTTACGTAACCCTTCTAGGGTTTCATCATTTCATTACATAATATTCATTTCATCGTATGCCAATACACTTGGCCATTTAGTGTGTTTTACACTCGCAGTTAACCCTTCTACGTTTACATCATTTCATTACATACATCTTAGGTTCACTTATTTTTAAACGTATGTTAGACTTATGGGTCTATACATACAAGCCATGATGCTTCATTCATAGTTCATTTTAGTGATTCATATCTTCCTAAGATTATGTGGTACAATACTTATGCATCTTGTATGTATGCCAAGATCTCGATTTCGATCTAAGTAGGCAACATTATTCTTGAATATTTAATTCACGTATGACTTATGTATTAATACGGAATTTGGGCAAGGGAACTATAAGACCTCGAAAATGACATAGGTTAACTAGAGCCTAACATGTTGGTCTTAGTTTTCTCAGGTCCTAAATATGTTTAATATGTTGTATATTGGCAGTAGCTAAAGTATTAGAGGTGTTGGAAGTCAAACGTCAAGGGATGATTAAGACGTTTGACGACTAAGTCACCTAAATGTCTAAAATGTGGTTTTATGTGTTTATGTGTGTTTCATGGTGTTTTAAGGTTCTAAATAGAGTTATTATAGCATTTATAGGCAGTTCTTAAAGTTTCGTGAAGTTCGGAGGTCAAACGATCAAGAACGTCCAAGGCATTCGAAAGATGTGCCTTGAGTCGACCTTGTACGTCTATGCGCGTTTCGTCGAGTTTTATGTGTTTTTTTAGATAACATTCATGTAAGAGATGTTAAACTCATAGATGGTAGTATTTGGGTTGGAAACGTCTGGGAAATTATCCCCAAGGACCATCAAAGGGTTCTTGAGGAAGGACCCAAAACCTGATGGCAGGCTGTCCCAGGCAGCCTTGGCGACGGAGCTGTCAACGGCCAGTCATGGCTGTAACGCCCCGTCACAAGGGATTCATCATGGGGGAATTGTACAAGGGTGTAGGGGGGACCCTTGGTAAGCCACTGTAGCTTTCAACGGAGGTCCATGACGGGCCATTGCACGTGTGATGCCCCGTCACAAGCAGGTCGTTGCAGCCATGACCCTGTGCGCATATTTGCTCCCAAGTCAGGGGTGAATTGGTAAATTCACCCCATGTCTAAATAAGAGTTTAGGAGGTTGTTTAGGGGTCTTATGGGTATTTTAATTAACTATTTAAGTGGTTAAGACCCTAGAGACTTCATCATTCTTCAAAAAAATCAAAACTCAAAGTCTCTTAGAAATCCCAAAACCTTCATTGAATACTCCATTGAAGTCCAACTTGAAGAGGCAGCTTGGTGAGGGGTTCTTGAGTGGAAATTCTTCATCAAAGTAAAGAATTATCATCCTTGAGTTATGGCTTTTGATCCTTGAAACTTATTTCATCAAGGAGCCTAATCCTCAAAGTGTTTTACAATTTCGGGATTCTACCATGGGTTCTTGCATAAATGATTTCTAAACATTGAATTATGATCTAATTGATATTGTATTGATGATTTCAACATAAATTACCTATGAACCCATGTGAATTGATGAACCCTAGTTTTGACTACTTTTTGGATTACTTGATATTAAGCTAATGTTGATGAATTGTTGTGTAGTTTCTTATGTGCTTTCTAATGATATAAGAATTGTGTTCAATTGATATGTAATTGATATTATATTGTTAAACCTAGATTGAATTGATGTAGATTCATTGAGTTTTATGGTTATTACTTTGAATTATTGTTCATGGCCATGGTAAGGGCCTTGTGATGTTGAATTGGTTGAATTGGCATTGAATTGAAGTGTGGATATGGGTATGAAGGTATGCTGTCCTGTTTTCCATAATTTGATATTAATTATACTTCGATATTATTGTGATCGGTATGGTCCACTTATGGTGGCAGTGTTATGTGTTTAATTTGAAATTGATGTGGCCTTGTCGGCATTACTTTATGCAATATTATGAGCATGGCCTTATTGGCAACTACTTGAACTTATGTGGCTATTTGTGTAGTTGATAATGTGAGTATGATATTACTTATCTACATGTGAAGTTATGTAGTCATGTATGTATTCTTCTAGTTATGTTGCCTTAAGTGATTATGTTAGACTTTGTCTTGACATTATGAGTATAGTGTTAGGGTTAAGTCTTGGTTATTCCTACTTGACTTTGTGAGTCTATGTGAAGTATATTAATGATGTTATGATGATATATAGGATTACTTGAAGATGTTAGGTTATTTTAGAAGTGTTTCTAGAATGGCTTGTATTATGGGTTAAAAGTGAAGTATATGATGTCTTGTCTTGGTTGACTTGTATCTCTTACTTGATGTATATATGATTATGGATATGTGATGTCTTGATATAGGGTGTCATAACTCTTAGTCTTGAATAAATAAATATAGGTGAGACCTTAATGATAAGAAAGTCAATGTTATGTGGAACCTTGAACCTAGTGGCGAGGTTATGAATTGTGAAGTAGTTAGCCGTAATGGTATCCTTCATGTTATGAGTGATGGACTTAGGGATGGTTGGCTGGAACGGCATCATATCATACCTTACGAAAATCGCTATGAGCTTCTTGTCGCTAAAGTGAGATATGCCCTAGTGGAACTTGCTTTGGTAAGGTGAATGTAAAGGGGGTCATGAACTAGATAATGACCTACTTATATCAACCTTAATGTGAATTAATCTATGAGAACAAAGGCTAGCACCGAGTGAGTATGAGTAGGGTTAAGCGGATTTAGTTAAAGAACAGACTGAATGCTTAATACGCCCTTCATATTCCTTAACCATGTGCCTACATGGGATGTGTCCAAGTTCTACCATTGGCAAGTAGAACAACCTCATCGAAGTAGGATAGAACTTCGGATTCCATGTCTTGCTACCATGGTCTATGTCAGTTATTCCCTATTCTCATCTTGTGGAATACCTTTTAGCATTAGATAAGTTTATGAGGTTTAGGTGGTGGTATGGGACTCTATCTAGACATTGCACAATAGACTTTGAAGGTGTTATGTGGAGTTCCTAGGTCTTGTCCAAGACCATTATGTGAATGTCTTATGTGATGCTTTATGTGAGTGTCTGAGGTGATGTATGAGTCTTAATGAACTAATGAACTAATAACCTATGTAGTAACTATTTCAATGGTTGATTACCTAATCTAAAGTGACTTAAGCATTCCTTAGCTAAAGTGTGAGGAGGACATGAAAGGATGGTCTCTTCATGTCTTATCTTTGGAAGTCTCCAGGGTGACTCTAGTTAGGGAAGTTGGTTAATCTTGTTGACATGATCTAAACCTTAGGAAGTCTTAAGGGCTATTTAGGTAATCTTGGAGAGGTAGTTGTACTATGGACATATCTTTTTGATTTACTTAAGTAGGTCTTTTGATAGGCTTTGGAAGGAGAATGTCTTCTAATCCTAAGGGTTGGTGTGTTTAGTGAGAATGATTCTATTTGAGGTAGTCTATAGGATCTCTCTTGTGTGTGTGATAGAGATTGTATGGGCGGTCGCTCCACACTCACTCAAGTGAACCTTGGAAATCACATTTGGTAGATGAATCTTACATAGATGTTTATGATTGTTTTCTAAGTATGTATGTGACTCATCGTAGGTAATCTTAAGGGTCATTTAGGCACATCTAGAGAGGGTATATGGGCGGTCTCTCTTTGTGTGACTTAAGTGAATCTTAGAATGACTTTAAGTGAGAGAATTACATGCTAGAAGATGTTAAAAGGGAAGGTTTGGACTTCATTGTAACAGTGAAGGGACTTCACTGTACAGTGAAGGGAACTCACTGTAAAGTGAGCTTTAAAATGTTATTTTTGGTTAATTGTTATCTTATGTGTTTCTTAATTGATGAATGATGTTCTTATGTTTAATCTATGATTTCTAAATGAAAAGATGCATATTTCCAATAAAGTCCATTTTTCATGATTTTATGCATATAGCCATACTTAGTACATGTGGTTGTACTAATTCTATGCTTTATTTTCTATCTATAGTCCTTGGTAGGTAAGGAGCTTGGAGAAGAAGACTTAGGCTTAGAAGAATCGTCCGAGTAGAAGAATTGAAGTATGTCCTCATTTGTATCGAGGGCATATATGTCGTTTTATGTTTCTTTTACGAAGTATTGTAATAAGACTATGTTATTTCTATTTTCGTATTAAAGTACTCTTATGTCTTAAGATGACGAGATTGAGACTTAGTATTTCCATTACTTTTATATATGAAAGAGGTTTTTAAAGACTATATTATGTTTTAGTGAAAAGTTTTAATTCCGCATTACTTTTCACTATGTATATGCAATGAATGATATGAATGAGGCTTGTCTTAGAACTCTGAGAGTTCGATGAAGCCGGTCGCAATCCGAGATTGCAACCTATCTTCTAGGTTATGGTCTCGGGTTGTGACAGGAACCCGGTTTCGAATCCCTTGGACAACACTTTATATTTTTCTTTTTATTTAATTTTGGTCCACATGACATTGGGACCCTAGATCGAGCCCAAACATCAATGTTTCCTTTTTATTTCTATCCTTTGAAAATTCTCTTCCTTGGTCGTGGGGTTGTGGGATCGAACCCCCACAGCCCCTTTTATTTTTTTTTCAATTTTTTTTTCATTGACTATTTCGAGTTGACCATGAGGTTGTGGGATCAAACCCCCACAGCCTCACTTTATTTTTCTTGTAATTCTCCTTTACTGCCTAGAGGTCGTGGGTTCGATTCCCACGCCTCACATTTGTTTTCTTTTCATTTTTCCTTAAGCTGTGTTAGAGGTTGTGGGTTTGAATCCCACTCCTCTCATTTCTTATTTCCATAGCTTATTTTCCAGCCAAGACCATGGTTTGAATCCCCTTCACCACATTCCTTTTTACTTCTTTATTTTCATGGTTTTTAACATGGTGAGGTCACGGGTTCAATCCTCCATGACCTCACTTCTTTTAAATCATTTTTCACAATATTTTGAACCCTCTTAACTTGACCGAAATTCATCACTTGAAGCTGGAAAGTTTTGTAATTTTTCAGCATATTTTCATCAAGTTACACATTAGTTCTTGGGGAAATTTCATAGTGCATTTAGAACGTTTTAGGTGCATTTTTATGGATTTGTTTAGCCAAGAGATTATCACTAAAATCAGCCACATTTCATCTCATATGAACATTACAGTTTACCTAAACATGTGTACATGAAATACAAAGAATTATCATGCCATTTCAAGCCCTAAACCGTAACCAGTAGCCATGGCAACACACCCAAACACACGTAGTTACATTTTTGGAAAAACATCAACATAATTCACATAATTCCGAGCATACATATAAACACATAATCATCACGAAAACATGTTTCATCCCTAGTTTTCTACCAGCAAACATAACCAACCTATGATTCAATGGGAGCTAGTGACAGGGACATGCAACGGGAACAATCCTAGTTTTCGGATTAGAATTGACTGAATATTAAGGGGTCTCTTGGGAAAGAGACCAAGAGAGAAGAGAACCCATACCTTCTTTTGACGTTCAAACCTTAAACTTGCTGCCCAAAGCATCTCCAAACACACGTCCAAATCCAAGAGCTTCAACACCAACTCGACGGAAAAACCCTCCCTTTGCCTAACGTGTTTGATTAGTTGTTTGTTTATAATTTTCGTTGTGAGTTCTTCAAGTGTGAAGAACTTTGGTTTACCTACTGTTCTTGTACGTTATTTGGCAGAGAGAACATAAATAAGAAGAGAGAATGATCATGTGTTTTGAGAGATAGACGTGAGAGGAGAGAGTTATATTAGGCTTAGGAGTCTACTTTAGGACTTTGTCAAATAAGGTTTAGTTAAATATTAAAAAAAAAAAACTGATTTCCCTTTTATTTTAAATCAGCCAATAAATAATAAATACTAATTAATTACATTAATTTATCAACTTAAATAAAAATAACTTTAATTCACTGCTTCCACCTAGGTTCGAACCCGGGTGGAGCAAGACTTCACTTCAAGAGCCAATTTTCGGCCATCTGTCCCCAAATTGCCCCTCCACCTTATTAATTAAATAATTAGTTATACATTTAGGGTAATTACGATACTACCCTTATTCTAGAAAAAGACCATTTTACCCCTAGACCCTTCAAACCTAAGATTTTCCCTTTTTAAGTCCGTTAAAGACTCCTTCGAGTAAATCTTCATATTCGAGAGCCCTACATGGCTGGACCCAACCTTTCCTAGCTCAACTAACTCCCCAAGTTAGTTGGCTTGGCTGTAGCAAGGGTTCAGAGGTCTGGTTCTATGCGCATCAATCCATGTGAATCCGGTCTAATCGTAGGCATTCTAGACACATTAAGCATTACTCATCATATCCATTCTTAGGGTTGTTAAATTATCCCCCCCTTAGGAACATTTGACCCCGATTGACACTACTAACTATATAGCATAATACCAGTCAGATCATAACATAGTTACTATACACAATCAAGCAATAGCAACAAAGAATGGAGAGATAAGGAAACTTAGACTTAAGAGTAGGAAGTCTAACCTCAAGAGCTGAAAAGATGAGGGTAGCGGGAGCTCATATCGGCCTCGGCCTTCCCACGTAGCACCCTCAACAAGATGATTCCTCCACAATACCTTCACTGTGGCAATCTCCTTGTTCCTCAGCCGCTTGACCTGTCTATTTAAGATCTCAACAGGCACCTCCGCATAGGACAAGTCTTCATCAACCCCCAAATCTTCCACAAGTAGAATCGATGCTGGATCACCTAGGCACTTCTTTAACATGGATACATGAAAGACTGGATGGACAAAAGCTAGCTCTGCAGGCAATACCAACTCGTAGTCCACCTCACCCACACGTTGTAGGATCTCGTATGGCCCAACATACCCGGACTCAACTTCCCCTTCCTACCAAACCTCATCACCCCCTTCATAGGTGATATCTTCAGATAGACCTGGTCACCAACATCAAACTCTGAGGTCCGTTTTCTATTATCTGTATATGACTTCTGCCGACTGTAAGCAGTAGCCAACTTGTCCCTAATCACCCTGACCTTCTCTAAGGCCTCATGAATGATCTCTGGACCCAAAATGGATGAATCTCCAACCTTGAACCACCCAACTGGAGACCTACACCTCCTACCATACAGTTTCTCAAACGGTTCCATCCCAATGCTGGAGTGATAGCTATTATTAGACGGGAACTCTTTCAAAGGCAGATGGTCGTCCCAACTACCTCTGAAGTCAATCACACACGCTCTCAACATGTCCTCCAATGTCTGAATGGTGCACTTTGCCTGCCCATCAGTCTGAGGATGAAAGGCAGTACTAAGCTTTACCTGCGTGCCTAAGCTCTTCTGGAAGGATCTCCAAAAATATGAAGTGAACCGAGCTCTTTTATCTGAAATGATAGACAAAGGAATTCCATGCCATCTCACAATCTCATCAATGTAGAGTCTCGCATAATCCTCGGCTCTGTAAGTAGACTTCACAGGGATAAAGTGGGCAGACTTAGTCATCCTGTCCACAATAACCCATATAGAGTCATGCTGTCTCTTAGTCCTCGGAAGACCAGCCATGAAGTCTATATTAATGGCCTCTCGTTTCCAAGTTGGAACCTCAATAATCTAAGTAAGACCGTCATGCTTAAGATATTCTGCCTTAACCTGCTAACAGTTAGGACACTTGGTCACATATTCTGCAATGTCCTTCTTCATGCCATCCCACCAATAAATCTGCTTAAGATCATGATACATCTTGGTGGAACCTGGATGTATAGAATATCTGGAACCATCGGCCTCTACAATGATCCTGGTCCGCAACTCATCCACATCTGGTACACACAGCTTGTCCCTTAGTATGCCGTCACCTCCCAAAGCAAAATACTCATTCATCTTTATCAACACTGAGTCCTTCAGCTCCATCAACACAGGATCGCGATGCTGACCCTGCTTGACTTCAACTACCAAGGATGATTCAGAGCTAGGATGAACTGAAACACCCCCACTAGTAGAGTCAACCAACCGCACACCCAGTTTAGTCAGTCTGTGTACATCTTTCGCCAACTCCTTCTTCTCATCCTCAATGTGGGCTGTACTTCCCATGCTCATCCTGCTCAAAGCATCAGCTACAACATTAGCCTTACCTGGATGGTAGTGAACATTCATGTCATAGTCCTTCAACAGCTCCAACCATCTCTGCTGACGTAGATTCAACTCTCTCTGTGTGAACACCTACTGGAGACTCTTATGGTCTATGAACACATCCACATGCACTCCATACAAGTAGTGCCTCCACAGCTTCAGTGCAAACACCACAGTTGCCAACTCCAGATCATGAGTGGGATAATTCTTCTCATGAACCTTGAGTTGTCTGGACGCATAAGCTATCACCTTACCAAGCTGCATAAGAACACAACCCAAACCAACCCTAGATCCATCACAATAAACAGTGTAATTCTCAGCACACTTAGGCAAAGTATGCTCCGGGGCTTAAGTGAGTCTGTCCTTGAGCTCCTGGAAACTCTTCTCACAAGTCTCCGTCCACTCGAACTTGGCCTTCTTTTTAGTCAAAGCTGTCAGTGGGGCAGCAATGGAAGAAAACCCCTCCACGAACCTGCGGTAGTAACCAGCCAATCCCAGAAAGCTACGGATGTCAGTGGGAGTAAGAGGTTTTGGCCAGTTCTTAACAACTTCAGTCTTCCTGAGGTCCACCTCCACACCCTGATCGGACAGAACATGACCCAGGAAGGTCACTGATCTAAGCCAGAATTCACACTTGCTGAATTTGGCATACAACTGATGTTGTCTAAGTACCTACAAGGTTAGTCTCAAATGTTGTTCATTCTCTTCCTTGGTCCTAGAGTAGATGAGAATGTCATCAATGAATACTATGATAAAAGAGTCAAGTTATTCACGGAAGACTCGGTTCATGAGGTCCATAAATGCAGCTGGTGCATTAGTGAGACCAAATGACATAACTAATAAATCATAATGACCATAACGGGTACGAAAGTCTGTCTTTGGGATTTCGCCATCCCTAACCCTAAGCTGATGATACCCTGAACGAAGATCAATCTTAACATACTTGAGGCTTTACTCTTTGTGAATTTCTGTTTCACATTTACTCTGGATAATGCTTATTACTCAACCTTATCTGAAGCTTCATATTTGAGATTGAGGAACTTCCTTCTCAATCGCACTTAACTTGATGAACCTCACAACTCATGCAACACAAAAATCATGTCCACGCTATACAAAAACAGCAACATGACATGCATACATGAATTCATTTTAACTCTAACTTACTCGAAAACTTAACCTTACTACCCTGTTTCGATAGACTATGGTAGTCTAGCATTTATGAAGTAATCCATACGTAATCCATCTCCTTGAGCTAGTAAGCAGCCAACTTAGCCTTCTCCTCTTCATCAATACTCATAGCAGGCTTTAGAACATACCATGCACTCACCTCCATGCGAACAACCACTCCTATCAAACGTCTTTCATTTACGCTGGGCATTTCTATCACTGCCCCTTCTTGGCAAGGCCAGATCTTGAGTCTGTCGCGTTAGACCACTTGGCCATCCTAATTTTTGTGTGTATTCTTCTACGCGCGCACACAAGAAGGAAGTTAGATACTTAGAATGACACAAAGTGTCAAAGCTCTAGATAGCATGATAAATAGTAGAAGAAGGAAAATTTTCCTACGCATCATGCAGTCTCTAATTCAGGATAGTGGTGCACTTCACTACCATGACTTAGAAACTACTCATTCTGGTTGACGTGAACTTATTATTCTCGGTATTTAACCTAGTGCTCTGATACCAACTTTGTCACGAACGAAATCTAGACCCCAGATAAGACCGGCGTCGTTGACCTCTCAGAGGTCGCAGACAAGTCTACTTACGTCATTCTTGCTTCATCTAGGTCAATTTTAGAGGAAAATTTGAAACTTTTGTTTCTTATCATGCATAAAGGTCATTCTACTTACATTCATAATGTTCACCATAAACCATCTAATATTAAGATTATCAACTGAAAGAAATAGTTTAATACAGCATTAAATGTATAATTGCCAAAATGGCACCAATACAATGTCTGAAATAAAAACTGAAAGAAACACTAGTGGAACATACTCCACTAGCTAAAGCCTACATCTAAGCTAGAAAGTAACAAAAGACATCCTCGAAAGCATGAGGGCCTACCAAGTCCGGATGAAAGCTCCACGTCCGGATAGCTACAACGTCAACCTGTAATCTCTAGCGTCCACCTGTGCCTGCACCTAAAAATATAGAGTTATATGGGATTAGTACACACTTTTACTAAGTATGGGTATATGCAAGCACGTACCAAGGACATGCATGAGTAAGAATAGCTCTTTCCTAACAGCATGATTATGGAAAGTCAAGTCAGTGTACTTGCCAAATTGGGATTAGCAAAGTTAGTGAGCTTTCCAAATTTGGATTAGGAAAGTTAGTGAGCTTTCCATATTTGGATTAGGAAAGTCATGCCATGAGAGTAACATGCATCATCATACTTATCATATTGCACACAGCACATAACATCTTACACATAGCACATATCACATTGCATATAGCACATAACATCATTCATATCATTCATTCATATACCATGAGACCTTAGAATCATGGACTTGACATTAAGAATTCCCAAAATGAGGGCTCAACATATGGGACCTCAACTAGGGAGTCTTCTATAGCAAACACAGAGTCTGTTTCATTTATTCATACGTACTTCATTTCGTTAATTCATAAGCTAGTGTAAACACCAGCTATACCTAGGATGTAGTTTAAGACTCTCATCTGGTTTGATGTGCAATGATCAACAATAACCTAGTGTCATTACTTGAGTCTAGCTCACCTATTGATTATCCTATCCTAACACCTTTGGTATCGTTCATTTCATTATGTGCATCATTTGAGGCTGGCCTCATTCATTCATTGGGAAATTTAACTTTAACCGACATAGATCATGTGAGAATCATGAAATCCAGTGTCTCCCCCACACCGAAAAGAGGTGGAATCACCGGCCAAAGTGACCCAAAACATGCTAGCGTACATGGGAATTGAACCCCGTCAAATCCCTAAATTGGCAGTATAGGTTTGAAGACTAGGAGATATAAGGAGACCCATACCCGGCATGCCAGACAGTCTCATCTCATGAGAGTTACGTGAACCTCCGCCCTTCCCAAAAGAAGGCATCACCACTCATAGCTAGTCTATCGGTGCTCAGTATAAAGTTCCATTTCATTCAACTCATACGTCATGGAAGCTTGCTTCTAATATGAGGACATCATAGCTCAATAGATGATTTCTTATCTTATCATTAGTATTAAGTATACATTATTCTCAATACTTTCATTAGAGTGTTCATAAAGACTGGTCTCTTCATTAACTTTACACTCTCATAGGTGAGTACGTTTTAGTAACATTTACTTAGGCTAATTTAAGATTACTCTCATCTTTCACATTAGCCTCTTATCATGTTGTCACCACATTCATTAACATTAGCACATTTCCTCTTCATAATTACTCACCCCTTTATATGTGAATGTTCATTTCATCATATGCCAATGCACTTGGCCATTTGTGTGTTTCACACTCTTACATAACCCTTCTAGGGTTTCATGATTTCATTACATAATATTCATTTCATCGTATGCCAATACACTTGGCCATTTAGTGTGTTTTACACTCGTACTTAACCCTTCTACGTTTACATCATTTCATTACATACATCTTAGGTTCACTTATTTTTAAACGTATGTTAGACTTATGGGTCTATACATACAAGCCATGAGGCTTCATTCATAGTTCGTTTTAGTGATTCATATCTTCCTAATATTATGTGGTACAATACTTATGCATCTTGTATGCATGCCAAGATCTCGATTTCGATCTAAGTAGGCAACATTATTCTTGAATATTTAATTCACGTATGACTTATGTATCAATACGGAATTTGGGCAAGGGAACTATAAGACCTCAAAAATGACATAGGTTAACTAGAGCCTAACATGTTGGTCTTAGTTTTATCAGGTCGTAAATATGTTTAATATGTTGTATATTGGCAGTAGCTAAAGTATTAGAGGTGTTGGAAGTCAAACGTCAAGGGATGACTAAGACGTTTGACGACTAAGTCACCTAAATGTCTAAAATGTGGTTTTATGTGTTTATGTATGTTTCATGGTGTTTTAAGGTTCTTAATAGAGTTATTATATCATGTATAGGCAGTGGTTAAAGTTTCGTGAAGTTTGGAGGTCAAACGATCAAGAACGTCCAAGGCATTTGAAAGATGTGCCTTGAGTCGACCTTGTACGTCTATGCGAGTTTCGTCGAGTTTTATGTGTTTGTTTTAGATGAAATTCATGTGAGAGGTGTTAAACTCATAGATGGTAGTATTTGGGTTGGAAATGTCTGGCAAATTATCCCCAAGGACCATCAAAGGGTCCTTGAGGAAGGACCCAAAACCTGATGGCAGGCTGTCCCAGGCAGCCTTGGCGACGGAGCTGTCAACGGCCAGTCATGGCTGTGACGCCCCGTCACAAGAGATTCGTCGTGGGGGACTTGTCCAAGGGTGTAGGGGGGACCCTTGTCAAGCCACTGGAGCTTGCAACGGAGGTCCATGACGGGCCGTTACACGCGTGATGCCCCGTCACAAGCAGGTCGTTACAGCCATGTCCCTGTGCGCAGATTTGCTGCCAAGTCAGGGGTGAATTGGTAAATTCACCCCATGTCTAAATAAGAGTTTAGGCGGTTGTTTAGGGGTCTTATGGGTATTTTAATTAACTATTTAAGTGGTTAAGACCCTAGAGACTTCATCATTCTTAAAAAAAATCAAAACTCAAAGTCTCTTAGAAATCCCAAAACCTTCATTGAAGACTCCATTGAAGTCCAACTTGAAGAGGCAGCTTGGTTAGAGGTTCTTGAGTGGAAATTCTTCATCAAAGTGAAGAATTATCATCCTTGAGGTATGGATTTTGATCCTTGAAACTTATTTCATCAAGGAGCCTAGTCCTCAAAGTGTTTTACAAAGTTTTCTAAAGTGAATTGTCCAATTTCGGGATTCTACCATGGGTTCTTGCATAAATGATTTCTAAACATTGAATTATGCTCTAATTGATATTGTATTGATGATTTCAACATAAATCACCTATGAACCCATGTGAATTGATGAACCCTAGTTTTGACTACTTTTTGGATTACTTGATATTAAGCTAATGTTGATGAATTGTTGTGTAGTTTCTTATGTGCTTTCTAATGATATAAGAATTGTGTTCAATTGATATGTAATTGATATTATATTGTTAAACCTAGATTGAATTGATGTAGATTCATTGAGTTTTATGGTTATTGCTTTGATTATTATTCATGGCCATGGGTAAGGGCCTTGTGATGTTGAATTGGTTGAATTGGCATTGAATTGAAGTGTGGATATTGGTATGAAGGTATGCTGCCCCATTTTCCATAATTTGATATTAATTATACTTCGATATTATTGTGATTGGTATGGTCCACTTATGGTGGCAGTGTTATGTGTTTAATTTGAAATTGATGTGGCCTTGTCGGCGTTACTTTATGCAATATTATGAGCATGGCCTTATTGGCAACTACTTGAAGTTATGTGGCTATTTGTGTAGTTGATGATGTGAGTATGATATTACTTATCTACATGTGAAGTTATGTAGTCATGTATGTATTCTTCTAGTTATGTTGCCTTAAGTGATTATGTTAGACTTTGTCTTGACATTATGAGTATATTGTTAGGGTTAAGTCTTGGTTATTCCTACTTGACTTTGTGAGTCTATGTGAAGTATATTAATGATGTTATGATGATATATAGGATTACTTGAAGATGTTAGGTTATTTTAGAAGTGTTTCTAGAATGGCTTGTATTATGGGTTAAAAGTGAAGTATGTGATGTCTTGTCTTGGTTGACTTGTATCTCTTACTTCATGTATATATGATTATGGATATGTGATGTCTTGATATAGGGTGTCATAACTCTTAGTCTTGAATAAATAAATATAGGTGAGACCTTAATGATAAGAAGGTCAATGTTATATGGAACCTTGAACCTAGTGGCGAGGTTATGAATTGTGAAGTAGTTAGCCGTAATGGTATCCTTCATGTTATGAGTGATGGACTTAGGGATGGTTGGCTGGAATGGCATCATATCATACCTTAGGAAAATCGCTATGAGCTTCTTGTCGCTAAAGTGAGATATGCCCTAGTGGAACTTGCTTTGGTAGGGTGAATGTAAAGGGGGTCACGAACTAGATAATGACCTACTTATATGAACCTTAATGTGAATTAATATATGAGAACAAAGATGAGTAGCGTTAAGCGGATTTAGTTAAGAACGGACTGAATGCTTAATACGCCCTTCATATTCCTTAACCATGTGCCTACATGGGATGTGTCCAAGTTCTACCATTGGCAAGTAGAACAACCTCATCGAAGTAGGATAGAACTTCGGATTCCATGTCTTGCTACCATGGTATATGTCGGTTATTCCCTATTCTCATCTTGTGGAATACCTTTTAGCATTAGATAAGTTTATGAGGTTAAGGTGGTGGTATGGGACTCTATCTAGACATTGCACAATAGACTTTGAAGGTGTTATGTGGAGTTCCTAGGTCTTGTCCAAGACCATTATGTGAATGTCTTATGTGATGCTTTATGTGAGTGTCTGAGGTGATGTATGAGTCTTAATGAACTAATGAACTAATAACCTATGTAGTAACTATTTCAATGGTTGATTACCTAATCTAAAGTGACTTAAGCATTCCTTAGCTAAAGTGTGAGGAGGACATGAAAGGATGGTCTCTTCATGTCTTATCTTTGGAAGTCTCCAGGGTGACTCTAGTTAGGGAAGTTGGTTAATCTTGTTGACATGATCTAAACCTTAAGAAGTCTTAAGGGCTATTTAGGTAATCTTGGAGAGGTCGTTGTACTATGGACATATCTTTTTGATTTACTTAAGTAGGTCTTTTGATAGGCTTTGGAAGGAGAATGTCTTCTAATCCTAAGGGTTGGTGTGTTTAGTGAGAATGATTCTATTTGAGGTAGTCTATAGGATCTCTCTTGTGTGTGTGATAGAGATTGTATGGGCGGTCGCTCCACACTCACTCAAGTGAACCTTGGAAATCACATTTGGTAGATGAATCTTACATAGATGTTTATGATTGTTTTCTAAGTATGTATGTGACTCATCGTAGGTAATCTTAAGGGTCATTTAGGCACATCTAGAGAGGGTATATGGGCGGTCTCTCTTTGTGTGACTTAAGTGAATCTTAGAATGACTTTAAGTGAGAGAATTACATGCTAGAAGATGTTAAAAGGGAAGGTTTGGACTTCATTGTAACAGTGAAGGGACTTCACTGTACAGTGAAGGGAACTCACTGTAAAGTGAGCTTTAAAATGTTATTTTTGGTTAATTGTTATCTTATGTGTTTCTTAATTGATGAATGATGTTCTTATGTTTAATCTATGATTTCTAAATGAAAAGATGCATATTTCCAATAAAGTCCATTTTTCATGATTTTATGCATATAGCCATACTTAGTACATGTGGTTGTACTAATTCTATGCTTTATTTTCTATCTATAGTCCTTGGTAGGTAAGGAGCTTGGAGAAGAAGACTTAGGCTTAGAAGAATCGTCCGAGTAGAAGAATTGAAGTATGTCCTCATTTGTATCGAGGGCATATATGTCGTTTTATGTTTCTTTTACGAAGTATTGTAATAAGACTATGTTATTTCTATTTTCGTATTAAAGTACTCTTATGTCTTAAGATGACGAGATTGAGACTTAGTATTTCCATTACTTTTATATATGAAAGAGGTTTTTAAAGACTATATTATGTTTTAGTGAAAAGTTTTAATTCCGCATTACTTTTCACTATGTATATGCAATGAATGATATGAATGAGGCTTGTCTTAGAAATCTGAGAGTTTGATGAAGCCGGTCGCAATCCGAGATTGCAACCTATCTTCTAGGTTATGGTCTCGGGTTGTGACAGGAACCTGGTTTCGAATCCCTTGGACAACACTTTATATTTTTCTTTTTATTTAATTTTGGTCCACATGACATTGGGACCCTAGATCGAGCCCAAACATCAATGTTTCCTTTTTATTTCTATCCTTTGAAAATTCTCTTCCTTGGTCGTGGGGTTGTGGGATCGAACCCCCACAGCCCCTTTTATTTTTTTTTCAATTTTTTTTTCATTGACTATTTCGAGTTGACCATGAGGTTGTGGGATCAAACCCCCACAGCCTCACTTTATTTTTCTTGTAATTCTCCTTTACTGCCTAGAGGTCGTGGGTTTGATTCCCACACCTCACATTTGTTTTCTTTTCATTTTTCCTTAAGCTGTGTTAGAGGTTGTGGGTTTGAATCCCACTCCTCTCATTTCTTATTTTCATAGCTTATTTTCCAGCCAAGACCATGATTTGAATCCCCTTCCCCACATTCCTTTTTACTTCTTTATTTTCATGGTTTTTAACATGGCGAGGTCACGGGTTCAATCCTCCATGACCTAACTTCTTTTAGTTAATTTTTCACAACATTTTGAACCCTCTTAACTTGACCGAAATTCATCACTTGAAGCTGGAAATTTTTGTAATTTTTCAGCATATTTTCATCAAGTTACACATTAGTTCTTAGGGAAATTTCATAGTGCATTTAGAACGTTTTAGGTGCATTTTCATGGATTTATTTAGCCAAGAGATTATCACTAAAATCAGCCACATTTCATCTCATATGAACATCACGGTTTACCTAAACATGTGTACATGAAATACAAAGAACTATCATGCCATTTCAAGCCCTAAACCGTAACCAGTAGCCATGGCAACACACCCAAACACACGTAGTTACATTTTTGGAAAAACATCAACATAATTCACATAATTCCAAGCATACATATAAACACATAATCATCACAAAAACACGTTTCATCCCTAGTTTTCTACCAGCAAACGTAACCAACCTATGATTCAATGGGAGCTAGTGACAGGGACATGCAACGGGAACAATCCTAGTTTTCGGATTAGAATTGACTGAATCTTAAGGGGTCTCTTGGGAAAGGGACCAAGAGATAAGAGAACCCATACCTTATTTTGACGTTCAAACCTTGAACTTGCTGCCCAAAGCATCTCCAAACACACGTCCAATCCAAGGGCTTCAACACCAACTCGACGGAAAAACCCTCCCTTTGCCTAACGTGTTTGATTAGTTGTTTGTTTATAATTTTCGTTGTGAGTTCTTCAAGTGTGAAGAACTTTGGTTTACCTACTGTTCTTGTACGTTATTTGGCAGAGAGAACGTGAATAAGAAGAGAGAATAATCGTGTGTTTTCAGAGATAGACGTGAGTGGAGAGAGTTATATTAGGCTTAGGAGTCTACTTTAGGACTTAGTCAAATAAGGTTTAGTTAAATATTAAAAAAAAAAAACTTATTTCCATTTTATTTTAAATCAGCCAATAAATAATAAATACTAATTAATTACATTAATTTATCAACTTAAATAAAAACAACTTTAATTCACTGCTTCCACCTAGGTTCGAACCCGGGTGGAGCAAGACTTCACTTCAAGAGCCAATTTTCGGCCATCTCTCCCCAAATTGCCCCTCCACCTTATTAATTAAATAATTAGTTATACATTTAGGGTAATTATGATACTACCCTTATTCTGGAAAAAGACCATTTTACCCCTAGACCCTTCAAACCTAAGATTTTCCCTTTTTAAGTCCGGTAAAGACTCCTTCAAGTAAATATTCATATTCGAGAGCCCTACATGGCTGGACCCAACCTTTCCTAGCTCAACTAACTCCCCAAGTTAGTTGGCTTGGCTGTAGCAAGGGTTCAGAGGTCTGGTTCTATGCGCATCAATCCGTGTGAACCCGGTCTAATTGTAGGCATTCTAGACACATTAAGCATTACTCATCATATCCATTCTTAGGGTTGTTAAATTATCCCCCCCTTCGGAACATTTGTCCCCGATTGACACTACTAACTATATAGCATAATACCAGTCAGATAATAACATAGTTACTATACACAATCAAGCAATAGCAACAAACAATGGAGAGATAAGGAATCTTAGACTTAAGAGTAGGAAGTCTAACCTCAAGAGCTGAAAAGATGAGGATAGCGGGATCTCATATCGGCCTCGGCCTTCCCACATAGCACCCTCAACAAGATGATTCCTCCACAATACCTTCATTGTGGCAATCTCCTTGTTCCTCAGCCGCTTGACCTGTCTATTTAAGATCTCAACAGGCACCTCCGCATAGGACAAGTCTTCATCAACCCCCAAATCTTCCACAAGTAGAATCGATGCTGGATCACCTAGGCACTTCTTTAACATGGATACATGAAAGACTGGATGGACAAAAGCTAGCTCCGCAGGCAATGCCAAATCGTAGTCCACCTCACCCACACGCTGTAGGATCTCGTATGGCCCAACATACCCGGACTCAACTTCCCCTTCCTACAAAACCTCATCACCCCCTTCATAGGTGATATCTTCAGATAGACCTGGTCACCAACATCAAACTCTAAGGTCCATTTTCTATTATCTGCATATGACTTCTGCCGACTGTAAGCAGTAGCCAACTTGTCCCTAATCACCCTGACCTTCTCTAAGGCCTCATGAATGATCTCTGGACCCAAAATGGATGACTCTCCAACCTTGAACCACCCAACTGGAGACCTACACCTCCTACTATACAGTTCCTCAAATGTTGCCATCCCAATGCTGGAGTGATAGCTATTATTAGACGAGAACTCTTTCAAAGGCAGATGGTCGTCCCAACTACCTCTGAAGTCAATCACACACGCTCTCAACATGTCCTCCAATGTCTGAATGGTGCGCTTTGCCAGCCCATCAGTCTGAGGATGAAAGGCACTACTAAGCTTTACCTGCGTGCCTAAGCTCTTCTGGAAGGATCTCCAGAAATATGAAGTGAACTGAGCTCTTTTATCTGAAATGATAGACAAAGGAATTCCATGCAATCTCACAATCTCATCAATGTAGAGTCTCGCATAATCCTCGGCTTTGTAAGTAGACTTCACAGGGATAAAGTGGGCAGACTTAGTCATCCTGTCCACAATAACCCATATAGAGTCATGCTGTCTCTTAGTCCTCGGAAGACCAGCCACGAAGTCTATATTAATGGCCTCTCATTTCCAAGTTGGAACCTCAATAATCTGAGTAAGACCGTCATGCTTAAGATATTTTGCCTTAACCTGCTAACAATTAGGACACTTGGTAACATATTATGCAATGTCCTTCTTCATACCATCCCACCAACAAATCTACTTAAGATCATGATACATCTTGGTGGAACTTGGATGTATGGAATATCTAGAACCATGGACCTCTACAATGATCCTGGTCCGCAAATCATCCACATCTTGTACACACAGCTTGTCCCTAAGTATGCCGTCACCTCCCAAAGCAAAAGACTCATTCATCTTTATCAACACTGAGTCCTTCAGCTCCATCAACACAGGATCGCGATGCTGACCCTGCTTGACTTCAACTACCAAGGATGATTCAGAGCTAGGATGAACTGAAACACCCCCACTAGTAGAGTCAACCAACCGCACACCCAGTTTAGTCATTCTGTGTACATCTTTCGCCAACTCCTTCTTCTCATCCTCAACGTGGGCTATACTTCCCATGCTCATCCTGCTCAAAGCATCAGCTACAACATTAGCCTTACCTGGATGGTAGTGAACATTCATGTCATAGTCCTTCAATAGCTCCAACCATCTCTGCTGATGTAGATTCAACTCACTCTGCGTGAACACGTACTGGAGACTCTTATGTTGTATGAACACATCCACATGCACTCGATACAAGTAGTGCCTCCACAGATTCAGTGCAAACACCACAGCTACCAACTCCAGATCATGAGTGGGATAATTCTTCTCATGAACCTTGAGTTGTCTGGACGCATAATCTATTACCTTACTAACCTGCATAAGAACACAACCCAAACCAACCCTAGATCCATCAAAACAAATAGTGTAATTCTCAGCACACTTAGGCAAAGTAAGCACCGGGGCGTAAGTGAGTCTGTCCTTGAGCTCCTGGAAACTCTTCTCACAAGTCTCCGTCCGCTCGAACTTGGCCTTCTTTTTAGTCAATGCTGTCAGTGGGGCAGCAATGGAAGAAAACCCCTCCACGAACCTGCGGTAGTAACCAGCCAATCCCAGAAAGCTACGAATGTCAGTGGGAGTAAGAGGTTTTGGCCAGTTCTTAACAGCCTCAGTCTTCCTGGGGTCCACCTCCACACCCTGATCGGACACAACATGACCCAGGAAGGTCACTGATCTAAGCCAGAATTCACACTTGCTGAATTTGGCATACAACTGATGTTGTCTAAGTACCTACAAGGTTAGTCTCAAATGTTGTTCATTCTCTTTCTTGGTCCTAGAGTAGATGAGAATGTCATCAATGAATACTATGATGAAAGAGTCAAGGTATTCACGGAAGACTCGGTTCATGAGGTCCATAAATGCAGCTGGTGCATTAGTGAGACCAAATGACATAACTAAGAACTCATAATGACCATAACGGGTACGAAAGGCTGTCTTTGGGATTTCGCCATCCCTAACCCTAAGCTGATGATACCCTGAACGAAGATCAATCTTAATATACCTGAGACTTTACTCTTCCTGAATTTTTGTTTCACATTTACTCTGGATAATGCATATTACTCAAGCTTATCTGAAGCTTCATATTTGAGATTGAGGAACTTCCTTCTCAATCGCACTTAACTTGATGCACCTCACAACTCATGCAACACAAAAATCATGTCCACGCTATACAAAAACAACAACATGACATGCATACATGAATTCATTTTAACTCTAACTTATTCGGAAACTTAACCTTACTACCCTGTTTTGATAGACTATGGTAGTCTAGCATTTATGAAGTAATCCATACCCAAGCCATCTCCTTGAGCTAGTAAGCAGCCAACTTAGCCTTCTCCTCTTCATCAATACTCATAGCAGGCTTAAGAACATACCATGCACTCACCTCCATGCGAACAACCACTCCTATCAAACGTCTTTCGTTCACGCTGGGCATTTCTATCACTGCCCCTTCTTGGGAAGGCCAGATCTTGAGTCTGTCGCGTTAGACCACTTGGCCATCCTAATTCTTGTGTGTATTCTTCTACGCGTGCACACAATAAGGAAGTTAGATACTTAGAATGACACAAAGTGTCAAAGCTCTAGATAGCACGATAAAGAGTAGAAGAAGGAAAATTTATTCTACGCATCATGCAGTCTCTAATTCAGGATAGTGGTGCACTTCACTACCATGACTTAGAAACTACTAATTGTGGTAGACGTGAACTTATTATTCTCGGTATTTAACCTAGTGCTCTGATACCAACTTTGTCACGACCGAAATCTAGACCCAGACAAGACCGGCGTCGTTGACCTCTCAAAGGTCGCAGACAAGTCTACTTACGTAATTCTTGCTTCATCTAGGTCAATTTTAGAGGAAAATTTGAAACTTTTGTTTCTTATCATGCATAAAGGTCATTCTACTTACATTCATAATGTTCACCATAAACCATCTAACATTAAGATTATGAACTGAAAGAAATAGTTCAATACAACATTAAATGTATAATTGCCAAAATGGCACCAATACAATGTCTGAAATAAAAACGAAAAGAAACACTAGTGGAATATACTCCACTAGCTAAAGCCTACATCTAAGCTAGAAAGTAACGGAAGACATCCTCGAAAGCATAAGGGCCCAAGTCCGGATGAAAGCTCCACGTCCGGATAGCTGCAACGTCAACCTGTAAGCTCTAGCATCCACCTGTGCCTGCACCTAAAAATATAGAGTTATATGGGATTAGTACACACTTCTACTAAGTATGGGTATATGCAAGCACGCACCAAGGACATGCATGAGTAAAAATAGCTCTTTCCTAACAGCATGATTATGGAAAGTCAAGTCAGTGTACTTGCCAAATTGGGATTAGAAAAGTTAGTGAGCTTTCCAAATTTGGATTAGGAAAGTTAGTGAGATTTCCAAATTTGGATTAGGAAAGTCAATGAGCTTTCCATATTTGGATTAGGAAAGTCATGCCATGAGAGTAACATGCATCATCATACTTATCATATTGCACACAGCACATAACATCTTACACATAGCACATATCACATTGCATATAGCACATAACATCTTTCATATCATTCATTCATATGCCATGAGACCTTGGAATCATGGACTTGACATTAAGACTTCCCAAAATGAGGGCTCAACATATGGGACCTCAACTAGGGAGTCTTCTTTAGCAAACACAGAGTCTGCTTCATTCATTCATAGGTACTTCATTTCGTTAATTCATAAGCTAGTGTAAACACCAGCTATACCTAGGATGTAGTTTAAGACTCTCATCGGGTTTGCTGTGCAATGATAAACAATAACCTAGTGTCATTACTTGAGTCTAGCTCACCTATTGATTATCCTATCCTAACACCTTTGGTATCGTTCATTTCATTATGTGCATCATTTGAGGCTGGCCTCATTCATTCATTGGGAAATTTAACTTTAACTGACATAGATCATGTGAGAATCATGAAATCCACTGCCTCCCCCACACCGAAAAAGAGGTGGAATCACCGGCCAAAGTGACCCAAAACATGCTAGCGAACATGGGAATTGAACCCCGCCAAATCCCTATATTGGCAGTATAGGTTTGAAGACTAGGAGATATAAGGAGACCCATATCCGGCATGCCAGACAGTCATATCTCATGAGAGTTACGTGAACCTCCGCCCTTCCCAAAAGAAGGCATCACCGCTCATAGCTAGTCTATCGGTGCTCAGTATAAAGTTTCATTTCATTCAACTCATACGTCATGGAAGCTTGCTTCTAATATGAGGACATCATAGCTCAATAGATTATTTTTTATCTTATCATTAGTATTAAGTATACATTATTCTCAATACTTTCATTATAGTGTTCATAGATACTGGTCTCTTCATTAACTTTACACTCTCATAGGTGAGTACGTTTTAGTAACATTTACTTAGGCTAATTTGAGATTGCTGTCATCTTTCACATTAGCCTCTTATCATGTTGTCACCACATTCATTAACATTAGAACATTTGCTCTTCATAATTACTCACCCCTTTATATGTGAATGTTCATTTCATTATATGCCAATGCACTTGGACATTTGTGTGTTTCACACTCTTACTTAACCCTTCTAGGGTTTCATCATTTCATTACATAATATTCATTTCATCGTATGCCAATACACTTGGCCATTTAGTTTGTTTTACACTCGTACTTAACCCTTCTACGTTTACATCATTTCATTACATACATCTTAGGTTCACTTATTTTTAAACGTATGTTAGACTTATGGGTCTATACATACAAGCCATGAGGCTTCATTCATAGTTCGTTTAAGTGATTCATATCTTCCTAAGATTATGTGGTACAATACTTATGCATCTTGTATGTATGCCAAGATCTCGATTTCGATCTAAGTAGGCAACATTATTCTTGAATATTTAATTCACGTATGACTTATGTATCAATACTGAATTTGGGCAAGGGAACTATAAGACCTCGAAAATAACATAGGTTAACTAGAGCCTAACATGTTGGTATTTGTGTTCTAAGGTCCTAATGTTTGATATGTTGTATATTGGCAGTAGCTAAAGTATTATAGGTTTTGGAAGTCAAACGTCAAGGGATGACTAAGACGTTTGACGACTAAGTCACCTAGATGTCTAAAATGTGGTTTTATGTGTTTATGTGTGTTTCATGGTGTTTTAAGGTTTTTGCTAAAGTTATTATATAATGTATAGGCAGTGGTTAAAGTTTCGTGAAGTTTGGAGGTCCAACGATCAAGAATGTCCAAGGCATTCGTAAGATGTGCCTTGAGTCGACCTTGTACGTCTATGCGAGTTTCGTCGAGTTTTATGTGTTTGTTTTAGATGAAATTCATGTGAGAGGTGTTAAACTCATAGATTGTAGTATTTGGGTTGGAAACGTCAAGGAAATTATCCCCAAGGACCATCAAAGGGTCCTTGAGGAAGGACCCAAAACCTGATGGCAGGCTGTCCCAGGCAGCCTTGGCGACGGAGCTGTCAACGACCAGTCATGGCTGTGACGCCCCGTCATAAGGGATTTGTCGTGGGGGACTTGTCCAAGGGTGTAGGGGGTACCCTTGGAAATCCACTGGAGCTTGCAACGGAGGTCCATGACGGGCCGTTGCACGCGTGATGCCCCGTCACAAGCATGTCATTGCAGCCATGTCCCTGTGCGCAGATTTGCTGCCAAGTCAGGGCCATGTCTAAATAAGAGTTTAGGCGGTTGTTTAGGGGTCTTATGGGTATTTTAATTAACTATTTAAGTGGTTAAGACCCTAGAGACTTCATCATTCTTCAAAAAAATCAAAACTCAAAGTCTCTTAGAAATCCCAAAACCTTCATTGAAGACTCCATTGAAGTCCAACTTGAAGAGGCAGCTTGGTGAGGGGTTCTTGAGTGGAAATTCTTCATCAAAGTGAAGAATTATCATCCTTGAGGTATGGATTTTGATCCTTGAAACTTATTTCATCAAGGAGCCTATTCCTCAAAGTGTTTTACAAAGTTTTCTAAAGTGAATTGTCCAATTTCGGGATTCTACCATGCGTTCTTGCATAAATGATTTCTAAACATTGAATTATGATCTAATTGATATTGTATTAATGATTTCAACATAAATTACCTATGAACCCATGTGAATTGATGAACCCTAGTTTTGACTACTTTTTGGATTACTTGATATTAAGCTAATGTTGATGAATTGTTGTGTAGTTTCTTATGTGCTTTCTAATGATATAAGAATTGTGTTAAATTGATATGTAATTGATATTATATTGTTAAACCTAGATTGAATTGATGTAGATTCATTGTGTTTTATGGTTATTGCTTTGAATTATTGTTCATGGCCATGGGTAAGGGCCTTGTGATGTTGAATTGGTTGAATTGGCATTGAATTGAAGTGTAGATATTGGTATGAAGGTATGCTGCCCCGTTTTCCATAATTTGATATTAATTATACTTCGATATTATTGTGATTGGTATGGTCCACTTATGGTGGCAGTGTTATGTGTTTAATTTGAAATTGATGTGGCCTTGTCGGCGTTACTTTATGCAATATTATGAGCATGGCCTTATTAGCAACTACTTGAAGTTATGTGGCTATTTGTGTAGTTGATGATGTGAGTATGATATTACTTATCTACATGTGAAGTTATATAGTCATGTATGTATTCTTCTAGTTATGTTGCCATAAGTGATTATGTTAGACTTTGTCTTGACATTATGAGTATAGTGTTAGGGTTAAGTCTTGGTTACTCCTACATGAATTTGTGAGTCTATGTGAAGTATATTAATGATGGTATGATGATATATAGGATGACTTGAAGATGTTAGGTTATTTTAGAAGTGTTTCTAGAATGGCTTGTATTATGGGTTAAAAGTGAAGTATGTGATGTCTTGTCTTGGTTGACTTGTATCTCTTACTTGATGTATATATGATTATGGATATGTGATGTCTTGATATAGGGTGTCATAACTCTTAGTATTGAATAAATAAATATAGGTGAGACCTTAATGATAAGAAGGTCAATGTTATGTGGAACCTTGAACCTAGTGGTGAGGTTATGAATTGTGAAGTAGTTAGCCGTAATGGTATCCTTCATGTTATGAGTGATGGACTTAGGGATGGTTGGCTGGAACGGCATCATATCATACCTTAGAAAAATTGCTATGAGCTTCGTGTGCTAAAGTGAGATATGCACTAGTGGAACTTGCTTTGGTAGTGTGAATGTAAAGGGGGTCATGAACTAGATAAGGACCTACTTATATGAACCTTAATGTGAATTAATCTTCGAGAACAAAGGCTAGCACCGAGTGAGTATGAGTAGGGTTAAGCGGATTTAGTTAAAGATCAGACTGAATGCTTAATACGCCCTTCATATTCCTTAACCATGTGCCTACATGGGATGTGTCCAAGTTCTACCATTGGCAAGTAGAACAACCTCATCGAAGTAGGATAGAACTTCTGATTCCATGTGTTGCTACCATGGTATATGTCGGTTATTCCCTATTCTCATCTTGTGGAATAACTTTTAGCATTAGATAAGTTTATGAGGTTTAGGTGGTGGTATGGGACTCTATCTAGACATTGCACAATAGACTTTGAAGGTGTTATGTGGAGTTCCTAGGTCTTGTCCAAGACCATTATGTGAATGTCTTATGTGATGTTTTATGTGAGCGTCTGAGGTGATGTATGAGTCTTAATGAACTAATGAACTAATAACCTATGTAGTAACTATGTGAATGGTTGAGTACCTAATCTAAAGTGACTTAAGCATTCCTTAGCTAAAGTGTGAGGAGGACATGAAAGGATGGTCTCTTCATGTCTTATCTTTGGAAGTCTTGAGGGTGACTCTAGTTAGGGAAGTTGGTTAATCTTGTTGACATGATCTAAACCTTAGGAAGTCTTAAGGGTTATATAGGTAATCTTGGAGAGGTCGTTGTACTATGGACATATCTTCTTGATTTACTTAAGTAGGTCTTTTGATAGGCTTTGGAAGGAGAATGTCTTCTAATTCTAAGGGTTGGTGTGATTAGTGAGAATGATTCTATTTGAGGTAGTCTATAGGATCTCTTGTGTGTGTGTGATAGAGATTGTATTGGCGGTCGCTCCACACTCACTCAAGTGAACCTTGGAAATCACATTTGGTAGATGAATCTTACATAGATGTTTATGATTGTTTTCTAAGTATGTATGTGACTCATTGTAGGTAATCTTAGGGGTCGTTTAGGCACATCTAGAGAGGGTATATGGGCGCTGTCTCTTTGTGTGACTTAAGTGAATCTTAGGATGACTTTAAGTGAGAGAATTACATGCTAGAAGATGTTAAAAGGGAAGGTTTGGACTTCACTGTAACAGTGAAGGGACTTCACTGTACAGTGAAGGGAACTCACTGTAAAGTAAGCTTTAAAATGTTATTTTTGGTTAATTGTTATCTTATGTGTTTCTTAATTGATGAATGATGTTGTTATGTTTAATCTATGATTTCTAAATGAAAAGATGCATATTTCCAATAAAGTCCGTTTTTCATGATTTTATGCATATAGCCATACTTATTACATGTGGTTGTACTAATTCCATGCTTTATTTTCTATCTATAGTCCTTGGTAGGTAAGGAGCTTGGAGAAGAAGACTTGGGCTTAGAAGAATCGTCCGAGTAGAAGAATTGAACTATGTCCTCATTTGTATCGAGGGCATATATGTCGTTTTATGTTTCTTTTACGAAGTATTGTAATAAGACTATGTTATTTCTATTTTCGTATTAAAGTACTCTTGTGTCTTAAGATGATGAGATTGAGACTTAGTATTTCCATTACCTTTATATATGAAAGAGGTTTTTAAAGACTATATTATGTTGTAGTGAAAAGTTTTAATTCCGCATTACTTTTTACTATGTATATGCAATGAATGATATGAATGAGGCTTGTCTTAAAACTCTGAAAGTTTGACGACGCCGGTCGCAATCCAAGATTGCACCCTATCTTCTAGGGTATGGTCTCGGGTTGTGACAGGAACCCGGTTTCGAATCCCTTGGACAACACTTTACATTTTTCTTTTTATTTAATTTTGGTCCACATGACATTGGGACCCTAGATCGAGCCCCAACATCAACGTTTCCTTTTTATTTCTATCCTTTGAAAATTCTCTTCCTTGGCCGAGGGGTTGTGGGATCGAACCCCCACAGCCCCTTTTATTATTTTTTTTTTTCATTGACTATTTCGAGTTGACCATGAGGTTGTGGGATCAAATTTTCATTGACTATTTCGAGTTGACCATGAGGTTGTGGGATCAAACCCCCACAGCCTCACTTTATTTTTCTTGTAATTCTCCTTTACTGCCTAGAGGTCGTGGGTTCGATTCCCATGCCTCACATTTGTTTTCTTTTCATTTATCCTTAAGCTGTGTTAGAGGTTGTGGGTTTGAATCCCACTCCTCTCATTTCTTATTTTCATAGCTTATTTTCCAGCCAAGACCATGGTTTGAATTCCCTTCCCCACATTCCTTTTTACTTCTTTATTTTCATGGTTTTTAACATGGTGAGGTCACGAGTTCAATCCTCCATGACCTCACTTCTTTTAATTCATTTTTCACAACATTTTGAACCCTCTTAACTTGACCGAAATTCATCACTTGAAGCTGGAAATTTTTGTAATTTTTCAGCATATTTTCATCAAGTTACACATTAGTTCTTAGGGAAATTTCATAGTGCATTTAGAACGTTTTAGGTGCATTTTCATGGATTTGTTTAGCCTAGAGATTATCACTAAAATCAGCCACATTTCATCTCATATGAATATCACGGTTTACCTAAACATGTGTACATGAAATACAAAGAACTATCATGACATTTCAAGCCCTAAACCGTAACCAGTAGCCACCGCAACACACCCAAACACACGTAGTTACATTTTTGGAAAAACATCAACATAATTCACATAATTCCGAGCATACATATAAACACATAATCATCACGAAAACACGTTTCATCCGTAGTTTTCTACCAGCAAACATAACCAACCTATGATTCAATGGGAGCTAGTGACAGGGACATGCAACGGGAACAATCCTAGTTTTCGAATTAGAATCGACTGAATCTTAAGGGGTCTCTTGGGAAAGGGACCAAGAGAGAAGAGAACCCATACCTTATTTTGATGTTCAAACCTTGAACTTGCTGACCAAAGCTTCTCCGAACACACGTCCAAATCCAAGAGCTTCAACACCAACTCGACGGAAAAATCCTCCCTTTGCCTAACGTGTTTGATTAGTTGTTTGTTTATAATTTTCGTTGTGAGGTCTTCAAGGTGTGAAGAACTTTGGTTTACCTACTGTTCTTGTACGTTATTTCGCAGAGAGAACGTGAATAAGAAGAGAGAATGATCGTGTGTTTTGAGAGATAGACGTGAGAGGAGAGAGTTATATTAGGCTTAGGAGTCTACTTTAGGACTTATTCAAATAAGGTTTAGTTAAATATTAAAAAAAAACTGATTTCCATTTTATTTTAAATCAGCCAATAAATAATAAATACTAATTAATTACATTAATTTATCAACTTAAATAAAAACAACTTTAATTCACTGCTTCCACCTAGGTTCGAACCCAGGTGGAGCAAGACTTCACTTCAAGAGCCAATTTTCGGCATCTCTCCCCAAATTGCCCCTCCACCTTATTAATTAAATAATTAGTTATACATATAGGGTAATTACGATACTACCCTTATCCTGGAAAAAGACCATTTTACCCCTAGACCCTTCAAACCTAAGATTTTCCCTTTTTTAGTCCGGTAAAGACTCCTTCGAGTAAATCTTCATATTAGAGAGCCCTACATGGCTGGACCCAACCTTTCCTAGCTCAACTAACTCCCCAAGTTAGTTGGCTTGGCTATAGCAAGGGTTCAGAGGCCTGGTTCTATGCACATGAATCCGTGTGAACCCGGTCTAATCGTAGGCATTCTAGACACATTAAGCATTATTCATCATATCCATTCTTAGGGTTGTTAAATTATCCCCCCCTTAGGAACATTTGTACCCGATTGACACTACTAACTATATAGCATAAAACCAGTCAGATCATAACATAGTTACTATACATAATCAAGCAATAGCAACAAAGAATGGAGAGATATGGAAACTTAGACTTAAGAGTAGGAAGTCTAACCTCAAGAGCTGAAAAGATGAGGGTAGCGGGATCTCATATCGGCCTCGGCCTTCCCACGTAGCACCCTCAACAAGATGATTCCTCCACAATACCTTCACTGTGGCAATCTCCTTGTTCCTCAGCCGCTTGACCTGTCTGTTTAAGATCTTAACAGGCACCTCCGCATAGGACAAGTCTTTATCAACCCCCAAACCTTCCACAGGTAGAATCGATGCTGGATCACCTAGGCACTTCTTTAACATGGATACATGAAAGGCTGGATAGACAAAAGGTAGCTCCGCAGGCAATGCCAACTCGTAGGCCACCTCACCCACACGCTGTAGGATCTCGTATAGCCCAACATACCTGGGCTCAACTTCCCCTTCCTACCAAACCTCATCACCCCCTTCATAGGTGATATCTTCAGATAGAACTGGTCACCAACATCAAACTCTAAGGTCCATTTTATATTATCTGCATATGACTTCTGCCGACTGTAAGCAGTAGCCAACTTGTCCCTAATCACCCTGACCTTCTCTAAGGCCTCATGAATGATCTCTGGACCCAAAATGGATGACTCTCCAACCTTGAACCACTCAACTGGAGACCTACACCTCCTACCATACAGTGCCTCAAACGGTGCCATCCCAATGCTGGAGTGATAGCTATTATTAGACGAGAACTCTTTCAAAGGAAGATGGTCGTCCCAACTACCTCTGAAGTCAATCACACACGCTCTCAACATGTCCTCCAATGTCTGAATGGTGCGCTTTTCCTGCCCATCAGTCTGAGGATGAAAGGCAGTACTAAGCTTTACCTGCGTGCCTAAGCTCTTCTGGAAGGATCTCCAGAAATGTGAAGTGAACTGAGCTCTTTTATCTGAAATGATAGACAAAGGAATTCCATGCCATCTCACAATCTCATCAATGTAGAGTCTCGCATAATCCTCAGCTCTATAAGTAGACTTCACAGGGATAAAGTGGGCAGACTTAGTCATCCTGTCCACAATAACGCATATAGAGTCATGCTATCTCTTAGTCCTCGGAAGACCAGCCACGAAGTCTATATTAATGGCCTCTCGTTTCCAAGTTGAAACCTCAATAATCTGAGTAAGACCGTCATGCTTAATATATTTTGCCTTAACCTGCTAACAATTAGGACACTTGGTCACATATTCTGCAATGTCCTTCATCATGCCATACCACCAATAAATCTGCTTAAGATCATGATACATCTTGGTGGAACCTGGATGTATGGAATATCCGGAACCATGGGCCTCTACAACGATCCTGGTCCGCAAATCATCCACATCTGGTACACACAGCTTGTCCTTAAGTATGCCGTCACCTCCCAAAGCAAAAGACTCATTCATCTTTATCAACACTGAGTCCTTCAGCTCCATCAACACAGGATCGCGATGCTGACCCTGCTTGACTTCAACTACCAAGGATGATTCAGAGCTAGGATGAACTAAAACACCCCCACTTGTAGAGTCAACTAACCGCACACCCAGTTTAGTCAGTCTGTGTACATCTTTCACCAACTCCTTCTTCTCATCCTCAACGTGGGCTGTAATTCCCATGCTCATCCGGCTCAAAGCATCAGCTACAACATTAGCCTTACATGGATGGTAGTGAACATTCATGTCATAGTCCTTCAACAGCTCCAACCATCTCTGCTGACGTAGAGTCAACTCTCTGTGTGTGAACACGTACTGGAGACTCTTATGGTCTATGAACACATCCACATGCACTCCATACAAGTAGTGCCTCCACAGCTTCAGTGCAAACACCACAGCTGCCAACTCCAGGTCATGAGTGGGATAATTCTTCTCATGAACCTTGAGTTGTCTGGACGCATAAGCTATCACCTTACCAACCTGCATAAGAACACAACCCAAACCAACCCTAGATCCATCACAATAAAAAGTGTAATTCTCAGCACACTTAGGCAAAGTAAGCACCGGGGCTTAAGTGAGTCTGTCCTTGAGCTCCTGGAAACTCTTCTCACAAGTCTCCGTCCATTCGAACTTGGCCTTCTTCTTAGTTAAAGCTGTCAGTGGGGCAACAATGGAATAAAACCCCTCCACGAACCTGCGGTAGTAACCAGCCAATCCCAGAAAGCTACGGATGTCAGTGGGAGTAAGAGGTTTTGGCCAGTTCTTAACAGCCTCAGTCTTCTTGGGGTCCACCTCCACACCCTGATCGGACAAAACATGACCCAGGAAGGTCAATGATCTAAGCCAGAATTCACACTTGCTGAATTTGGCATACAACTGATGTTGTCTAAGTACCTACAAGGTTAGTCTCAAATGTTGTTCATTCTCTTCCTTGGTCCTAGAGTAGATGAGAATGTCATCAATGAATACTATGATGAAAGAGTCAAGTTATTCACGGAAGACTCGGTTGATGAGGTCCATAAATGCAGCTGGTGCATTAGTGAGACCAAATGACATAACTAAGAACTCATAATGACCATAACGGGTACGAAATGCTGTCTTTGGGATTTCGCCATCCCTAACCCTAAGCTGATGATACCCTGAACGAAGATCAATCTTAACATACTTGAGACTTTACTCTTTGTGAATTTCTGTTTCACATTTACTCTGGATAATGCATATTACACAAGCTTATCTGAAGCTTCATATTTGAGATTGAGGAACTTCCTTCTCAATCGCACTTAACTTGATGCACCTCACAACTCATGCAACACAAAAATCATGTCCATGCTATACAAAAACACCAACATGACATGCATACATGAATTCATTTTAACTCTAACTTATTCGGAAACTTAACCTTACTACCCTATTTTGATAGACTATGGTAGTCTAGCATTTATGAAGTAATCCATACCTAAGCCATCTCCTTGAGCTAGTAAGCAGCCAACTTAGCCTTATCCTCTTCATCAATACTCATAGCAGGCTTTAGAACATACCATGCACTCACCTCCATGCGAACAACCACTCCTATCAAACGTCTTTCATTTACGCTGGGCATTTCTATCACTGCCCCTTCTTGGCAAGGCCAGATCTTGAGTCTGTCGCATTAGACCACTTGGCCATCCTAATTCTTGTGTGTATTCTTCTACGCGCGCACACAAGAAGGAAGTTAGATACTTAGAATGACACAAAGTGTCAAAGCTCTAGATAGCATGATAAATAGTAGAAGAAGGAAAATTTTCCTACGCATCATGCAGTCTCTAATTCAGGATAGTGGTGCACTTCACTACCATGACTTAGAAACTACTCATTGTGGTTGACGTGAACTTATTATTCTCGATATTTAACCTAGTGCTCTGATACCAACTTTGTCACGACCGAAATCTAGACCCCAGATAAGACCGGCGTCGTTGACCTCTCAGAGGTCGCAGACAAGTCTACTTACGTCATTCTTGCTTCATCTAAGTCAATTTTAGAGGAAAATTTGAAACTTTTGTTTCTTATCATGCATAAAGGTCATTCTACTTACATTCATAATGTTCACCATAAACCATCTAACAGTAAGATTATCAACTGAAAGAAATAGTTTAATACTGCATTAAATGTATAATTGCCAAAATGGCACCAATACAATGTCTGAAATAAAAACTGAAAGAAACACTAGTGGAACATACTCCACTAGCTAAAGCCTACATCTAAGCTAGAAAGTAACGAAAGACATCCTCGAAAGCATGAGGGCCTACCAAGTCCGGATGAAAGCTCCACGTTCGGATAGCTACAACGTCAACCTGTAATCTCTAGCATCCACCTATGCCTGCACCTAAAAATATAGAGTTATATGGGATTAGTACACACTTCTACTAAGTATGGGTATATGCAAGCACGTACCAAGGACATGCATGAGTAAGAATAGCTCTTTCCTAACAGCATGATTATGGAAAGTCAAGTCAATGTACTTGCCAAATTGGGATTAGCAAAGTTAGTGAGCTTTCCAAATTTGGATTAGGAAAGTTAGTGAGCTTTCCATATTTGGATTAGGAAAGTCATGCCCTGAGAGTAACATGCATCATCATACTTATCATATTGCACACAGCACATAACATCTTACACATAGCACATATCACATTGCATATAGCACATAACATCATTCATATCATTCATTCATATGCCATGAGACCTTAGAATCATGGACTTGACATTAAGAATTCCCAAAATGAGGGCTCAACATATGGGACCTCAACTAGGGAGTCTTCTATAGCAAACACAGAGTCTGTTTCATTTATTCATACGTACTTCATTTTGTTAATTCATAAGCTAGTGTAAACACCAGCTATACCTAGGATGTAGTTTAAGACTCTCATCGGGTTTGCTGTGCAATGATCAACAATAACCTAGTGTCATTACTTGAGTCTAGCTCACCTATTGATTATCCTATCCTAACACCTTTGGTATCGTTCATTTCATTATGTGCATCATTTGAGGCTGGCCTCATTCATTCATTGGGAAATTTAACTTTAACCGACATAGATCATGTGAGCATCATCAAATCCAGTGTCTCCCCCACACCAAAAAGAGGTGGAATCACCGGCCAAAGTGACCCAAAACATGCTAGCGTACATGGGAATTGAACCCCGTCAAATCCCTATATTGGCAGTATAGGTTTGAAGACTAGGAGATATAAGGAGACCCATACCCGACATGCCAGACAGTCTCATCTCATGAGAGTTACGTGAACCTCCGCCCTTCCCAAAAGAAGGCATCACCGCTCATAGCTAGTCTATCGGTGCTCAGTATAAAGTTCCATTTCATTCAACTCATACGTCATGGAAGTTGGTTTCTAATATGAGGACATCATAGCTGAATAGATGATTTCTCATCTCATCATTAGTAGTAAGTATACATTATTCTCAATACTTTCATTAGAGTGTTCATAGCGTCTCGTCTCTTCATTAACTTTACACTCTCATAGGTGAGTACGTTTTGGTAACATTTACTTAGGCTCATTTGAGATTGCTCTCATCTTTCACATTAGCCTCTTATCATGTTGTCACCACATTTATTAACATTAGCACATTTTCCCTTCATAATTACTCACCCCTTTATACGTGAATGTTCATTTCATCATATGCCAATGCATTTGGCCATTTGTGTGTTTCACACTCTTACTTAACCCTTCTAGGGTTTCATAATTTCATTACATAATATTAATTCATCGTATGCCAATACACTTGGCCATTTAGTGTGTTTTACACTCGTACGTAACCCTTCTACGTTTACATTATTTCATTACATACATCTTAGGTTCACTTATTTTTAAACGTATGTTAGACTTATGGGTCTATACATACAAGCCATGCGGCTTCATTCATAGTTCGTTTAAGTGATTCATATCCTCCTATGATTATGTGGTACAATACTTATGCATCTTGTATGTATGCCAAGATCTCGATTTTGATCTAAGTAGGCAACATTATTCTTGAATATTTAATTCACGTATGACTTATGTATCAATACGGAATTTGGGCAAGGGAACTCGGTTTCGAATCCCTTGGACAACACTTTGCATTTTTCTTTTTATTTAATTTTGGTCCACATGACATTCGGACCCTAGATCGAGCCCCAACATCAACGTTTCCTTTTTATTTCTATCCTTTGAAAATTATCTTCCTTTCCGAGGGGTTGTGGGATCGAACTCCCACAGCCCCTTTTATTTTTTTTTATTTTTTTTCCTTGACTATTTCGAGTTGACCATGATTTTGTGGGATCAAACCCCCACAGCCTCACTTTATTTTTCTTGTAATTCTTCTTTACTGCCTAGAGGTCGTGGGTTCGATTCCCACGCCTCACATTTGTTTTCTTTTCATTTTAAGCTGTGTTAGAGGTTGTGGGTTTGAATCCCACTCCTCTCATTTCTTATTTTCATAGCTTATTTTCCAGCCAAGACCATGGTTTGAATCCCCTTCCCCACATTCCTTTTTACTTCTTTATTTTCATGGTTTTTAACATGGCGAGGTCACGGGTTCAATCCTCCATGACCTAACTTCTTGTAGTTAATTTTTCACAACATTTTGAACCCTCTTAACTTGACCGAAATTCATCACTTGAAGCTGGAAAATTTTTGTAATTTTTCAGCATATTTTCATCAAGTTACACATTAGTTCTTAGGGAAATTTCATAGTGCATTTAGAACGTTATAGGTGCATTTTCATGGATTTGTTTAGCCAAGAGATTATCACTAAAATCAGCCACATTTCATCTCATATGAACATCACGGTTTACCTAAACATGTGTACATGAAATACAAAGAACTATCATGCCATTTCAAGCCCTAAACCGTAACCAGTAGCCATGGCAACACACCCAAACACACGTAGTTACATTTTTGGAAAAACCTCAACATAATTCACATAATTCCAAGCATACATATAAACACATAATCATCACAAAAACACGTTTCATCCCTAGTTTTATACCAGCAAACATAACCAACCTATGATTCAATGGGAGCTAGTGACAGGGACATGCAACGGGAACAATCCTAGTTTTCGTATTAGAATTGACTAAATCTTAAGGGGTCTCTTAGGAAAGGGACCAAGAGAGAAGAGAACCCATACCTTATTTTGACGTTCAAACATTGAACTTGCTGACCAAAGCTTCTCTAAACACACGTCCAAATCCAAGAGCTTCAACACCAACTCGACGGAAAAACCCTCCATTTGCCTAACGTGTTTGATTAGTTGTTTGTTTATAATTTTCGTTGTGAGTTCTCAAGTGTGAAGAACTTTGGTTTACCTACTGTTCTTGTACGTTATTTGGCAGAGAGAACGTGAATAAGAAGAGAGAATGATCGTGTGTTTTCAGAGATAGACGTGAGTGGAGAGAGTTATATTAGGCTTAGGAGTCTACTTTAGGACTTAGTCAAATAAGGTTTAGTTAAATATTAAAAAAAAAACTTATTTCCATTTTATTTTAAATCAGCCAATAAATAATAAATACTAATTAATTACATTAATTTATCAACTTAAATAAAAACAACTTTAATTCACTGTTGCCCCTCCACCTTATTAATTAAATAATTAGTTATACATTTAGGGTAATTACGATACTACCCTTATTCTGGAAAAAGACTATTTTACCCCTAGACCCTTCAAACCTAAGATTTTCCCTTTTTAAGTCCGGTAAAGACTCCTTCAAGTAAATCTTCATATTCGAGAGCCCTACATGGCTGGACCCAACCTTTCCTAGCTCAAATAACTCCCCAAGTTAGGCTTGGCTGTAGCAAGGGTTCAGAGGTCTGGTTCTATGCGCATCAATCCGTGTGAACCCGGTCTAATCGTAGGCATTCTAGACACATTAAGCATTACTCATCATATCCGTTCTTAGGGTTGTTAAATTATCCCCCCCTTAGGAACATTTGTCCCCGATTGACACTACTAACTATATAGCATAATACCAGTCAAATCATAACATAGTTACTATACACAATCAAGCAATAGCAACAAAGAATGGAGAGATAAGGAAACTTAGACTTAAGAGTAGGAAGTCTAACCTCAAGAGCTGAAAAGATGAGGGTAGCGGGATCTCATATCGGCCTCGGCCTTCCCACGTAGCACCCTCAACAAGATAATTCCTCCACAATACCTTCACTTTGGCAATCTTCTTGTTCCTCAGCCGCTTGACCTGTCTGTTTAAGATCTCAACAGGCACCTCCGCATAGGACAAGTCTTCATCAACCCCCAAACCTTCCACAGGTAGAATCGATGCTGGATCACCTAGGCACTTCTTTAACATGGATACATGAAAGACTGGATGGACAAAAGCTAGCTCCGCAGGCAATGCCAACTCGTAGGCCACCTCACCCACACGCTGTAGGATCTCGTATGGCCCAACATACCCGGACTGAACTTCCCCAACCTCACCACCCCCTTCATAGGTGATATCTTCAAATAGACCTGGTCACCAACATCAAACTCTAAGGTCCGTTTTCTATTATCTACAAGACTTCCTAAGGAGTCACTTGTGAAATGACTAGATGGGTTCATTACTTCCAGCTATTCTAAGTAACTTACATTAAGTCCTCCTAGTTAGGATCCTATTCATTTACTTCCATTGTCCATTTTACCTTTAGGGAAACCAGAACCTCAACCGACATAGACCATGTGATGCTAAACATGGGATCCGGTGTCATCAAACTTGCACCGATGGAAGGTGGTCTACCGGCCAAAGTAGAATCAATTATAAACATAACTATCGAGGTAGAATCCTCTAGCTAGTATCCTATGGTGGCAACATAGTTCAAGAACTAAGAGGTAGATATCCCTATTCATACCATTTGGTAAGGTGGGCTGCTCCTCATGGGAATCCCTTAGATGACATATCCCATAAACAAGGGAGTTAACATCACATGGGGAACTTTAGGATGAATCTTTCCTTCTATAGATAAGTCATCACCTCCCGTTGTCAAATTCGCTCGGTGCTAAGTTAAGTTCCCTTTATTGAAAAGACTTTATTACGTTTATTTATAAAACATAAGCTTTAGAATATTCATCCCTCATATGCTTATAGCATATTCAAGCATCTATCTAGTTTAATAGTATTCTTGGGCACCTCTAGCAAGGCCCCTCTAAATTACTAGATCATCCATGTGTGTGAGTGTATACATAGATGTGAACAAACCTTTCACATAACACATTAAGTCACACATGTTCATATATCAATGCATAAGTCTATAGGCATAACTATATGAGCAATACTTTCATATAACCCTACTTAGACACTATACACATTCATGCTTCATCATATCATATAAATCATATTCATAACATGTTCATATAATCATCCTTTATATACATAAGAACCAAACCTAGGAACTATCCTATCAAGATTCACATGTGCAATGCATAGACAAGGTTCCATACCCTTGCTCATACTAGTACACCTATCAAGTCATCCTAGTAAGGTAATACAAATCATACATTCATGAACATCACCTTAAAATACATAGTAGTAGACACTAGTGAATATGAGAACTACCTTTCATTTAGACAAAATGACTTATACTACTTGTAATATGCATGTAAGTGAGAGTGTGTATACATTGACCAACATGATCACATAATGGCTATCAATAACTTATTAAGTCAGCCACCCTCTTAGACCACATTACACTTCAAGCACATAGCACACAACACATAATAGCATAGGAGACAAGACAATATACACAACGTAATCAAGACTCCTAACTTTAGCTATCTACACTTTCCTGTAAGGGGTACATAGGTAAAGGGTTATTAACCATTTTAACACATTAATGGCAGCACCTATACTTTACCCTAACATGGTTATATATATGCTCATGAAATAGCCACACAACCTAATCCACAACTAGAATAGGAAAGTAAGCATAATCTTCTCATAGTATGATCTTAAGAACATGTTCATAAGTTCATCAATATGCCTTCAAGGCCATGGTCAACACGTATATAATGACAATAAAGTAAACACCGCCACTATAAGAGGACCATACCACACAATGCCATACAAGGCTTCATCAACATAACTATAAAGGAATAGAGAAGTAGAAGAGTAAAGGAAATAAGCATTCTTACCCAATTCTCACCCTTTCATCATCATTGATCAATACACCTTATTCATCAATAAAACACATATATGGCAGTAGCTAATTGTACTTTAAACATATAAGAAACCATGTACAAGTCACTACAAGATTATACCATAACATAATACAACATATCAACATACTAGGAAAATAGAATAACATAGATCATTAGCTAACTTCCCTTACATTGATTTTTTATCATAGTTCATACATATATAAGTCTAAGGCAGTAGCTAAACCTACATTTAACCATATTGAAATCATGATTATATACTCTCAAGATTTAGGCTACAACATAGGCATTTAGGCTTATCGATTTGCTAGAGTATGGAAGACTTTATCAATACTATGAACTATCTAAGGGTTTGATCATCATTCATATTTCATCAATAATATATTCATTAGTCAGTAGCTAATTAGATAAGAAATCAAGACTAAATCATGCTTCATCTAATCACAATTCAAGATACATCACCCACTTAGCCTCTTGACTTCATAGCCTAAAGGAATCTATATCAATTCATGCAAACCCTTCTTAATTTGATCATTAAGGATTTATACCTACAAAATTCATCCATTATATCACCCAAAAACAGTAGCTACAGCAGTTCATACATAATCATGAATCTACACAACCGATCTCACAATCAACTTCAAGACAACATGTAGAAACTTATGCTATTCATGCTCAAAACTTCATATATTTATCATCATGGACTGATCCTCATCAATTCAACATCAATTAACGTAATTAACAATAAACACAAGCAATTCAACGTAAGAGAATCACCAATTAATCAAGAACAAGCCATAATCACAAAGCCCATGCAAAGGCTAAACCAATTTTGGAAGGAACATGGGTTCATCATGCAATTGGAGTGAAAACACATTAAAACCATTGTATTAACTTCAATTCATCATGATTTAATCATTAAAAACGTTTTGAGAAACAACTCATGGCTAGATTGGAGAAGAAGAACTTTTATCATAAACTTTCTTTGAAAACATTGAGAAGAACTCTCCAAGTGAAAGGTTACTTAGAGATGAAGGATCCCCATACCTTAGTCTTCATGAAGACCTATAAAACTTGATGAAGAACCCATGAGAATCCAAACTACAAGCTGTTCTTGAGCTTCAAAAACCATGGACGTTCTAGAGAGAATATTTTGGAGGGGAAAGGCTTTAAACATGTGAGAGGATTTTGGGAATGGGTTGATCACGTTTTGGATGGCTTATATACACCAAAAATTACTTAAATAAACCTATTATAGTCAGGTTAGGACGTGGGGTGAATTTCCCATTCACCCCTTTAATTAACAGAACACAGGCTGCCAACTTGCAGGCACCTGCGACGTGGGCCTCGACGGGGCGCCATGGCCATGACGGGCCGTGGCAGCCTCCGTCTCCTATGCCTTAGCCAAATTCTTGGCTCAAGACCTGCCCAAGGCAAGTCTCCTTCGACGAGACCTGATTGACGGTCCATTGGTGGCCCAACGATCCGTCATTGGGTCCGTCAAGGGACACTGCCCAGGCAGTGTCTTATGCAGCCTTGGGTCTTTCTTTTGGAGCATGTTGTGGGGCCCTTTAGAAGTCGTACCCGGACGTTTCCAACACGATTACAAACCTTAGCATGTTATAGGCCTACCACATAAGTTTCATCCAAAACAAACACCTACAAGACGTCCAAACAGCCTTGACCCCAACATGACATACGATGAACGTCATAGGGGCTATCTTTCGAACGCCTTGGACGTTCTTGGGCGTTTGACCTCCAAACTTCATGAAACTTCATACATTTAGACATAATTTAAAACCATTTCAAGACTCATTTGACTCAGTTCATACAATTTAGGCATGCATACACACATGAGGCACATAAGCGACTATTCGTCGAACGTCTTGGACGTCCCTTGACGTCCGACTTCCAAATCACTTCAAACTTTGCACACTACCTATATATAACATAATAAAGCATTTTAGGACCTTATAACATTAAGATGAACATGTTAGGCTCTAGACACCTTATCTCATTTTCGAGGTCTTACAATTTCCCCTCCACCTTATTAATTAAATAATTAGTTATATATTTAGGGTAATTACGATACTACCCTTATCCTAGAAAAAGACCATTTTACCCCTAGACCCTCAAAACCTAAGATTTTCCCTTTTTAAGTCTGGTAAAGACTCCTTCGAGTAAAACTTCATATTCGAGAGCCCTACATGGCTGGACCCAACCTTTCCTAGCTCAACTAACTCCCCAAGTTAGTTGGCTTGGCTGTAGCAAGGGTTCAGAGGTCTGGTTCTACGCGCATCAATCCGTGTGAACCCGGTCTAATCATAGGCATTCTAGACACATTAAGCATTACTTATCATATCAATTTTTAGGGTTGTTACAATCAACATTAGAACCACTTGTTTGTCCACTCCGCTTTTCTTGTCCCTTCAAATTTGGGAAAACTAGAACTTTGTCACCACTTTTACCACAACTACAGCAATTGTCCGTTCCTTTAAGGCAATCACCATAATGTTTCTTGCCACACCTTCCACATGTTGGCTTCTTGGGTTGTGAACTAGAGCTCCTTTCCTTTTGAGACATAGGGTTACACAACCTATCATCATGTGCCTTAGGGAACTTAGAAGGAACTTTATTAGATAACCTCTTCTTGAACATCAGCTTGTCTTGAATGTCTAGACTACACCTTGAAGCACCACCATCAAAAGACCTTTCTTTTTTGTGATCCCTACTGTTTCTCTTAACCCTTCTCTCTTCCACTTGTTTAGCATGAACCATGAGGCGAGAAATGTTCACAGTATCATGTAGCATAGCCGAATGACATTCTTCATTCAAGTCATCTTATCCTCCTGTCACAAAGAGGCTCATTTCATCCCAAGGGTCAGAAACCAAAGTAGGAGCATACTTTGACAATTTAGTAAATTTCAAAGAGTAGTCAAGTACACTCATACCTCAATGACGAAGGTTGATGAATTCTTCCAATTTGGCTTCCCTCTTCTCTCTAGGAAAGAATTGATGAAGAAAAGCCTTCTTGAAGATCTCCCATGTCACCAACCACCCCTTAAAGGCCTATTGTCTCTCGATTAGACGTACCAAGTTTGTGCAACATCTTTGAGTTTGTAGTCAGCCCCATAGCCTATAAAATCTTGTAGATTTCATCAATGAAATCTTGGGAGTCTTTCTCAACTTTGGACCCATATAAAGTAGGAGTATTCATCCTAGTGAAATCCCTTAAATGTGAGGCCATGGTTCTAACCTGTTGGTTTTCTCGGGGTACCACCTCCCGATTAGCTTGGGTCATCATGGCTTGAGGTTGAGTGGTTACGGCTTGTGCTTTTCTAGTAATGGCTTTGGAAATTTGAAGAAAAGTTGTCCTTATATCCCCATCCTCCAAAGGACGGGGAGAAACCGGAACTTGATCATCCATAGAAACTTCTTCAATTGGAGGCACTTGGTTGTTTTGTGCTCCCGCATTAGTGATGCCTTCCTCGTCCCTTCTTGCGGCTGCTCTTTGGGTATTCATACCTATAACCACAATACAAGGTTTAGGTGAAAGCACACATAAATTAGACTCTAGAGGCATGACATAGTATTCAAAGAAGATGAGGGTTTCCTAAGCATCACATAGTTCTTCATTCATAAGTGTGGCGCGCTTCATAGTTATGAATAAAAGTCTGCATAGATGTGGTTTAATGAGACATCCTTCCTAAAGATATTCGACCTGGCTCATATACCATGTTTTTCACATCTAGGAAGCACCCCTAGACGTAACCAGCGTCATTTTCCTCGAAGAGGATTAAGTCTAGCCTCTTGGCGTTCATCATTACATTCATAGGTTAAAAATGCGGAAAATTAAAAAATTTAGATTACTTCTACAATGAGGTTTACTTAGGCCTCTCGCTTACATATAATATATATATATAGCGAGTACACATAGACCCTTCGTATAAGAAGGTTACATAGTCTTCTACTTTTATTTCACATTATCACATACCGACACCACACTCTAAAAGATATCGCACTCTCGGAGTTTAACCGGCATACTCGACCTCTCGGAGGTCTTATACAACTCTTTCTGTATCGTTCATCGCATATATATAGTGAAAAGTAGTGTGGAATTAAAACTTTTCAGAAAACATTTCATAGTCTTTAAAAACTCTTTCATATAAAATCCATAGGAAATACAAAGTCTCAATATCATCAAAGCTTATACACAAGAGTACTTTGGACACGTCCCTTACACAATACGAATATAGTACTACTAAGTCTATTACAATACTTTAATAAAAGATATAAAAGACATCTATGTCCTCGAGTCAAATGAAGACATACTTAAACTTCACTTGAATGATTCTACGATCCAAGTCTTTCTTCCCAAATGCTCCTCACCTACTAACCACTATAGAGATAGATAAAAGCATGGAATTAGTACAGCCACATGTACTAAGTATGTCATAATGGAAAAAAATCATGAAAACAAACATTTATTGGAAATATGCATCTTTTTGTTTGAATATCATCATATAATCATAATAACAACATTTAATAACTTAGAAAGACATAAGAAATCACTCAGACCAATTATCACATTTTTAAGAGACACATTACAGTGACCTCAACTCATTGTACAGTGAATTCCTTCACTGTTGCCGTGAAGTTGCTTACTTCTTCCTTTGACACTTTATAGCATGTAATCATCCCACTAAAAACTATCCTAAGACTCACCTTATGTGATACAAAGAGAGACCGTGTAACGCCCTAAAACAAACTAAGGTGAACTAGAGGTTCGTGATGGTTTCTTGAGTTAGTTTTAAGTTAAAATTGAGTTACATTAGTGTTCTTAGGCAATGTGTTAACTTTTTTTAAGTATGAAGGTCAAACGTCCAAGAACGTCTATAACGTTCGAAAGATATGACTTTGAAAGTATTCTTGTGACTTGTGGTGTTTGAGTGAGTTTTACGTGTTCTTTTTGTTTGAAATTGGTGTTATATGTTCCTAGGACATAGACAACCACATTTAGGTGTTTAACATCCGGGAACGACCCCACCTAGGACCCACAAGGGGCCCTAAAGAAGGGCCCAAGACATTGGTCCAAAAACTGCCTGGCAGTGTCCATCAACGGGACCAGTCGATGGCTCGTCGACTTGGTCCGTTGATTGGACCTGCAGGTTTTCAGTGTTTGGGAGTTGCAGACCCAACCAGTGAAACCCCATCAACGAGGCGTTGGTTGACAAACGGCTCATCGTTTGTGAGTCGTGGATGTTGTCTGCAAAAGTTATCTCGCATGCAGCCAGCTTGGGTGTTTTGTGTAAATTCACCCGAAGTCTTTTAGGACCCTAGGATGATATTTTTAGGGTTTTTAAGTTATATTAGATTAGTTTTAAGTCCTAGACCTATACAAGACCCGTCACCTCAAAATTCAAACTCTCTCTCGAAAGACAAAATCTCTCAACTCACCATCGGAGCTAAAACTCAAGGAGGACTAGGTGGGCTAGTTTGGACGTGGTTCTTCACAACAATTAGTGGGTATTCTTTCACTTCAGGTATGGTATCCATCCTTAAACCCTCTTCCATTCAAGGTGTCCTTTCTAAGGGTTTTCAAACTCTACTTTATTCTATCTTTGATTCTATGTATAGGTCTACTTGTAAGAGTGTTCTAATGATTTGAATGTGTTTATTCTAACATTAATTGGTAATTTAATTTCAAAACCCTAATGAACTCATGTTTATGCATATTTCAAACTTTTAGCTTAACAAATGGGTTAAGTGAGCATGTTTGTGTAGGCTATGAACTTTGGTTTTCTTGTCTTGTTATTATGATTTATCTACTACCCTAAGGGCCTTATTATGATGAAATATTGAGAAATTGGTTGTAGGTTGTGATGGCTTGGTTGAATGGTGAGTTTCTTATGTTGTATAATTCTTATTATAAATTGTTCTTGAGTGGTATGATCAACCATCTTGGTGGCGGTGTTTACTTGATGAATTTGATATTACTTAGTATGTATTGTGAGTATGGTTTTGAAGGACTAATATGTGAAATGAAGTGATATTGAAAATGGGTGTTGTATTGTGTTTTTGTGAAGCTTGAATTGCATGTTTGACCAAGATTATGCCTAAATTAAGTATATGATTATGTGAAGCCTGTAAAGTATGTAATTTTATGAATCAAGGTCTAAAGCATGTATTGAAGTAATGTGAATGAAATGAGTCTTATATGCAAGGTGTGCTCACATGTACACACACACTTAAGTGAATGTATGAAGCTAAGTTGAGTAAAAAGGGGAGTTTTGGGGTGAATACACTTCGTGAGTTGAGATGAAGTGTTTAGTAGCAACCTCACTACATCTTAAGAGATTTCTAAGATAGGTCAGAGTATGAATACCCTTCGTGAGTTGAGATGTGGTGTTCACTAGTTATCCTTAACCTAGCACCGACAGGATATGAAGATGGGGTGGTTATACTTTGTGAGTTTAGATGTTGTATTACAATGTACCTCTTTATATGAGTACTCCTCATTAGTAAAGAATGAGTTACTTAGTAGCAATATCCTCATCCCTTAACTATGTGCCCGCATAGGTGTAGCTATTGGGAAAGCCATGTAAAAGCTAAAAAGTATGACCTTACTCTAGGCAAGTGAGGATCCCTCATCCTATAGGGGTTAATATAGGGATTCCATGTCTAGCTCTCATGGTCTATGCCGGTTAAGCTAACCCCCACAAAAGAATTGAATGAACAAAGTCTTCTAAAAGAACGTGCTACTTAGGGTAGGTGGTGGTATGGACACTCTATATCCATTTCACTAAGTAGGACCTTCTGAAAGAAAAGTGTTTGTGCCAAACCTTCTAAAAGAGTGTACCACTTAGGGTAGGTGGTGGTATGGTATGCCATCTACTCATTGCACTAAGTAGGCATTCCGAAAAGGAAGTCTTTGATGTGTTGTTGGGTGTTCTTCTAATGTCTTGTGATTGTGGTGAATTGTTCTCCCGAGTGGAGTAAGCTCTTAGTGGGTAGTTTTAAGGATCTCCTTGGTGTGTATTGAAGGAGGTGTTTAGACGTTTCCTTCATGTCATACCTTGGAAAGTCTTAGGATAACCTCGGTTACGAAACTTCTAAGGAAATGAGCTCCCTTCCTCATTGGCAATACCTTGGAAGATCACTATCTTTGGAGTCTTTTAGTTCACTGTAATGTTTTACATAGTTCACTGTAGTTTTTGTCAAGTTATTATAAAGTGCTCAATCCAAGGGAATCAATTAGGAGCACTAAGTGGGAGTAGTAGTATGGGATGCTACTCTCACATTGCACTTATTGTGACCTATAAGTCCTATTGGAGAAGGGTACTTACATGAAGTCCGTATGAATGAATTTTTGGCACATGTTTAGCCAAGAGTATGGACTTGATTTCCATGCGAGGAAAGCCTATTGTTGGTGTTCTTAAGGATCACTTTCGTGTTCCTTGAAGGGGTGTATGGGCGGTCCCTTCTTGTATTACCTTAGGCAATCTTAGGATAACTTGGGCTAGGGAAACTTCAAATGAAAAGGGTTCACATGACTTGGATTGTGCCTTTCATTGTAACATGTTCACTGTGTTAACTGTAAAAAGTCTTGATGTTACTGTAATGTGTTCTATAATTCTAAAATTATGAGATTCTTCTATTATGGGTTAAATGATGATCCTTATGCTATTTAAACTCTTAAATCATGAAGATTTTGTCAATTGGCATGAAAGAATATTCTTATTAAATGTCCCTTTTTACAAGTTTTTGCATATGTCATACTTAGTACATTGTTTTGTACTTACTCCATACTTTTCTATACTCTATAAGTATAGGTTGGAAGCTTTTAAAGGTTTGAAGGTTAAGCTTGGGAAAGTTCCTCTCAAGACAAAGTATGTCCTCATATATTCGAGGGCATAGTCCTTTTCTTAGTTTCTTATTTAAAGACTTATTATGTATTTCTCTTTTAATGTAAAGGGCTGTGTCCCTAAGATATTATGTCGTGTATTTAAGTTTGTTTATGACGATGAGATTCTTTAAGTATTTATGAAAGACTTCCTTTATTAAATTATTCATGAAAAGTATTAAATTCCGCAATACTTTTCATGTCTTATGTAATGAACAATAGTTAAAGGGCTTGTATGAGACCCCACACAGGTCAAGTACACCTTGCCACTATCCAAGGGTTCTTCCTAGCTTCTTGGGGGTACTTTTGGGTCGTTACAGACTTAGTATCAGAGCATAAGTTTATGGGAAATAATTTAGGGTCTACAAGTCTCACAAGACCCATCTAGTAGTATCTTGGTCATTGGTGTGAGTCGCGACACATCCATAGACAAGAGGCTATAGGATGATAGAAGTTTCACTTTCTTCTCTATGCTAATGTCTTGCCTTAGAGTTAAGTTCTATAAGATATCTTTTCTCAACCTCTTCTCTTTGTGTTTATAGGACATGAATATGAGGAGATCAACTGCTAGAAGAGAAGAGAGAAATGTCGCTAATGAGAGGATCCCTCACCGTGTTGACCAAGTTCCTATTGTTGGCCTAGAGGGAGAGAATGAGGAGGTTCCCCTTCAATAACCTCAAATGCATCCGGAACCCCAAGAGCCTCTAGTTCCTCCTATGCCTCAAGGTCCTTTTGTTGAAGGAGCTATAACTAATGCCGATTTGAGGACTACCCTAATAAACTTGAAACAACTCATGATGGCTCAAGCTTATGTCGTCCATAATCACTTTGTTGCGCAAGCTAATCAAACAGATAGACCTAAACCAAATGCTAGTACTCCCGCTTCTAGAATTCGGGATTTCATTAGGATGAACCCTCCGACTTTTCATGGCACTAAGGTGGATGAAGATCCACAATGTTTCATTATTGAGATTTTCAAAGTGGTAGATACTATGGGTGTGACCCCTAGGGAGAAAGCGGAGTTAGCCGCTTACCAACTTAAGAAGGTGGCTCAAGTGTGGTATGAGAAATGGAGGGGTGAGAGACCCTTATAAAAAGGTCCGATTGATTGTGAGGAATTCAAAGAGGCGTTCCTAGATAGCTTCTTTCCTTTAGAGTGGAGGGAGAAAGATGGTTTAATGCATAAACCTTCGTCAAGGGGAATGAGTCTGCAAGAGTACTCTCTCAAATTCACCCACATCTCTAAGTATTCACCAACCATAGTAGCTAACCCTAGGGCTAGGATAAACAATTTTTTGATGGGAGTGTATATCATGGTGGAAAAAGAGTGTCGTACAACAATGCTTCTTAAGGACACGGATATTTCTAGGCTCATGGTTTATGCACAATAAATTGAGGAGTCAAAAATTAGGGAGATAAGGGAAGAGGGTAAGAGGCATAGGTAAGATGATTATAGTCACCAAAATCCTAAGAAGAGGTTCTATCACAAAGATTCTTCCATGGGAAACAAGGATAGGTCCCCAAACCAACATTCCCAAGGTGGTGGCCATACTTTTGAAAGGGCTAGGAATCCTACTTGTGGAAAGCAACATTTGGTTATGTTTCTTGCCGTAAAGGATGGTTATTTTAGTTGTTGTAGCAAAGGCCACAATATGAGGGACTGCCCTAGCATCAAAGGAAGAGGGAAAGAGGCCAATCAAGCTTCCCTAGATCCTAATGCTCCAAAGAAGAACCCTTCCTACGGGATGGGAGCTAGGAAGGAGAACTAATACGGATTTGATAGTCCCGGTAAGTCTTAACTCTTTATGATTGTGGTTTTTATGTTAATAAATTAGTTTACATAGTTTTATAATTCATATGATCAAGTTATCTTGATGAATTACTCAAAGAACGGATTTTTGAAAAATTTGCATGTCTAACAGTGATACAGTGAGTAGTTCACTGTAAAATTTTTGCATTTTAAAAAAAAAATTGCCTTGCCTTGATTGAAATTTCAGTGTGTGAAAAAGTGTTGTATATGAGTGTAACAACCCTAAAAATGAATAAGATAAATACTTAAGGTGTCAAGAATGCTTGCGATTAGACCAAGGTTCACACAGATTGATACGCGTAGAACCAAGCCTCAGAACCCTTACTACGACCAAGCCAACTAACTTGGGGAGTTAATTGAGCTTGGAAAGGTTGGAACCAACCATGTGAGGCTCACGAAAACAAATATTTAATCGAAAAAGTCTTTACCGGACTTAAAAGAAGAAATTTTAAGTTTTGAGGGTCCAGGGGTAAAATGGTCTTTTCAAGGCCAAGGGTAATATTGTAATTACCCTGAGGAATTAATTAATTAATTTAAATTAAAAGAGTAATTCGAGTGGGTCGACCCGAAGTGACCCATTTTCGCAAAAAGGGTGTCACTCGGGTTCGAGCCCCACTTGAAGCAACAAATTAATGATTTAATCATCAATTATAATCTGAATTTTTTGTAAGGGCATAATTGTCATTTCACCTATGCTAAATAAATCAGATTTTTATTAATTAAATTAAACCTTACTTTGACTAAATTCAAATCTACACTCCTAATCCTAATAAATCTCTTTCACGTCACTCAACTCTCTTTCACGTCTCTCAACTCTCATTCTCTCACGTTCTGCCTAACAAAAGAAAACTCAAGAACTGTTTAACAACAAAAGTTCTTCACACTTTAAGAACAAACACGAAAATTCTAAGAAAACATGTTAACCAAAAACGTTAGGCAAAAGGGAAGGGTGTTCCGTCGAGAATTGGTGAAAGTTTCGGTGTTGGACGTGATTGGAGAGGGTTTCGGACTGCAGGTCGTGTGTGAATTAAACGTCAAAAAGGTATGGGTTTCTTCTCTCTTGGTCCCTTTCCCAAGAGGCCCCTTACGATTCAAGATGTTCACTCCGAAACTAAGGTTGTTCCCCGTTGCATGTCCTTGTCGCTAGCTCCCAAACGATTTCATAGGTTGGGTATTATGTGTTGGTAGATTTAGGCAAGGTGTGATGTTTTATGTTGAATGTGAATATGTTTTCGTGCGTGAAATCACTAAAATGACAACCAATGTGTCATCGAAGAAAATGTGTGTGTGTGTATGTTGGCAGTGAGTCTTAGCCACTGTTTGGAGGCGTGTAAGGCATGTTTTCTTCTTCTATTTCATGTGTTAAAGTTGTGCATAACGTGATGTTCATATGGTGTGTGAAGTTACAAATTTTGAGTAAAAACGCTTGACTAAATGTAACCCCTAAACTACACCTAAATTAGATACAAAGTGTTTGGTGAAATACCCTACGAAACCAATATGAAAAGTTGATTTAAGGAAGGTAAAAGCTATGAAATAATTTCCAGATTTGTGCACTGTACAATGAGGTTAAAATCTGGGATTTTAAAGGGAAAATAAAATAAGTGAGGTAAATGGGAATTGAACCCAAGACCTCACATGTTAAGGGGGCTGAAAAAGAAAAAAAAAATGCGAAGGGTCTACGGGGAATCGAACCTCTTAGCTACTGGTTTTGCGAGAAAAGAAAAAGAAAATGGGGCTGGGGGGAATCGAACTCGCGAACTGGAGGAGAAAGAGGAGAAAAATAATTAAACAAATAAATCAGAGGCGTGGGATTCGAACCCACGACCTCCAGGCACGCGCGAAAGGGGAGAAAATAAAGAAAAGAAAACGTGAGGCGTGGGAATCAAACGCACGACCTCAAGGATGAAAAAGAATAAGGCGAAATTAACTAAAGAAATAAAGTGAGGCTGTGGGGGTTCGATCCCTCAACCTCACTGCCACTCGCCGAAATTAAATAAAAAATAAAGTTAGGAGGCTGTGGGGGTTCGAACCCACAACCTCTCAAGCCTCTAGCGAAATTAAGTTTAAAATAAGGAGGCTGTGGGGGTTCGAACCCACAACCTCCCTATTCCAGCGAATTAAATACTAAAAATCAAAGAGGCTGTGGGGGTTTGATCCCACAACCTCTTGGTTTGGGCGAAAATGACCAAAGTGATGTGAATGAAAAATAAAAAAGGGTTGTGGGGGTTCGAACCCACAACCCTTCGGCCAACCTAAGAGAAAAACTAAGTAGAAAATTAATGATACGATGTTAATGTTTGGATTTAATTTAGAGTTCTAATGTTATGAATATTAGAAATAAAATCAATGAAAAATATAAATGATATCCAAGTTATTCAAACTTGGGTTTCCTTGCCCAATCTTCCGTATTGATACATAAGTCATACGTGAACAAAATATCTAGGAATAATGCCACCTACTTAGATCAAAATCAAGATCTTGGCATATATACGAGATACATAAGTCTTGTACTACATAATCTTCGGAATGTATGAATCACTTAACGAATTATGAATGAAGCCCCATGGCTTGTGTGTATAGACTCATAAGTCTAGCATACATTTTAAAGAAGTGAACCTAAGGTGTATGTAATGAAATGGCGAAACCCTAGAAGGGTTAAGCAAGAGTGTGAAACACACAAATGGCCAAGTATATTGACATATGATGAAATGAACATTCACGAAAAATGGGGTGAGTAATTATGAAGAGGAAGTGTGCTAATGTTAGCGAATTTGGTGACAACATGATATGAGGCTAATGTATATGATGAGAGTAATCTCAAATGAGCCTAAGTAAATGTTACCAAAAACGTACTCACCAATAAGAGTGTAAGATAATGAAGAGACCAGTCTCTATGAACACTCTAATGAAAGTATTGAGATTGACACACTTAATACTAATGATGAGATCAGAAATCATCTAATGAGGTATGATGTCCTCATACTAGAAGCCAGCTTCAATGACGTATGAGTTGAATGAAATAGAACTTTATACTGAGCACCGATAGGCTAGCTATGAGCGGTGATGCCTTCTTTCAGGAAGGGCGGAGGTTCACGTAACTTTCATGAGATGAGACTGTCCGGCTTGCCGGGTATGGGTCTCCTTATATCTCCTAGTCTTCAAACCTATACTTCCAATATAGGGATCTGGCGGGGTTAAATTCCCATGTACACTAGCATGTTTTTGGGTCACCTTGACTGGTTATTCCACCTCTTTTCGGTGTGGGGGAGACACTGGATTTCATGATGCTCACATGATCTATGTCGGTTAAAGTTAAAGTTCCCAATGAATGAATGAGGCCAGCCTCAAATGAAGCACATAATGAAATGAAAGATACCAAAGGTGTTAGGATAGGATAATCAAGAGGTGAGCTAGACTTAGGTAATGACACTAGGTTATTCTTGATCCTTGCATAGTAAACTCGATGAAAGTCTTAAACTACACCCTAGGTATAGCTAGTGTTCACACTGGCCTATGAACGAAATGAAATGAAGTACGTATGAATGAATGAAGCAGACTCTATGTTTGCTAATGAAGACTCCCTAGTTGAGGTCCCATATGTTGAGCCCTCATTTTGGAAAGTCTTAATGTCAAGTCCATAATTCCAAGGTCTCATGGCATATTAATGAATGTTATAAAAGATGTTATGTACTGTATGCTATATGATATGTGCTATGTGTAAGATGTAGTGCTGCTTGCAAAATGATAAGTATGATGATGCATGTTACTATCATGGCATGACTTTCCAATCCAAATTTGGCAAGTCCACTGACTTTTCTAATCCAAATTTGGCAAGTCCACTGACTTTCCTAATCCAAATTTAGCAAGTCCACTAACTTGACTTTCCATAAATCATGTTGTTAGGAAAGAGCTATTCTTACTCATGCATTTCCTTGGTGTGTGCTTACATATACCCGTACTTAGTACAAGTGTGTACTAATCCCATACAATATCTACTTTTAGGTGCAGGCACAGGTGGACGTTAGATCTTACAGTACGACGTTGCAGCTATCCGGACGTGGAGCATTCATCCGGATTTGGTAGGTCCTCATGCTTTCGAGGACGCTTGCCCATTATATTCTAGCTTAGATATAGGTTTGAGTTAGTGGAGTATGTTCCACTAGCGTTTCTTTCTCATCTTATTTCAGACATTGTATTGGTGCCATTTTGGCAAGTATACACTTAATGCAGTATTGAACTATTTCTTTTATTTGATGATCTTAATATTAGATGGTTGATTGTGAACGTTTATGAGTTTAAGTAGAATGTCTTATATGAATGTTATGTAACAAAAAGTTCAAATTTTCCGCTAAAATTAACCTAGATGAAGTAACGATGATGTATGTTGGCTTGTCTGCGACCTTTGAGAGGTCAACGACGTCGGTCTCGTCTGGGGTCTAGACTACGGTCGTGACAAAGTTGGTATCAGAGAACTAGGTTAATTTCCGGTAATAATGAGTTCACATCAACCACATTGAGTAGTTTTTATGTCATGGTAGTGAAGTGCACCACTATCCTGGATTAGAGACTGCATGATGCGTAGGAAAATTTCCCTTTTTCTGATCTTATCGTGCTTCTCCTAAAGTTTAATTTCTTGGTGTTATGAGCGTGTCTAACATCAATCTTTGTTGTTTTCAGAGAATGAATACTAGGAGGACTATTGGTCGGAGGAGAGGACGTGAAGCTGCTGGGGGGACCCAGGTTCAACCCCAGGCTCCAGCTGAAGGAGTGGTTATGCCGGTTAACCCTGCTGGGTTGACTGATGCGGAGGTGCGGGCATCTCTGGCTCAGATGGCACAGGCCATCACTATGCAGGCCCCGGCCATGACTGACCAGGTCAATCGGCAGAATGTTCAGAGGGAGAACCCATTGGTTCGTAGCATGGCAGGCAGGCTGAGAGATTTCACGAGGATGAATCCTCCTATTTTCATAGGGTCCAAGACTTCAGAGGATCCCCAGGAATTCATGAATGAAGTACACAAGATTTTGGTAGCCATGGGGGCCACAGACACTGAGAAGGCTGAGTTGGCTTCCTATCAGCTCAAGGATATTGCACAGACTTGGTGCAAGATGTGGCAGGATAGCCGAACTTTGGGCGGAGTTTCGGTCACTTGGGAGCTGTTTAGGACAGCTTTCCTTGAGATATTCTTTCCCAGGGATATGAGGGAGGTAAAGGTTTAGGAGTTTATCAACTTTAAGCAAGGATCTATGACAGTCAGGGAGTATTCCCGGAAGTTTGTTAAATTATCCAGGTATGCTACTTCCCTTGTATCTAACAGCAGGGATGAGATGAGCAGGTTCCTCACAGGAATCAATGGAGATCTGGAGAAGGAGTGTCGGTCTGCGATACTCCATGATAATATGGACCTCTCCAGTTTGATGGTGCATGTCCAGCTGGTAGAGGACATCCGCAAAAAGAGGGGTGTTCGTGATACTAGGAGGCCTAAGCCTTAATATCAGGCAAGTCCCAACCATGGAGGCCACAGAAACAGTTTTGGCGTCCGTGAGCAGCCCATTTTCAAGAAGGGGCAACAGAGTTCTGGGAACTCAAATTTTCAGAGGAGTACAGCACCTAGAAGAGGCAGACCTGAGCCCAAGAAGGGCAATGGAGGTGAGATGCAGCGTCCTAAAAAGAATTGTGCTAAGTGTGGCCGAGCTCACAGTGGAGAGTGCAGAAAGGGCACTAATGCCTGCTTCGATTGCGGTAAGAGTGGACACATGGTTAGAGACTGCCCACAGAACAGAGTTACACTGGAGGTAATGCTCAGCCTAGGCATAATCCACAGGGTGCAGCAGCAGCCGAGCCTCCTAAGAGGAACAGATTCTATGCCCTGAAGGGCAGGGAGGAGCAGGAGAAGTCCGCTGATGTGGTCACAGGTATACTGCAAGTATTCTCAACTTCTGTTTATGCTTTACTTGATCCAGGGTCTACGCTTTCCTTTGTAACTTCTTTGGTTGCTCTAACTTTTGAGATATTGCCTGAAGTTCTGCATGATCCTATAGTGGTTAGTACACCTTTAGGAGAAAATGTAAGAACTTATAGAGTATACAAGGATTGCCCAATAGTGATAAGTGGTAAGACTATGTGTGCAGACTTGGTTGAGTTGCCCATGCATGATTTTTATGTTATTCTTGGCATGGACTGGCTTCACAGTTATTATGCTTGCTTGGACTGTCGTAGTAGAGTGGTGAGATTTCGTTTCCCTAATGAAGAGGAGCTAGTCTGGGAGGGGTACAACTCGAGTCATCCTAACCTCTTGATATCGAACCTTAAGGCCAATAAAATGATGTCCAAGGGGTTATTGTGTCATCTTGTGAGTGTTAATGATCTAGATCATGACATTCCTTCCATAGACTCAGTGCGTGTAGTGAGTGAGTTCCTAGATGTATTTCCTGATGATTTGCTTGGAGTCCCTCCCCCTCGAGAGATTGATTTTGGTATCGACTTAGAACCCGATACTAAACCAATTTCAATTCCTCCTTACAAAATGGCTCCAGCTGAACTGAAAGAGTTGAAGCTGTAGTTAAAAGATCTCACTGACAAGGGTTTCATTCTGTCGATCATATCCCCTTGGGGCGCTCCAGTGTTGTTTTTGAAAAAGAAAGATGTAACCCTTAGAATGTGTATCGATTATCGGCAGCTCAACAAAGTCACTATAAAGAATAAGTATCCACTTCCCAGAATAGATGATTTGTTCGATCAGCTCCAAGGGTCTAGTTTCTTTTCAAAAATTTATCTTCGTTCAGGGTACCATCAGCTTAGGGTTAGGGATGGAGATATCCCAAAGACAGCCTTTCGTACCCGTTATGGTCACTATGAGTTTCTAGTCATGTTATTTGGTCTCATGAATGCACCTGCTGCATTTATGGATCTTATGAACAAGGTCTTCCGTGAATACCTTGACTATTTGGATATAGTATTCACTGATGACATTCTCATCTTCTCTAAGACCAAGGAAGAGCATGAACAGCATTTGAGACTAACCTTGCAGGTACTTAGACAGCATCAGTTGTATGCCAAATTAAGCAGATGTGAATTCTGGCTGAGATCAGTGACCTTCCTGGGTCATGTTGTGTCTGATCAGGGCGTGGAGGTGGATCCCAGTAAGACTGAGGCTGTGAAGAACTGGCCAAAGCCTCTTACTCCCACTCACATCCGTAGCTTTTTGGGATTGGCTAGTTACTACCGCAGGTTTGTGGAGGGCTTTTCTTCCATTGCTGCCCCATTGACAGCTTTGACTAAGAAGAAAGCCAAGTTTGAGTGGACGGAGACTCGTGAGAGGAGTTTCCAGGAGCTCAAGGATAGACTCACCTCAGCCACGGTGCTTACTTTGCCTAAGTGTGGTGAGAATTACACTGTTTACTGTGATGCATCTAGGGTTGGTTTGGGTTGTGTTCTTATGCAGGTTGGTAAGGTGATAGCCTATGCGTCCAGACAACTCAAGGTTCATGAGAAGAATTATCCCAGTCATGACCTAGAGTTGGCAGCTGTGGTGTTTGCACTGAAGCTGTGGAGGCACTACTTATATGGAGTGCATGTGGATGTATTCACAGACCACAAGAGTCTCCAGTACGTGTTAACACAGAGGGAGTTGAATCTACGTCAACAGAGATGGTTGGAGCTACTAAAGGATTATGACATGAATGTTCACTACCATCCAGGTAAGGCTAACGTTGTAGCTGATGCTTTGAGCAGGATGATCATGGGAAGTACATCCCACATTGAGGATGAGAAGAAGGAGTTGGTGAAAGATGTACACAGAGTGGCCAGACTGGGTGTGCGATTGGTTGACTCTACTAGTGGGGATGTTTCAGTTCATCCTAGTGATGGTCATCCTTTGTAGTTGAAGTCAAGCAGGGTCAGCATCTAAATCCTGTGTTGATGGAGCTGAAGGACTCAGTGCTGATGAAGATGAATGAGTCTTTTGCTTTGGGAGGTGATGGCATACTTAGGTATCAGGACAGGCTGTGTGTACCAGATGTGGATGATTTGCGAACCAGGATTGTTGCAGAGGCCCATATTTCCAGATATTCCATATATAAAGGTTCCACCAAGATGTATCATGATCTTAAGCAGATTTATTGGTGGGATGGCATGAAGAAGGACATTGCAGAATATGTGGCCAAGTGTCCTAATTGTCAGCAAGTCAAGGCAGAGTATCTTAAGCCTGGCGGTCTGACTTAGATTATTGAGGTTACGACTTGGAAGTGGGAGGCCATTATTATGGACTTCGTGGTTAGTCTTCCGAGGACTAGGAGGCAGCATGAATCCATATGGGTTATTGTGGACAGATTGACTAAGTCTGCCCACTTTATCCCTGTGAAGTCTACTTACAGAGCCGAGGATTATGCGAGACTCTACATTGATGAGATTGTGAGATGGCAATGGGATTGCTTTGTCTATTATTTCAGATAGAGGAGCTCAGTTTACTTCACATTTCTGGAGATCTTTCCAGAAGATCTTGGGCACGCAGGTGAAGCTTAGTACTGCCTTTCATCCTCAGACGGATGGGCAGGCAGAGCGCACCATTCAGACATTGGAGGATATGTTGAGAGCATGTGTGATTGACTTCAGGGGTAGCTAGGATGACCATCTGCCTTTGATAAAGAGTTCTCATATAATAATAGTTATCACTCCAGCATTGGGATGGCACCGTTTGAGGCACTATATGGTAGGAGGTCTAGATTTCCAGTTGGGTGGTTCGAGGTTGGAGAGTCATCCATTTTGGGTCCAGCTATCATTCATGAGGTCTTAGAGAAGGTCAGAGTGATTAGGGACAGGTTGGCTACTGCTTACAGTCGACAGAAGTCATATGCAGATAACAGAAAATGGCCCTTAGAGTTTGATGTTGGTGACCAGGTCTATCTGAAGATATCACCTATGAAGGTGGTGATGAGGTTTGGCAGGAAGGAGAAGTTGAGTCTGAGGTATGTTGGGCCATACGAGATCCTACAACGTGTGGGTGAGGTGGCCTATGAGTTGGCATTGCCTGCGGAGCTAGCTTCTGTCCATCCAGTCTTTCATGTATCTATGTTGAAGAAGTTCCTAGGTGATCCAGCATCGATTCTACCTGTTGAAGGTTTGGGGGTTGGTGAAGACTTGTCTTATGAGGAGGTACCTGTTGAGATCTTAGACAGACAGGTCAAGCGGCTAAGGAACAAGGAGATTGCCACAGTGAAGGTATTGTGGAGAAATCATCTTGTTGAGGGTGCTATGTGGGAGGCTGAGGCCGACATGAGATCCCGCTACCCTCATCTTTTCAGCTCTTGAGGTTAGACTTCCTATTCTTAAGTCTATGTTTCCTTATCTCTCCGTATTTTGTTGCTATTGCTTGACTGTGCATAGTGATTTTGTTATGATCTGACTGGCATTACGATATGTAGTGGTAGTGTCATTCGGGGACGAATGTTCCTAAGGGGGGATAATGTAACAACCCTAAAAATGAATACGATAAATACTTAAGGTGTCAAGAATTCTTGCGATTAGACCAAGGTTCACACGGATTGATACGCGTAGAACCAGACCTCAGAACCCTTACTACGACCAAGCCAACTAACTTGGGGAGTTAATTGAGATTGTAAAGGTTGGAACCAACCATGTGAGGCTCACGAAAACGAAGATTTAATCAAAAGTGTCTTTACCGGACATAAAAGAAGAAATTTTAAGTTTTTAGGGTCCAGGGTAAAATGGTCTTTTCCTGGCGAAGGTAATATTGTAATTACCCTGAGGAATTAATTAATTAATTAATTAATTAATTTAAAGTAAAAGAGTAATTCGGGTGGGTCGACCCGAAGTGACCCATTTTAATAAAAAGGGTGTCACTCGGGTTCGAGCCCCACATAAAGCAACGAATTGATGATTTAATCATCAATTATAATCTGATATTTTTGTAAGGGCATAATGGTCATTTCACCTAATCTAAAAAAATCATATTTTTATTAATTAAATTAAACCTTACTTTGACTAAATTCAAACCTACACTCCTAATCCTAATAAATCTCTTTCACGTCACTCAACTCTCTTTCACGTCTCTCAATTCTCATTCTCTCACGTTCTGCCTAACAAAAGAAAACTCAAGAACTGTTTAACAACAAAAGTTCTTCACACTTGAAGAACAAACACGAAAATTCTAAGAAAACAAGTTAACCAAAAACGTTAGGCAAAAGGGAGGGGTGTTCCGTGGAGAATTGGTTAAAGTTTCGGTGTTGGACGTGATTGGAGAGGGTTTTGGACAGCAGGTCGTGTGTGGATTAAACATCAAAAAGATATGGGTTTCTTCTCTCTTGGTCCCTTTCCCAAGAGGCCCCTTACGATTCAAGATATTCACTCCGAAACTAAGGTTGTTCCCCGTTGCATGTCCTTGTCACTAGCTCCCAAACGATTTCATAGGTTGGGTATTGTGTGTTGGTAGATTTAGGCAAGGTGTGATGTTTTATGTGGAATATGAATATGTTTTCGTGCGTGAAATAACGAAAATGATAACCAATGTGTAATCGAAGAAAATGTGTGTGTGTGTGTACGTTGGCAGTGAGTCTTAGCCACTGTTTGGAGGCGTGTAAGACATGTTTTCTTCTTGTATTTCATGTGTTAAAGTTGTGCATAACGTGATGTTCATATGGTGTGTGAAGTTACAAATTTTGAGTAAAAACGCTTGACTAAATTTAACCCCTAAACTACACCTAAGTTAGATACTAAGTGTTTGGTTAAATGCCCTACGCAACCAATATGAAAAGTTGATTTAAGGAAGGTAAAAACTATGAAAAAATTTCCAGATTTGTGCACTCTACAATGAGGTTAAAATCTGGGTTTTTAAAGGGAAAATAAAATAAGTGAGGTCAATGGGAATTGAACCCAAGACCTCACATGTTAAGGGGGCTGAAAATGAAAAAAAAAACGTGAAGGGGCTAATGGGAATCGAACCCCTTAGCTACTGGTTTCGCGAGAAAAGAAAAAGAAAATGGGGCTGGGGGGAATCGAACCTGACTACTGGAATTCGCGACCAAGAAAAAGAAATGGGGCAGGGGGGAATCGAACTCGCGAACTAGAGGAGAAAGAGGAGAAACATAATTAAACAAATAAATGGGAGGCATGGGATTCGAGCCCACGACCTCCAGGCACGCGCGAAAGGGGAGAAAATAAAGAAAAGAAAACGTGAGGCATGGGAATCGAACCCACGACCTCAAGGCTGAAAAAGAATAAGGCAAAATTAACTAAAGAAATAAAGTGAGGTTGTGAGGGTTCGATCCCACAACCTCACTTCCACTCGCCGAAATTAAATAAAAAATAAAGTTAGGAGGCTGTGGGGGTTCGAACCCACAACCTCCCTATTCTAGCGAATTAAATACTAAAACTCAAAGAGGCTGTGGGGGTTTGATCCCACAACCTCTTGATTTGGGCGAAAATGACCAAAGTGATGTAAAATAAAAAGGGGTTGTGGGGGTTCGAACCCACAACCCTTCGGCCAACCTAAAACAAAAACCAAGTAGAAAATTAATGATACGATGTTAATGTTGGGATTTAATTTAGAGTTATGATGTTATGAATATTAGAAATAAAATCAATGAAAAATATAAATGATATCCAAGTGATTCAAACTTGGGTTTCCTTGCCCAATCTTCCGTATTGATACATAAGTCATACGTGAACAAAATATCCAGGAATAATGCCACCTACTTAGATCAAAATCAAGATCTTGGCATATATACGAGATACATAAGTCTTGTACTACATAATCTTAGGAATGTATGAATCACTTAACGAACTATGAATGAAGCCTCATGGCTTGTGTGTATAGACTCATAAGTCTAGCATATGTTTTAAAGAAGTGAACCTAAGGTATATGTAATGAAATGACGAAACCCTAGAAGGGTTAAGTAAGAGTATGAAACACACAAATGGCCAAGTATATTGGCATATGATGAAATGAACATTCACGTAAAATGGGGTGAGTAATTATGAAGAGCAAGTTTGCTAATGTTAGCGAATGTGGTGACAACAAGATATGAGGCTAATGTATATGATGAGAGCAATCTCAAATGAGCCTAAGTAAATGTTACCAAAACGTACTCACCAATAAGAGTGTAAGATAATGAAGAGACCAATCTCTATGAACCCTCTAATGAAAGTATTCAGATTAACACACTTAATACTAATGATGAGATGAGAAATCATCTAATGAGCTATGATGTCCTCATACTAGAAGCCAGCTTCCATGACGTATGAGTTGAATGAAATGGAACTTTATACTGAGCACCGATAGGCTAGCTATGAGCGGTGATGCCTTCTTTCGGGAAGGGCGGAGGTTCACGTAACTCTCATGAGATGAGACTGTCCGGCTTGCTGGGTATGGGTCTCCTTATATCTCATAGTCTTCGAACCTATACTGCAAATATAGGGATCTGACGGGGTTAAATTCCCATGTACGCTAGCATGTGTTTGGGTCACCTTGGACGGTGATTCCACCTCTTTTCGGTGTGGGGGAAACACAGGATTTCATGATGTTCACATGATCTATGTCGGTTAAAGTTATAGTTCCCAATGAATGACTGAGGCCAGCCTCAAATGAAGCACATAATAAAATGAACGATACCAAAGGTGTTAGGATAGGATAATCAAGAGGTGAGCTAAACTCAGGTAATGACACTAGGTTATTCTTGCTCATCGCACAGCAAACCCGATGAAAGTCTTAAACTACACCCTAGGTATAGCAGGTGTTCACACTGGCCTATGAGCGAAATAAAATGAAGTACGTATGAATGAATGAAGCAGACTCTGTGTTTGCTAATGAAGACTTCCTAGTTGAGGTCCCATATGTTGAGCCCTCATTTTGGAAACTCTTAATGTCAAGTCCATGATTCCAAGGTCTCATGGCATATGAATTAATGTTATAAAAGATGTTATGTACTGTATGCTATATGATATGTGCTATATGTAAGATGTTATGTACTGCTTGCGAAATGATAAGTATGATGATGCATGTTACTCTCATTGAATGAATTTCCAATCCAAATTTGGCAAGTCCACTGACTTTCCTAATCCAAATTTGGCAAGTCCACTGACTTTCCTAATCCAAATTTAGCAAGTCCACTAACTTGACGTTCCATAAATCATGTTGTTAGGAAAGAGCTATTCTTGCTCATGCATGTCATTGGTGTGTGCTTGCATATACCCATACTTAGTACAAGTGTGTACTAATCACACACAATATCTACTTTTAGGTGCAGGCACATGTGGACGTTAGATCTTACAGTACGACGTTGCAGCTATCCGGACGTGGAGCATTCATCCGGATTTGGTACGCCCTCATGCTTTCGAGGACGCTTGCCCATTATATTCTAGCTTAGATATAGGTTTGAGTTAGTGGAGTATGTTCCCCTAGCGTTTCTTTCTCATCTTATTTCAGACATTGTATTGGTGCCATTTTGGCAAGTATACACTTAATGCAGTATGGAACTATTTCTTTCATTTGATGATCTTAATATTAGATGGTTGATTGTGAACGTTTATGAGTTTAAGTAGAATGTCTTATATGAATGTTAAGTAACAAAAAGTTCAAATTTTCCGCTAAAATTAACCTAGATGAAGTAACGATGACGTATGTAGGCTTGTCTGCGACCTTTGAGAGGTCAACAACGCCGGTCTCATCTGTGGTCTAGACTCCGGTCGTGACAATGAGCATGTTTATGTTGGATAAGGTAGATTCTCCATAAAAGAAGGATAAAAATGAATTTTGACTTTGTGAAGTTTGGCAGAAATTGCTTATGTTGCAAAGTGTGTGAAAGTGTGAATTTATTGTCCTTATTAGTTGATACTTTGATTTTGGGTGTTTTGATAATTATTGTAATGTATTATGTGATGCTAAGTGACTCCTTGTTGTTCTTGAAGTTTTAGTGTCATTCGAGGATGAATGTTATTCCAAGTGGGGGAGAATGTAACGCCGTAAAATGAACTAAGGTGAACTAGAGCTTGGTGATGGTTACTTGAGTTATTTTTAAGCTAAATTTAGTTAAATTACTGTTATTAGGCAGTGTGTTAAGTTTGGTTAAGTTTGGAGGTAAAATTTCCAAGAACGTCCATAACGTTCGAAAGATATGCCTTAGAAAGTGTTCTTGTGTCTTGAGATGTTAAAGTGAGTTTTACGTGTTCGTTTTATTTGAAATTGGTTTGATATGTTCCTAATAACCATACGACTACGTTTAGGGGTTTAATGTACAGGTACGACCCCACCTAGGACCCACAAGGGGCCCTAGAGAAGGGCCCAAGACTTTGGTCCAAAAACTGCTTGGCAGTGTCCATCAACGGGACCAGTCGACGGCTCGTCGAGTTGGTCCGTCAATTGGAACTGCAGGTATGAAGGGTTTGAAAGTTTCAGACCCAACCAACGAAACCCCATCGACGGGGCGATGGTTGACAAATGGCTCGTCGTTCGTGAGTCGTGGAAGCTGCCTGCAAAAGTTGTCTCGCCTGCTGCCAGCTTGGGGTGTTTTTTGTTAATTCGCCACAAGTCTTTTAGGACCCTAGGATGATAGTTTTAGGGGTTTTAAGTTATATTAGAATATTTTTAAGTCCTAGACCCAGACATGACCCCTCAATTCAAAATTCAAACTCTCTTTCTAAAGACAAACTCTCTCAAGTCACCATTGCAGCTAAAACTCAAGGATGACTAGGAGGGCTCATTAGGACGTGTTTATTCACCAAAATTAGTGGGTCTTATTTCATTTGAGGTATGGTATCCATCCTTGAACCCCCCTTCGATTCAAGGAGTCCTTTCTAAAAGATTTCAAAAAGGGTTTTCAAACTCTACTTTATTCTCTCTTTGATTCTATGTATGGGTCTTCTTGTAAGAGTGTTCTAATGATTCAAATGTGTTTATTCTAGCATTAATTGATGATTTAATTTCACGTAATGAACTCATATTTATGCATATTTCAAACTTTTAGCTTAAGAAATGGGTTAAGTGAGCATGTTTGTGTAGGGTATGAACTTTGGTTTTCTTGTGTTGTTATTATGATTTAGCTACTTACATAAGGGCCTTATTATGATTAAATAATGAGAAATTGGTTATAGGTGGTGATGGATTGGTTCAATGGTGAGTTGCTTATATTGTATAATTCTTATTATAAATTGCTCTTGAGTGGTATGGTCCACCTTCTTTGTGGCGGTGTTTACTTGATGAACTTGATATTACTTAGTATGTATTGTGAGTATGGTTTTGAAGGCCTAATATGTGAAATGAAGTGATATTGAAAATGGGTCTTGTATTGTGTTTTTGTGAAGCTTGAATTGCATGTTTGACCTAGATTATGCCTAAATGAAGTATATGATTATGTGAAGCATGTAAAGTGTGTGATTTGATAAATGAAGGTCTAAAGCATGCATAGAAGTAATGTGAATAGAATGATGCTTATATGCAAGGTGTGCTCACATGCACACACACACACACTTAAGTGAATGTATGAAGATAAGTTGAGTAAAACGGGCAGTTTTGGGGTGAACACTCTTCGTGAGTTGAGATGAAGTGCTTAGTAGCAACCTCACTACATCCTAAGAGCTTTCTAAGATAGTTCGGAGGATGAATACCCTTCGTGAGTTGAGATGTTGTGTTCACTAGTTATCCTTAATCTATAGTTTATAATGTTGAGAATCCGTGGGGAGTTATTCCTAGCACCGAGAGTGTATGAAGAAGGGGTGGTTACCCTTCGTGAGTTGTGATGTTGTATTCCAATTTACCTCTTGAGATGAGTACTCCTCGTTAGTAGAAAACGAGTTGCTTAGTAGAAATCTCCTTATCCCTTAACTATGTTCCCGCATAGGTGTAGCTATTGGGAAAGCCATGTAATAGCTAAAAAAAATGACCTTACTCTAGGAAAGTGAGCATCCCTCATCCAATAGGGGTTACTATCGGGATTCCATGTCTAGCACTCATGGTCTATGTCGGTTAAGCTGACCCCATTAAAGAATTGAATGAACTAAGTCTTCTAAAAGAACGAGCTACTTAGTGTAAGTGGTGGTATGAGACTCTATCTATCCATTGCACTAAGTAGGAACTTCCAAAAGGGAAGTCTTTGTGCCAAAACCTTCTAAAAGAGTGTACTACTTTGAGTAGGTGGTGTTATAGGACGCCATCTTCTCATTGCACTAAGTAGGCATTCCGAAAGGGAAGTCTTTGGTGTGTTGTTGGGTGTTCTTCTAATGTCTTGTGATTGAGTGGTGAATTGTTCTCTCGAGTGGAGTAAGCTCTTGGTGGGTAGTCTTAAGGATCTCCTTGGTGTATATTGAAGGAGGTGTTTCGATATTTCCTTCATGTCATACCTTGGAGAGTCTTAGGATAACCTCGGTAGGAAACTTCTAGGGAAATGAGCTCACTTCCTCACTGGCAATACCTTGGAAGTTCACTATCTTAGGAGTCTTTTAGTTCACTGTAATGTTTTACATAGTTCACTGTAATTTTTTTCAAGTGATTGTAAAGTGCCTAATCCAAGGGAATCCATTAGGAGCAAAGTGGGAGTAGTAGTATGGGATGATACTCTTACATTGCCCTTAGTGTGACCTATAAGTCCTATTGGAGAAGGGTACTTACATGAAGTCTGTATGAATGAATGTTTGGCGCATGTTTAGCCAAGAGTGTGGACTTGATTTCCATAGGAGGTAAGCCTATGGTTGGTGGTCTTAAGGATCGCTTTCGTTTTCCTTGAAGGGGGTGGATGGGTGGTCCCTTCTTGTATTACCTTAGGGAATCTTAGGATATCTTGGGTTAGGGAAACTTCAAATGAAAAGGGTACACATTACTTGGACTGTGCCGTTCACTGATACATGTTCACTGTAAATAGTCTTGATGTTACTGTAATGTGTTATATAATTCTAAATTTATTAGATTATTCTACTATGTGTTAAATGATGATCCTTATGCTATTTCAACAATTAAATCATGAAGGTTTTATCAATTGACAGGAAATCTTATATTTATTAAATGTCCCTTTTTACATGTTTTTGAATATGTCATACTTTGTACATTGTTTTGTACTAACCCCATACTTTTCTATACTCTATAAGTATCGGTTGGAAGCTTTTGAAGGTTTGAAGGTGATGCTTGGGAAAGTTCCTCTCAGAACAAAGTATGTCCTCATATATTCGAGGGCATAGTCCTTTTCTTAGTTTCTCATTTGAAGACATTTATGTAGTTCTCTTTTAATGTAAAGGGCCGTGTCCCTAAGATATTATGTCATGTCTTTAAGTTGACTTGTGATGATGAGATTCTTTAAGTATTTATGAAATACTTCCTTTATTAAATTATTTGTGAAAAGTCTTAAATTCCGCACTACTTTTCATGTCTTATGTAATGAACGATAGGTAAAGGGCTTGTATACGACCCCAAACGGGTCAAGTACGCCTTGACACGATCCATAGGTTCTCCCTTGCTTCTAGGGGGTACTTTCATGTCGTCACAGACCGTCTATACACCCTCTCTAAGAATGCCTAAATGATCCTCAAGACTACTCATAATTAGACACATACACACTTACAATACATCAAGTAGAAGAACATATAAGATATGACATTCTCTTTACCAAGGCTATCAAAAGACTTACTTAAGTACTCCTAGAAGAGAACGCCCATACACCCTCTTAAAGGTTACCTAAATAATCCTTAAGAATTCCTAAGTTTAGATCATGCCTAAATAATCAACAAACTTCCCTAATTAGAGTCATTCTCAAGACATCCATAGATAAGACATGAAGAGATCATCCCTTGTGCCCTCTTCACACTTTAAATAAGGTATCCTTAAGTCACTCTAGATTATATAATCATTTATTTAAATACTTTCTAACATAAGTCATTATTTTATTAGTTCATTAAGACACATTCATGACATAAAGGATATTCAAGTAATGGTCTTGGAGAAGACCTAGGGACTCTCACTAACATCTTCAAAGCCTATTGTGCAATATCTAGATATCGTCTCATACCACCACCTAAACTTCATAGAACTTTTCTAATGCTAATAGGTATCCGACATGATGAGAATAGGCAATAACCTACATAGACCATGGTAGCAAAACATGGAATCCGGAGTTCTATCCTACTCCAATGAGGTTGTTCTACTTGCCAATAGTAAAACTTGGATACATCCAATGTTGGCACATGGTTAAGGAATATGAAGGGCTTACTTTATACTCTAGCCTCATACTTTAACTAGAACTACTTCTCTTACCATACTCGGTGCTAGCCTTTGTTCTCATAGAGTAATTCACATTAAGGTTCATCCAAAAGGGTTCCATATCAAGTTCATAACTAATTACATTTACCCTACCAAAGAGGTCCCCTAGGTTTGCCTTACAAAAGCGACAAGAAGCTCATCATGATATTCCTAAGGATTGATATGATTCCATTCCAGCCAATCAACATTTAGTCCATCATTCATTACAAGAAGGATACCATTACGGCTTTGTACTTCAAGGTTCAGAACCTTACCACTAGTTTCAATGTTTCACATAAAGGACCCTCTTTTCATCATTCAAGGTCTCACATATCATTCATTCATACAAGATTAAGATTCTTTAGCCTCCTAAGTCAAGTCATCACATATTCACTTCATTCGTGCATCAAGTAAGGGACACAAGTCTACCAAAATAAGACACAACATACTTTACTTTATTACATATTACATGTCATTCTAGAAGCACATTGGAACAACCATTACCATATTTAAGTCATCCTATACTCTACTATATCATCATCAATATAACCATCATAGACTCATATAGTCAAGTAGGAACAATCATGCATCAGCTCTAAGACTACACACATGAACACATAGTCATAGTTTAACATGATTACCTAAATATCATTAATAGAAGAACACATACTTTCACGTTACTTCACATAGGTATATATGATCATACTTCACATAATCAACTACACCAATCATCACATTACTCAAAGTAGTTGCTGACAAGGCCATAATCATCATAATACTTAAAATAACGCCGACAAGGCCACCTCAATCACATAACACCGCCACCATAAGTGAAACATACCAATAAAAACTTAATTTAAGAGGCATAATACTTAAAATAAAGAGAAATAGTGCAGCGTACCTCCAATCCATTCTCTCCACTTCAATCCATTTTTAAATTATCCAATTCAATATCATAAGGCCCTTACCCATGGCCATGAACATTAATTCAATGCATAAATCATAATACTCAATGAAACTATGCTAACTCAACATATATTTATCAATCTAATACAACATATATATCAATTGAATACAATTCTTACATCATTAGATAACCCATAGAAAACTACACCATCATTCATAAATATTAAGTCAATATGAAGTAACCCATAAAGTAGTCAAAAGCTAGGGTTCATCAATTACCTGGGTTCACAGGTTAATTGAGTTAAAATCATCTAATTAACAACAATTTAATCAATATTCAACGATTAAAAACCTTTAATGCAAGAACCCATGGATAGATCATAAAATTGGACAAGTTCATCTTTGAAAACTTTTAGAAACTTCTTTGAATTTGGTATTCTTGATGAATAGAGTTTCAAGGATCAAAAACAATACCTCAATGATGTTAATCCTCCAATTTGATGAAGATATCCACTATAATCTCAAATCCAAGCTCTTCCTTGAGTTTTAGCTTTAATGGAGTCTTAATGAATTTCTAAGGGATTTTGGGGTTTTGATTTGGAAGAATGAATTCTTCTAAGTGTTAAAGACTTATATTGATGTATAAAGTATACAAAAGTCCCTTAAATAAACCTCCAAACCTATTATTTTGACCTGGGGTGAATTAACAACTTCACCCCTCAACTTAACAGTGAACTGCGCTGGGAGGCAGTCCACTAACGATTGCCAATCGAAGGCCCATCACAACGGACCATCCTGTTGGTTCGTGGTTGGGGACTGAGGCTGGTCTTTGGCTTCCTGTCCACCACGACTAAGTGCCAATCGATGATACCTCACCTACGAGGCATCGACTGACCTACTGGGCGTCAATTTCCATTCGTAGATGGGCTGTGTTGGGGAGTCTTGCGTACTCTTGAAGGTTCCTTCCTCAAGGACCCTTGGATGGTCCTTGGGGATGTTTGCCCGGACGTTTCCCCAAATGATGGTTGCCCATCGACGGGTCATAGGTCCATATGACGCCCACCACTTACGGGGAATCGACCAGGGCACTGGCCATTGTTTGCCATCCGCAAGTGGGACTGCCTTGGGCAGTTTTGGCCACCAACATGGGTCCTTCCTCAAGGACCATTGGATGGTCGTTGGGGACGTTTTTCCTAACGTTTCCAACCCAAACATGACCGTATACTACTTTAGGACCTCTCACATGAATTTCACCCAAAACAAACACATAAAACTCGACAAAACATGCCTAGACACAAAATGTCATTTCAAGGCACATCTTTCGAACGTCATGGACGTTCTTGGATGATTGACCTCCAAACTTCACGAAACATTACACACTGACTATATACACCATAATAAATCATTTAAGGACCTTATAACCTCATGAATCACACATAAACACATATAACCACATACAAGGCACATATGTGACTTAGTCGTCGAACGTCTTAGTCATCCCTTGACGTTTGACTTTCAATGCACCTAAACTCTTACACACTGTCTCAATACCACATTATAGACCATTTTAGGACCTTAGAACATCATGACAATGATGTTAGGCTATAACTTCACCTAAGTCATTTTTGGGATCTTACACACATACATAGTATAGGAACATAATCTCATAAGAAGTCTATAATATGTCTCATATTAAACCATCTAGAACCAATTCAACAATTGGGTTTAACCCATACATCAATACATCTAAGAGACTCATATAGGCTATACAACAATCATCTTCAAATGAAAAGAAAGAACTAAGAGTCTTATACTAGAACAACATTAGTAGCTTGATAATGTCATTTTCCTCGGAAAGTGAGGACCTACCGAACTCTTGGGGAATATCCAAGTAGTCTTCAAAAGTCCTTCTATAAGCTCAATGGTCGGAACCTACATTTGTAGTAAACATAAGAGATTATTTAGTACACAGTCGTACTAAGTGTGAGTATATGCACATAAAATAATTGAAATCATGCTAAAGATGACATTTTATTAAAGCATGCTATTTTACATTTGGAAAGCCTTGTGCACATTCAAGAAAACCCATATAAGCCAATACACATAACTCTTAATTCAAGACTATATAAAACACAACTGGCCACACAATCAAGACAGCTCTATCATCATATTATAACATCAACAAGCATAGATATGAGTTCATCACATTATTACAAAGCGAGACTATTACTCATCGCCATCATTAAGTCAACTTGTGCAATGACTAGCCAAAGCCCCATAACGTTACTCAATCAAGTAAACCTAACTAGAACCATAACCAATGTCCAACTTCACATACCATATCATTAAGAGTATATAACATCATACTTTAGCAATATAGACAAAACATATATTCACAAGTGAATTCAACATCATAAGGTGCCATCAACATCTAAGATAATCATATACATATCATTTACATTTATAAACATATACATACAAAAGAACATACTCCTAAGAATCCCTTCAAGGCTAACTAGTGCAATGTGTAGGTTGAGTCACATACCCCTACCTAGACTATGCTAAAACATTTATATCATCCTAGTTTGAGTTCATTCATTACTTCATTTTACCTTTTGAGATCATCTTGCCTTAACCAACATAGACCACATGTGCTAATGTGGAATTTTGTGTCATGGAACCCTACACCGAAAGAACAAAGACTACATGTCAAGGTTGTACCAAAACATGAACATAGCGACTACGTGGATCCACTAGCTAGTATTCCCATGAGGGCAACATAGTTCAAGAACTATGAGATATAGTTGGGACCCTCTTTATGCTACACGCATTGCAGTCTCCAATCTCATGACTAAATTAGTGATCCTACCTTCCCTATGTAGGAATGGACACTCCTTACTCTAGATCACTCGGTCCTAAGCTAGAGTCCTGTTTTGAAATGTCATTAAGCCTTTATTAACAATCATAGCTTATTTTAGGTCATAAGGTCTATCCCTTATATAATCATCATAATTATAGCTCAATAAGAATTGCATGAGTATTTTCCTTTCATTATAATTCATACATGTGAGATTAGCACCTTTACATAATCTCATCATAATAATACACATTGGTAAGTTATCAACATCCTTATAACATTTACATCTTTGCTAACAACTCACAAAGAATAGTCAAGACATTTCAATTCAACATCATACCAACCCTATCAATCTCATCATACGGTTTAATTCAATGTAACTTCATCAGTAAAGACAAGTAATCATAATTGAAGTAAAGGTTAGGATCATAAAGACTTACCCAATATCCTTCAAAAGCCATAATCCATGGTTTTACCATAAACCATCCAATTAAACCCAATAATGGGTGTAATAACATCACACAATAGTAATTAACACAATACCTAGGTCAATTGCATCATCACAATCCAAATTAACTTCTATTCATAACCTAGGGTTAGTGGAATAGGGTTCATCATGAATTCTTCAAGAAATAGATCCAATCCCAACAACACATTACCCTAGGCATTCCATGAATGAATTAGAATAGATAAAAAAAGTCTACCAATCAATACAATCTTCAATTCCCATCAATTCATAAGCTGGATCGAAGAATTGAGGAATTGGGGAAAAGGACATGATCTACATGAAATTTCCTCAATTAACATCAATTAACAAATAATATACATTTAATTATTCATAGAAAATCACAATTTATTATCAATTTAAAGTTTAAAAGAAGCCCCATTTGAATAGAAAAACCCTTGGAATTGGGAGTTTTAGAAATCAAATTTGAGAGGACCTCTTGATGAAAGGAAACCCAAGAGTGAAGAAACCATACCTTAATTAAGATTAATGCACGAAATTCAAGTGAAATCTTAGAGAAGTTTGTCTTATTCTTCAATCATTCTTCTTCCTTCAATGGAGGATGAATAGAGAGAGGTGAGAGCTTTTGGGTTTTGATTTAGGGATTTAATTTGAGTGGGTAAAATGATCTAAAATAAATGTATACCCCCCCCCCCCATGAAATACCCAAAAGACCTTTCACTTAATTGACCCTTTAATGAAGTCAAACTTGAATTCTAAATATTAGCTTTTCATCGGGGAACAAGTCCACGATGAGGAGCTGTTCCCGCATGATTTTCTAAATTAATTTTCAAGACAGTGGAATCCTCTACCTACCCGCGAAACATACTTGAGTTTTTCCCCAAAATCCTCACAAGTACGCAACACGGACTCACTCCCCCTATGTGTAATTTCTTGTTGCCTTATGCAGCTTGCTTATCAAAGTTTGGGGTCCCTTTTTGGACTCCTAGGTCTACCCTTGGGGGGTCGGACCTGGAATTTTTACTCTATATACATGGTTTTACATATATAAAGTAAGTTTACAAGTTTTAGACCTCATACACCACTCGTAAACCTTTCCGAAATCTAAAGACGTTTCACTAGTTCAATTAGACTAGCTTACGAATGTCTTGGACGTTTCTTGTCATTTTGATTATTAAACTTCCTCAACTAATTATCTACATTATAATGAAATGAAAACAATTTCCTCACCCTTAGACACTCATGTTAGGATTTATATTAGGTGTTAGACTTTCGGAGTGTTACATTTCACTAGGATGAATCCCCTACTTTCTACGGGTCCAAAGTTGAGGAAGACCCGCAAGAGTTCATTGATGAAATATACAAGATTCTCTATGCTATGGGGTATACTACTAGTGATAAAGCAAAGTTATACACTTATCAACTCAAAGATGTGGCCCAAACTTGGTATGTCCAATGGAGAGACAATACGTCTTTAAGGGGTGGATCGGTGACATGTGAGATCTTCAAGAAGGCTTTTCTTGATAGGTTCTTTCCTAGGGAGAAGAGGGAAGCCAAAGTGGAAAAATTCATCAACCTTCGTCAAGGAGGTATGCATGTACTTGGCTACTCTTTGAAATTTACTAAATTGTCAAAGTATGCTCCTTCTTAGGTTTCCGACCATAGATATGAAATGATCTGCTTTGTGACGGGACTGCCTAATAACTTCAAAGAAGAATGTCGTTCGTCTATGCTACATGATAATATGAACATTTATCGTCTTATAGTCCATGCTCAACAATTGGAAGAGACAAGGGTTAAGAAAAAGAGTAGGGATGCAAAGAGGGCAAGGCCTTTTGATGGTGGTTATTCAAAGGGTAGTATTGATATCCAAGACAAGACTAGGTTCAAGAAGAGGTTCTCTAATCAAGTTCCTTCCATGTTCCCTAAGGCTCGTGAAGATAGAATGCCTAACCCTATGTCTCAAAAGGGAAGGGGTACTAGTTCACCAACGAAGAAGCCAACATGCAGAAAGTGTGGCAAGAAGCATTATGGTGATTGCCTTGTTGGGACAAACAATTGCTTTGGTTGTGGCAAGTATGTCCACAAGGTTAGGGATTGCCCTAATGTGAATGGACAAGACAAGGGTAGTGGTAAAGCTCAAGAAAGTAGTTCTAATGTTGATTCTCCGAAGAAGAATCACTTTTATGCTCTCCGCTTTAGAGGTGAGAAAGAGACTTCTCCTTATGTGGTTACCGGTATGTTGAAAGTCTTTTCAATTGATGTATATGCTTTACTTGATCCTGGTGCTACCTTCTCATTTGTTACACCTTTAGTAGCTAAAAAGTTTGACATTTCGCCCGATATCTTGAATGAACCTTTTAAGGTGTCTACCCCGATGGGTGAATCGGTTGTTGCAAAAAGAGCGTATAGAGATTGTCCTATAATGTTGCCCAATAAAGTTACTCATGTTGAAATAATAGAACTCTATATGTATGATTTTGAAGTCAATTTGGGTATGGATTTGTTGCATGCTTGTTTTACTTCAATAGATTGTAGAACGAGGGTGGTGAAGTTTAACTTTCCAAATGAGCGCATTTTAGAGTCGAAGGCTATTCCTAGAGGTCATATCATTTCTTGTTTGAATACTTGTTGGATGGTCTCTAAATGGTATTTATACCATATAGTAAGAGTAAGAATTTGGACTCCTAAATTCCTCCCATTGAGTCAGTCCCCGTAGTGAGGCAATTTCCGGAGGTATTTTCTAATGATATTCCCGGTATTCCTCCTGAACAGGAAATTGATTTTTGTATCGACTATCTACCGGATACAAATCCCATTTCAATTCCTCCTTATCAGATGGCTCCGACAGAATTGAAAGAGTTGAAGGCTCAACTCAAATATTTACTAGACAAGGGCTTTATTCGGCCTAGTATTTCTCCATGGGGTGCTCCGGTCTTATTCGTGAAAAAAAGGATGGGTCCCTTAGAATGTGTATCGATTACCGTCAACTCAACAAAGTCACAGTCAAGAACAAGTATCCTATCCCTCGGATTGATGATTTATTTCATCAACTCCAAGGTGCGAGTTACTTTTCCAAGATTAACTTGAGATTGGGATATCACCCTCTTAGAGTGAGAGGTGAAGATATTCCCAAGACAGCATTTTGAACAAGATATTGTTACTATGAGTTCTTAGTAATGTCCTTTTTGTCTGAGTAATGCTCAGTCAAAATTTATGGACCTAATGAATAGGGTGTTTCGAAGTTACGTAGATTCATTTGTCATTGTCTTCATTGACGACATCTTGGTATATTCGAAAAATAAGGGTGAACACATGGACCATTTGAGGGTGGTGTTGCAAGTGATTAAGGAACAACAATTGTTTACCAAGTATTGCAAATGTGAGTTTTGGTTGAGGTAGGTAGTGTTTCTTGGTTATATCATCTCTAGCCAAGATGTAGAGGTTGATCCAAAGAAGACCGAAGCGGTGAAAAATAGGCCTAGACCTTTGCCAATGAAAGGGGTGGTTAGATTTTGCAAGAAAGGGAAGTTGAGTCCTCTTTATGTGGGTCCCTATGAAATCTTCCAAAGGGTTGGTAAGGTTGCATATGAATTGAAACTCACTAATGAGCTATCTTGGTTCATCCGGTTTTCCATGTTTCCATGCTTAAGAAGTGTATTGGGTATCCCGAGTCTATTCTTCCTATTGAGGTTCTTGGTGTGTAGGATAACCTCTCTTATGAGGAGGTTCCAGTTGAAATCCGTGATTGTCAAGGGAAGAGGTTGAGGAACAAAGAGGGGGCCTTTGTAAAAGTGTTATGGAGAAACCACCTAGTTGAGGGAGCAACATGGGAGACCGAGGCCGACATGAAGTCCCGTTATCCTCATCGCTTTCCTAATGAAGGTTAGTTGTTCTTACTAATAATGAAATTAATGACTAATTCTGAAGTTGGTTTGATTTTTTGTGAAGTTTTGCAAAAATGTTCTAGTTACAGTGAAATTACAGTGAAGTTATGCCTATAGACTTGAAAATTTGCAATTCTTCTTGTTTTGATTTATGTTGTGCGTATTGATATGGTAAGTCTTTATGAAATAATATTGATCATGTTGATAGCGGTTGAGATTTGGTATAATTGAATCCTTAATGATATGTTGAGCTCATGTTGTTGTAAGAAGGAAATTCCTCATATTGTGATGTTGAGCTTTATGTGTAGTAAATGAAGTTTTGAATTGCTATATTTGGATGTCATGATTGATGTTGTAACTCATGTTATAATGTATTGTTTTTGGTTGGGCTGCTAGTCTTGAGTCTATTCTTTTCAAGAGATTTTAGTATCATTCGGTGATGAATGTTCCTTAGGGGTGATAATATAACACTCCGAAAGTCTAAGACGTGTTCTAGAGCATAACATGAGTGTCTAAAGGTTATTTCATTGTTTTAAGGTCAATTTCAATGGACATAAGTCATTTAGGAAGTTATTAGAATCAAAACGTCAAGGAACGTCCATGACGTTTGGAAACTAGTTCAATGATGTACTAGTGTGACTTAGTCGATTTGACTAAGTTTTAGGAGTCAGAAAATGATGAAATTTGGTGGAATTGTGTCTAATAGATATTAGAGTGGTTTTATAGTCGAAACATCCGTGTACGACCCACCAACAACTTACAAAAGGGCCCTTGAAGAGGACCCTTCAAGTTTGGCAAAAAGTTGTCAAAAGACAGTGCCATCAACGGTTGCCAACCCAAGAGGCGTAGGCCAATAGACGGGGCGTGGGCCAGTAGACGGACCTATATAAAGACCCTAATTAGGTGGTTAGTTAATTAATTATGGGTTAAGGGAGGTCTAATTAAGTTGGTTTATGACCTATAGAAAGACCCTAACCTAATTAAAGTAACCTAAGCCCTCATAATTCCCAAAACCCAATAGCTCCTCCTTCTCTCTTCTTTCTCTCTCCCAAATAGAAGAACACCATAGAACACAAGGTTAAGAAGGTTTCTAGGCTGATAAGGGTCAAGTTTCTCCATTAAACCTCATCAATTAACAAGGTATAGGATTCCTTTCACCTTTGGGATGTCTTTCCCAGAAGGGTTCCTTCAAATTGATTTCAAAAAGATTAAATTCAAGTGGGTTTTCTTCCAATACGAAATTGATCTTGTGAATTTATTTGTTTATGATTCTTTTTGGTTATTATGAGTAGATTAACATGTATTACGATGGAATTATCTTACTTCTTGATGAATTGGTCTAGTTTGTAGAAGATGACATTTTCCCCTTAACCCTAGGTAATGATCTTAAATTGAATTGTCTAGTATTGATACAATTAGCTTGGTTAATATATGAATTAATATCCTTTGTTGTTATTATGTAAATTCATGATTAGGTTAAGATGAATTGTAATCCCATTATGCTAGTTCTTGAGTAATTGACCTGGTTTGTGAAGTACATCATGAATTTTACCTAAGTTTCTTATCTTAAGTTGTGAACTAGTGATGGATTGTTGTGTAATGATTAAATTGACTTCATTATTATGTTGATTACTATTATGTGATGATATTATACCCATTTTTGTGTCGAATTGAGGATGGTTGATGGTAGACCTTGATGATGGTCTTGTGAAGAAGATTGGGGTAAGTCTTATGATCTCAAATCTTTACTTCATTTATGGTTACTTGTGATTAAGTGATGATGTTGTATTGAAGTATATCTTATTGAAAGATTGATAGGGTGGTATGATGTTGAATTGAAATGTCTTGATTATGGTTTGTGAGATGTTTCCTAAGATGTAAATGTTGTAAGGATGCTGATAACTTACCAACTTACCTTATCATGAATGGTTATGTAAATGTGCTAACCTCACATGTATGAATTGTAATGAAAGGAAAATACTCATGAAATTCTTATTGAGTTATGATGATGATGATTATATAATGGATACACCCTATGACCTACATTAAGCTATGATGATTAATAAAGGTGTTAAAGACATTTCAAAAAGGTACACTAGCTTAGCACCGAGTGAACTAGAGTAAGGAGTGTCCCTTTCCACATAGGGAAGGTAGGATCACTAACGTACTCATCATATTGGAGACTATAATGCATGTAGCATAAAGAGGGTCCCAACTATATCTCCTAGTTCTTGAACTGTGTTGCCCCTATAGGAATATTAGCTAGTGGATCCACATAGTTGCTATGTTCATGTTTTGGTACTATCTTGGCAAGTACTCCGCCTTCTTTCGATGTGCGGTTCCATGACACTGGATTCCACATTAGCTCATGTGCTCTATATATGTTAAGGCAATATGTTCCCAAAATTTTAAATGAAGTAATGAATGAACTTTAACTAGGGTGACCTAAGGGGTTTGGCTTAGTCTAGGTAGGGGTATGGGACTCTACCAATACAATGCACTAGTTAGCCTTTAAGGGAATCTTAGGAAGATGTTCTTATGTATGTATATGCTTATAAATGTAAATGATATGTATATGATGATCTTACATGTTAATGACACTATGTGATATTGGTTACTCTTATGAACGTATATTTGGTCTCTATTACTAAAGCATGATTTTATGTACTCTTAATGATATGATATGTGAAGTTGTACACTAGTTATGGTTCTTGTTAGGTTTATTTGATTGAGTAAGGTTATGGGGCTTTGCTTAGTCATTGCACTAGTAGATTTAATCAGCGTTCATAAGTATTTTCTTGCTTTGGTTATGTTGTAGTGAACTCTTGTTCATGCTTGTCAAGGTTATAACTTGATGATAGAGTTGTCTTAATTATATGTTAAAGTGTGTCGGTATGCATGATTCACTTGGCTAAACTTTGTACGGTTGGTCTTGTGATAAATATGGTCTTGACGTGATTAATATGCTTTAATGATTTGTATTGTTTCTTGAATGTGCATAACGCTTTCCAAATATAAAATAGCATGTTGTAATTAAATGTCCCTTTCTAGCATGATTTTATGATGTGTGTGCATATGGTCTTATACTTAGTACAAGTGGTGTACTAAACTCATTTTCTCTCTTTTCCCCAACATTTTAGGTTCCGGTCATTGAAGGTGTTTTGATACGACTTTGAAGGAAGAATTGGAATTCTCACTCATCCAAGTTGTGTAGGTCCTCACTTTCCGAGGGCAATGCGACTATCAAGCTGTTGAATGTTGTTCTAGTTATAAGACTTCTAGTTCTTTCCTTTTCATTTTAGTACTAAATATTGTATAGCCTATATATGGCTTTATTACATTGATGTATGGGATATGCTCAATTGATATACTATTGTTTAGATTGTTATGATATGAGACATCTATTTAAGACTATGTTATATATTATATATATCTGTGTGCAATAAAAGTAGACGACTATGTAGTCTTCTTATACGAAGTGTCTATGTATACTCGATATGAATATATTAAGTGTATGTGAGAGGTCTATGTAAACCTCAAGATAGATATAGAAAAGTTTTAAATTTTCCGCATTTTTAGCATATGAATGTAATGATGTAAACTAAGAGGCTAGTCTTAGTCCTCTCCGAGGACGATGATGCCGGTTATATATAGGGGGTGATCCCCGGGTGTGACACTAATCTCCCCATTATTCATGTCCGAGGGAACCACCGGAACGTCATTACCTCCTTCCGCAATAGGGACTTAATCACCTTGAGTACCTTGAAGAACTTGCTCAACTTGTGGCAGTTGTCCACCTTGGGGAGGAAGTCCCTGATTCACATCATTCTCCTCAACACTCCTATTCGGTGTCTTCCTCGTATTCATCTCTTATAACACAAGGAAACCCATCGTACAAAAACACTCTTAACTTTTAATCTCTACGACATGACATATTAGTAGAAAAGAAGGGAAACTCTATCGTCCTATAGCCTCTCGCCCATAGGTGTGTCGCGACTCATACTGATTAGCGGGACTCTACTAGACGTGACTTGATGAGACTTTTAGATGTCTAAGACAACTTTCATAACCTATGCTCTGATACCAAGTTTGTTACGATCCGAGTGTACCCCCTAGAAGTTAGGGCATTCTCGAATCAAAACACGGAGTACTTGACATATTGGAGGTCTTGTACAAGCCCTTTCGTATGATTCATTGCATAAACATATATGAAAAGTAGTGTGGGATCAAAAAATTTCACAACATTCTAATAGTCTTTCAAAAATATCTCTTTCATATAAAACTAAAGGAAATACTAAGTCTCATATCATTAAATCTTAGACTCAAAATATACTTAGGACACGTCCCATAAAATCGATATATAGTACTACTAAATTTATTACAATACATTAATAAAGAAAATCTAAAGACATCTATGCCCTCGAGTCAAATGAGGACATACTTCAAACTTTCTTGAAAGATCCTATAATCAAAGCTTCGCTCCCAATAACACCTTCACCTATGAATCACTTTAGAGATAGATAAAATCATGGAATTAGTACAAACACATGTACTAAGTATGGCATAATGCATAAAAATCATGATAACGGACATTTAATGGAAATATGCTCTTTTTGTATTATAACTTCATAGTATAAGCATCAGAACAAGTTTTAACACCATAGAAACACATAAGAAATAAGATAAGCATTTTATAACATTTTAAGGAACATTATAGTGAACTACTTCCATATTACAATAACTTAAGCTTCACAGTTATGACATCCTGTATTATGTATATGCTAGTTCTATTCATGTGATACTTGACATATACTTATAGTGTAGGTGAGGGACCATGTTTCTTATATGGTTAGTGTTGGTTTAAACTAGCTCGGAAGGTGATGTAACGCCTTGCAGGTTTTAGCATGTGTATTGCAAGTTAACTCTGACGGAAAGTATTTAAGTAGATATAGTAAGGTGTTAATTGAGCTTAAAGTTAAAAGTTAAGTTCCAAGTTGTAGAACAAGGGATTAACATTCAGAAATTGAAATAAAATAATTGAGCTGCTTGCTTGGCTTAATTTAAGCTAGCAGCAACATCACCTACTTAAGCTATAATATAGTTAAAGGGCCAAGTTTGATGGACCAGATTTAAGCTTATATTAACGCGCTGTCACTTGAAGCCAAAATCTATTAAATGAAAATAAAATTTGAAAGAAATCCCCGCACCCAAATCTGCGAAGGCCCAATATGAATAAAGCCCAAGTGAAAGCCACTAGGTGCATCACCTAGTTTGACCTTTTGAGCTGCTTGATGTGCACAAGCAGGTGCATCACCTACTTGACCAATTAGTGGCTGAAAATGGACCCCAAAAAAAGGAGGTTCTAGAGGATATTTTTGTGGTCAATAAATCTCTATACATATCCAATATGAGCAGATATTCTTCACCCATTTTAACACATAAAAATAAAATTTAACTCCAGCTCTCTCTCTATCTCTCTTCTCTTAAGGATTAAACCAGCATCCTTAAAGTTTTCTAGGGTTCTTGAAGAAACCCTCATACCTGCAAACCAAGGTAAGTGAAAACTCATGGATTTAGCTTAATTCTCCAATGGATAATTAGGAAAACATGTTATTCATTGTCTAATATAACTACAAAGGCAGAAGTGTGAAGGGAAGGTGAAGTTCTAAAAGAATTCAAGTTATAAGGAGAAGTTGCAGAAATTGAGGTAAGGTGACTGCTCCATTTTTGTCTTCCTTATGTATGAGTTTGAGTGAGGAATTAGTGGTGTGATTTCATGAAGAACTCAAGGGGGTGGTGAGTTCAATACTTGGTTGTATGATAAAGAATATTTGGGGCTGTTCTATGTATATTATTGTTGGCGCATCTTGGTTAATCTTGGGAAAAGGATGTATAATGTATGTGATGGACAAAGAATGAGGGTGTGATGATACACATTATGTTAAGGGCTATATCGGCTCATTATTAGTCAAGGTTAGCTACTGTTTTACAAGGCTCATGGTGTTATAGTTGCTAATTTTAGTTTACCATGACTTAAGTTGTAGATTTAAAACCAAAAAGGGGGGATGAATCGTGATAGTATATCAGTCCAAGGATAAGGTATGTAAGGCTATTCGATTCTATATCCCTTTGGCATGAAATCTGACACCTGCAATTAATATCAATGAAGTGAATCTCATAAGTTCTATTCCTAGAAAAGAAAACATAGTGGCAGCGTACTATCTCCAAATAGCTAACAATATTTCCCCCTCTCCGTAGTGCATAGAACTACTTCATTATATGTTCACTGTTTTATACTTGTGTAATTATCCCCCATGTGCTGGTATAGAAATGGTAATTGCAAAAGCAAGTCTATGAATCGTCCTCTTTGTTGTTTAAAGTCAATTGTGTCATTAATCTCTTAAAGTAATGTGTTAATGTTACATAGCTCCTTATGTCGTTGTTATTTCCTTGAAGTATTATTTTCATGTCTTCTATTACTGGTCCGTACTTCCATATCTCCAAAATGATTATGACCACCAAAATAACATCTCAAAAGAGTTATGAACTGATAAACAACAATCTCAAAGATTAAAGAATCTAAGTGAAGAAATTTGTATAATTAAGGGTGGCAGCTTAGGGGCGAAAGCCTAGCATGGGCCGATCCCAAGTTGTGTAATTATGATGACCGCATACCAGGGGTTAATACGCCTAGCATGGGCCATCCTCTTCTACCACTGATTAGATGGTCACTTGTATCACATGCCCAACAAAGATTATAACATACAAAAAAGTAAAGAAAAGAATGTAACTTACTTGATTCCACAAGAGTAAGCAATGGTGGTCTTCTCTCCTAATCTATGCAGTCATATATTGCTATTTGATTTCATTTGAGCTCTCGTATTATATATGCTATTGACTTACATATTTAGTACTTCTTTTTCATACTGAAGTCCCTCGCGGGGGACGCTGCATTTCATGCTGCAGGTACAGGTACTCCAGCTAGTAGACCTCCTCAGTAGGAGGACACGAAACTCTGCTACTTTTTGGTGAGCTCCAAGCTGATTCAGAGCTTTATTGAATCTTTTGGTAAATTCATTTTTGTATTGTATCGTAGTTAAGGGTAAGGCGGGGTCTGTCCCGACCTACTCTAGTCTTCTATCTTTTAGAGGCTTTGTAGATGTATGTACTGTAACATTTCGAAATTCCAAGGCATGTTTTATAACTTAACCTAGGTTCCATGAGGTCTAATCACTAGTCTAAGTCGAATTAGGTGTATATAGAGTATTAAAGGTGTTTTAGAACCAAAATATTCAAGAACGCCATGACGTCCGGAAAGTTGGTTCATAAGAGGGCTAGTGTGTCTTAGCCATTTGACTAGTTTTAAGAGTCAGAATCGAGCGAAAGTTGGTAAAAATATGTGTAGCACATGTTAGGGATGTTTCATGGTTGAAACGTCTGGGTATGACTCCCCAAGGACCAAACAAGGTCCCTTGAGGAGGACCCTTGTAGTTTGGATGCAACACTACCTGGCAGTGTGCATCGACGGAAGGGTTGACGGGGCGTGAGTGGCTCGATGGGGCGTCGAAACCACCGTCGTACCACACTTAGAAAGTTTCAAGAATCCCTTGCTTACATAGCCACTGTTCCTTGTGACGAAGGAGGGATGACGGGGCGTCGACTCACAGACGGACCGTGGTCGAGGTCTTGTCTGTGAGGGCCCAACTTACTGCCAAGATTTTAAAACGACCTTATTTAATTAATTAATGAATTTTGGTGGTTAGTTGGGGGATTAGGAAGTCTAATTAAGTAATTAACCCCTCATATAAATACCCCAACCCTCATTAGCCTAAACAAAACACTCAAAATAAAACTCTCTTCCTTCTCTCTACTTTTCTCTGTATTGGAAGACACCATTGAAGACTTAGCTAAGGGAGGGTTTTGGGGGATGGAAAGGGACGAATTCATCATCAAACTGTTATCAAAGCATTAACGTATGGGATCTAATTCACCTTTGAGACTTATTTCCTCAAAGGGCTCCTTTAAAGGTTTTCCAAAAAGTTGAGTTTCATGTGGGTTTCATTCAATTACAAATTTTATGTTATGAATTGAATTGCTCATGTTTTCTTTGGGTTATAATGAGTAGATTATAATGTAGTTTAACTTGATTAGGATGAATTGATATGCTTTGGTCTAGATTGTAGATTTTGATCCTTACTTATTGATCCTAGGTTTGATCTTAATATGAATTCTGTTGGGTTCGATTCAATTGACTTCACTATTGGTTAAATCATCCTTAACTACTATTATTACATTTATCATAGACCTAATGTGATGAAATTGTAGTCTTTCATGCTAATTCTTGAGGTGTTGATCTATGTTAAGAAGATAGACTTAGATATCATGTTTTTAAGCCTTGATTTAGTATTGAATTATGGTGTAGTGATTCTTCTAAATTCGTTATCATATTGGTTATTGGATTACATTGGTGTAATGACCCAAATTGGGTTGATCTATGGGTTGATGGTAAGGACCTTAATGATGAACTATGGAGGAGTGTTGGTAAGTCTTGACTATCCAATTTCTCACTTCCATTGTGGTTAATTGTCATCAAGTTATGATGATGTGTTGAAGTATCCCTTGTTAAGGTGATAGGATGGTATGATGATTGAATCGAAATGTCTTATATTTTGGTTGTGAGGTTGCTTAGGGGTACATGTTATAAAGAAGTTGATGTGTAATAATGTTCCCTATTATGATGAGATGTGCAAGTGTCAACTTCACCTATATGAATTGTGAATTAAAGGACTATTTTTCATTCAATTCTTAATAAGCTACGCTGATTAATATACAAGGGCTAGACCCTATGACCTAACTAAGTGTATGATGGTAATAAGACTATAAATACATTCTATAAAAAAGGGAATTTTGTTTAGCACCGAGTGAAGTTGACAATGGGAGGTGATGACTTCTTCATAAAAGGAAAGATTCATCCTAAAGTTTCCCGTGTGATGTTAACTCCCTTGCTTATGGGGAATGTCATCTAAGGGATACCCATGAGGAGCGGCCCAATTACCACATGGTATGAATAGGGATATCTACCTCTTAGTTCTTGAACTATATTGCCACCATAGGATACTAGCTAGTGGATCCACCTAGATAGCTACGTTTATGTTAGGTTCTACCTTGGCCGTTAGACCACCTTCCATCAGTATAACGTGTCATGGCACCGGATTCCACGTTAGCTCATGTGGTCTATGTCGGTTAAGGCAAGAGTTCCCTAAACTAAAATGAATGAATAAAATATAAACTAATTGAAGTAACTTGAGGGGTTTGACTTTAGCCTAGGTAGAGGTATGGGACTCTACCTATGCCTTACACTAGTTTGCCTTAATAGGAACTTTGAGGAGTTAATATTATGTATACAAATGATGATGTAATCTAAATGACTTTATATATTGAATAAGATACTTATGAATATGAAATTGGTTATCATTGTTAAAGAAAGAATATCATATGAGATGGAAGACTATGCTATGTGAAGTGAATTGCTCATTATGATCTTTAGTAGGTTACTTGATTAAGTAGGGTTATGGGGCTTTACTTGGTCATTGCACTTGTGGCTTCATAAGGCTTATAGTTTGTTTTGTTGCATTGCTATTTACATGATTTACTCTTATTCATGTTTGTGATGTTATTACTTGATGATAAAGTTATATGAGATTATGGGTTTAAGTTTGATGATATGCATATGACATAATTAACTTGTTTAGTATGTTTAAAGGATTGGTTTAAATGACATAATGGCATTAAATGTCCCTTTTAGCATACTTTGTTGGTATTTGTGCATATGGTCTCATACTTAGTACATGTGGCGTACTAACCCCATTTTCTCCCTTTTTCCCAAACATTTTAGGTTCCGGTCGTTAAAGTTGATTTGAGGTGATTTGAAGGAAGACTTGGGTATTCTATCATCCAAGTGGTAGGTCCTCATTTTCCCGAGGACGATGCCAATATTCTCTTTACGAGGTTACTTAGTTACTACAACTTTTGTATTGACTCTATATACTATTTGAGACAAAGTTGTATAAAGCCTATATGTGGCTTACTTTTATTGATGTAGGCTATGCCCAATGTTGTTATTGTCATTTAGATGGTTTATGAGATGAGATGGTTTATGAGATGAGACAAATTTATGACTCTATTTCCTTATTATATAAGTGTGTGAAATAAAAGTAGAAGACTATGTAATCTTCTTATACGAACGAGTCTATATATACTCGATATTATTATGATTATGTGTATGCATAGGTCTATGTAAACCTACGATTAGATGTAGTTGAAAAGTTTTTAATTCTTCTGTGTTTTTAATCGATGAATGCAACGATGTAAGACTAACAGGCTTGTCTTAGTCCTCAAAGAGGACGATTACGCCGGTTACGTCTAGGGGGTAAACCCAAATGTGACAAACTTGGTATCAGAGCATGAGGTTGAATATCCTCGATGTTGACATCTCTCTCAACCACGTCTATATAGGTTTGTATTCATAATTGTGAAGCGCGCCACACTTATGAATAGGAATTTATTTGATGCTTAGGGATCACTCTCATTTTTGGAAATCCATTATCGTGCCTCTAAAGTGTACTTCTTATATGATTTCACCTAAACTTTGTATTTTGGTTATAGGAGATGAATACTCGGAGGAATGCAGCTAGGAGACTTGAGGAGGAGATTGCTAATGCGGGAATCCCTCCCCATGATGATACAGTTCCTCCTCTTGAAGAGGTTGTTGTTGATGATCAGGATCCGACCAATCCTCTACCTATGACAGAGGCTCAAATGAGGGCTATTCTTGCTCAAATGGCTCAAGCCATTACTACTCAAGCCCAAGCCGCAATGGTTCAAGCTCAAGTTATGATTGCTCAAGCCAATCGGGATGTTGCACCTACGGTTCATGAGCAAACTTTGGCTTCTCGACTTAGGGACTTCACACGGATGAATCCTCCTATCTTCTATGGGTCTAAGGTTGATTAAAATCCTCAAGAATTCATTGATGAGGTTTATAAGATCCTATGTGCTATGGGGTTGTCTTCCACTGAGAATGTCGAGTTGGCCTCATACTAAATCAAGGATGTGGCTTAGACTTGGCATGTGCAATGGAGAGATAATAGGACACTTCAAGGTTGGCCGGTGACTTAGGAGATCTTCAAGAGGGCTTTCCTTGATCGGTTCTTTCCTAGAGAGATGAGAGAAGCTAAGTTGGTGGAATTCATCAACCTCCTCCAAGGAGGTATGAGTGTTCATGATTACTCTTTGATGTTCATTCAATTGGCCAAATATTCTCCTTCCTTGGACTCCGATCCTAGAGATGAGATGAGTTGATTTGTGATGGGCGTATCGGATGACTTGCAAGAAGAATGTCATTCGACTATGCTTCATGATAACATGAATATTGGTCGTCTTATGGTGCATGCTAAAAGGGTTGAGGAGGCTAGAGCAAAAAGGAAGGATAGGGATTCAAAAAGGACAAGGTCTTTTGAGGGTGGAGCTACAAAAGATAGGCTTGGGATTCACGACAAGTCTAGATTCAAGAAGAGGTTCGCAAATCAAGTTCCATCCAAATTTCCAAATACTAGGGATGCGAAGGCCCCTAGGCCGAGAGCTGCAAAAGGAAAGGGTGGAAATTCATTTAATGAGAAGCCTTAGTGTGCAAAATGTGGAAAGGAACATTATGGTGAATGCTTGATTGGAACGGGAAACGGATTTAGTTGTGGGAAGAGTGGTCACAAAGCTATGGACTACCCTAACATAAGGAACTAAGAAAAGAATGCTCAAAACCAAGCAAGTGAGGCTCCTAAGAAGAATCGCTTCTATGCTCTTCGTATTAGAGATGACCAAGAGGCCTCTCCCGAGGTGGTGACCGGTATGTTACAATTTTTTTCTATTGATGTGTATGCTTTGCTTGATCCGGGTGCTACTTTGTCTTTTGTTACTCCCTTAGTAGCTAAAAGTTTGATACTTTACCCGATGTTTTGTATGAACCTTTTTTGTGTCTACCTTGATGGGAGAGTCCATTGTAGCAAAAAGAGTCTATCAAAATTGTCCTATCACTTTTTCCAATAGAGTTTCTCATGTAGATCTAGTTGAACTAGATATGTTTGACTTTGATGTCATTATGGGTATGGATTGGTTACATGCTAGTTTCGCTTCTACTGATTGTAGGACTAGAGTTGTGAGGTTTAGTTTCCCAAATAAAACTGTTATTGAGTGGAAGGGTGGGAATTCTATTCCTAGAGGTGGCATCATATCTTGTCTAAAAGCATATAAAATGATCTCAAAAGGGTGTTTTTATCACATTGTAAGGGTCCAAGATTTGGATTCCAAAATTCCTCCTATTGAGTCGGTCCTCGTGGTGAGTGAATTTCCGGAGGTCTTTCCTAATGACCTTTGCGATATTCCTCCCGAACGAGAAATTGATTTTGGTATCGATTTTCTATCAGAAACAAACCCTATTTCCATTCCTCCTTATTGAATGGATCCGGCCGAATTGAAGAAGTTGAACGCACAACTTAAAGATTTGCAAGACAAGGGATTTATAAGGCCTATCATTTCTCCATGGGGTGCTCCAGTCTTGTTCATGAAGAAGAAAGATGGGTACTTGAGAATGTGTATTGATTACCCCCAACTCAACAAGGTAACTATTAAGAACAAGTATCCTCTCCCGGGGATTGATGATTTATTTGATCAACTCTAAGGGGTGAGCTACTTCTCCAAAAATGAATTGAGGTTGGGCTATCACCAACTTAGGGTGAGAAATGAAGATATTCCAAAGATGGCCTTTCGGACTCGGTATGGGTACTATTATTTCGTGGTTATGTCCTTTGGTCTGAGAAATGCTCCGGCGGCGTTTATGGATCTAATGAATAGGGTGTTTCGGAACTATCTTGATTCATTCGTTATTGTGTTTATTGATGATATCTTGGTGTATTCAAAGAATGAGGTTGATCACATGGGTCATTTGAGGGTAGTATTGCAGACCCTTAAAGAGCATCAATTGTTCACCAAATATAGCAAGTGTGAGTTTTGGTTGAGGTCGGTGGTGTTTCTTGGGCACATCATCTCTAGTGAGGGAGTTGAGGTAGACCCAAGAAAGACAGATGCAGTGAGAAACTGGCCTAGACCTTTGACACCGACTGACATTAGGAGTTTCTTGGGTCTAGTGGGCTATTATCGAAGGTTTGTGGAGGGTTTTTCGTCCATTGCATCTCCTTTGACTACATTGACTCAAAAGTGTAAAAAGTTTGAGTGGTCGGAGGCTTGTGAGAAGAGTTTCCAATTATTGAAAGATAGGCTTACTTCCGCACCGGTGTTGACTTTACCGGAAGGTTCAAAGGGGTTTGTCGTGTATTGTGATGCATCCCGCATAGGTTTGGGGTGTGTGCTTATGAAGAATAGGAAGGTGATTGCCTATTCTTCGAGGCAACTTAAGGTGCATGAGAAAAACTATCCCACTCATGACCTTGAGTTAGCGGCCGTGGTGTTTGCTTTGAAAATATGGAGGCATTACTTGTATGGTGTCCATGTTGATGTTTTCACCGATCATAAGAGTCTCCAATATGTGTTTACTCAAAAAGAGTTGAATCTACGGCAAAGAAGGTTGTTAGAATTGTTGAAAGATTATGATATGAGTGTCTTATATCATCCCAGCAAGGCCAATGTGGTTGCGGATGCCCTAAGTCGTATGACTATGGGTAGTGTGTCGCATATAGATGAATCCAAGAAAGACCTAGTGAAAGATGTTCATAGGTTGGCTAGATGTGGGATGCGATTGGAGAGTTCTCCAAATGGTGGTGCTACGGTTCATCATAGCTCCGAGTCATCAATGGTGGTTGAGGTGAAGTCCAAACAACACCTGGATCAACTATTGATGGAGTTGAAGGAATCTGTCTTGGCAAGTTGAATGAGTCTTTCTCCTTAGGGGGGGATGATGTGTTGAGGTACCAAGGGAGATTATGTGTTTCCGATATTGATGGGTTGTGGGATCGGATCCTTGAAGAAGCCCATGGATCCCACTACTCCATTCATCCGGGTTCGACTAAGATGTACCATGACCTTCAGGAGATATATTGGTGGGATGGTTTGAAGAAGGACATAGCGGAATTTGTTGCTAAGTGTCCAAATTGCCAAAAAGTGAAGGCAGAACGTCAAAAGCCAGGTTGCTTACTACAAGAGATCCAAATTCCTACTTGGAAGTGGGAGGACATTAATATGGACTTTGTAGTAGGGTTAACTCGGACTCAAAAGTCATATAATTCTATATGGGTGATTGTCGATAGATTGACTAAGTTCGCTCATTTTATTCCCGTCAAGTCCACTTATCGGAGGATTATGCAAAAATCTTCATAGATGAGATTGTGTGTCGCCATGGTATTCCGTTATCCATCATTTCGGATCGGGGTGCACAATTCAAATCTAGATTTTGGAGGTCATTCCAAGAAGGTTTGGGTACTAAGGTGAAATTGAGTACCGCTTTTCATCCTCAAACGGATGGTCAAGCGGAAGGCACTATTCAAACCCTTGAGTATATGCTTAGAGCTTGCATTATTGATTTTAATGGTAGTTGGGATAAGCACTTGCCTTTGGTGGAGTTTGCTTATAATAATAGCTTTCATTCATCCATCTCCATGGCTCCCTATGAAGCCTTGTATGGTAGGAGGTGTAGATCTCCTATAGGGTGGTTTGAGGTTGGTGACCCATCGATTCTCGGTCCTGATTTGATTTATAGGACTTTGGAGAATGTGCACATCATAAAGAATCGGTTACAAATAGCCTATAGTCGACAAAAGTCCTATGCCGACAATAGGAGGAGGGATTTGGAGTTTGAAGAAGGTGATAAGGTGTATTTAAAAATTTCACCTATGAAGGGGGTGGTTAGATTTGGCAAGAAAGGGAAGTTGAGTCCTCGTTATGTGTGCCCTTACGAGATTTTGGAAAGGGTTGGTAAGGTTGTCTATCGCTTGAAACTCCCTAATGATTTTGCTTCGGTTCATTCGGTTTTCCATGTTTCTATGTTGAAGAAGTGTGTCGGGGATCACGAGTCTATTCTTCCTATTGAGGGACTTGGAGTCAAGGATAACCTCTCTTAAGAGGAGGTTCTGGTTCAAATCCTTGATAGACAAGTGAAGAGGTTGAGGAACAAAGAGGTGGTTTTCGTAAAAGTGTTATGGAAGAACCACCTAGTTGAGGGTGCAACATGGGAGGCCGAGGCAGACATGAAGACCCGTTTTTCAAAACCCAAAAGCATACCCTAGAAGATAGGGTACAATCTTGGATTGTAACAGGCGTCGCCGACCTCTCGGAGGTCTAAGAGAAGCCTCTCATATCGTTCATTGCATTGGCATAGTAAATTTAGCGGAAAATTTAAAACTTTTCATAGCACATCATATGCTAGAAACATCACATCATATATATACAAAACATAAGTCATAATACATATTTAGACTCTAAGTCTCTTTGCCATCTTAGACTCAATTACTTTAGAATACATTAGGGACACGGCCCATACGACACATTCCATAACTATACAATATTTAAAGACTTTACATTAAAGACATTAGTAGGACATGCTTGAACTTAAGGATTCCTTTCCTTGAGCTTGGGAAATCACCTATCAAGCTCCTCAATCATAGATCTCCTTTAAGCATTCCATAACGTATACTTTGTGTAAAAAGTAAAGAAGAATGGGATTAGCACAAGAATGTACTAAGTATGGCAACCATGCAAAAACATGCATTTAAAAGGGACATTTCCTTTGAAATCATACTTCATGCCATTTTGAGTAAATCATCATAAAACCTTTATCAATAGCATTTATATCATCCACATACTTCATAGAAACACAATCAAAGGCCAAACATCATAGAAAAGCACATATAGAATTTAATCCCCATTTGAGGTCACTTTACAGTGAACTCACTCTCTATAACATTAACTCTTTCTTTTAATTCATTTGCTTATTAAGTAATCCTTTAGGGATACTTGGTGCAATGCATCACCTTAGGAACATAAGAGAATACCATACATAACATCTACACAAGACAACACATGCCATCATAGAAGTATAGTACAATATAATCATAGTCAAACCAAGACTACAATATCATACATAAAGGACACATACATAATTATATCTATTAAGGTACCTTCCTAAGACTTCCTAAGGAGTCACTTGTGCAATGTCTAGATGGGTTCATTACTTCCACCTATTCTAAGTAACTTACCTTAAGTCCTCCTAGTTAGGATCCTATTCAATTACTTCCATTGTCCATTTTACCTTTAGGGAAACCATAACCTCAACCGACATAGACCATGTGGTGCTAAACATGGAATCCGGTGTCATCAAACCTTACACCGATGGAAGTTGGTCTACCGGCCAAAGTAGAACCAAATATAAACATAGCTATCGAGGTAGAATCCTCTAGCTAGTATCCTATGGTGGCAACATAGTTCAAGAACTAAGAGGTAGATATCCCTATTCATACCATTTGGTAAAGTGGGCTGCTCCTCATGGGAATCCCTTAGAGTGACATATCCCATAAACAAGGGAGTTAACATCACATGGGAAAATTTAGGATGAATCTTTCCTTCTATGGATAAGTCATCACCTCCCATTGTCAAGTTCGCTCGGTGCTTAGTTAAGTTCCCTTTATTGAAAAACCTTTATTACGTTTATTTATAAAACATAATTTTTAGAATATTCATCCCTCATATGCTTATAGCATATTCTAGCATCTATCTAGTTTTATAGTATTCTTGGGCACCTCTAGCAAGGCCCCTCTAAATTACTAGATCATCCATGTGTGTGAGTGTATACATAGATGTGAACAAAACTTTCACATAACACATTAAGTCACACATGTTCATATATCAATGCATAAGTCTATAGGCATAACTATATGAGCAATACTTTCATATAACCCTACTTAGACATTATACACATTCATACTTTATCATATCATATACATCATATTCATAACATGTTCATATAATCATCCTTTATATACATAAGAACGAAACCTAGGCACTATCCTATCAAGATACACATGTGCAATGCATAGACAAGGTTCCATACCCTTGCCCATACTAGTACACCTATCAAGTCATCCTAGTAAGGGAATACAAATCATACATTCATAAACATCACCTTAATATGCATAGTAGTAGACACTAGTGAATATGAGAACTACTTTTCATTTAGACACTATGACTTATACTACTTATAATATGCATGTAAGTGAGAGTGTGTGTACATTGACCAACATGATCACATTATGACTATCAATAACTTCTAAAGTCAGCCACCCTATTAGACCACATTACACTTCCAAGCACATAACACACAACACATGATATCATAGGAGACAAGACAATATATACCTTATAATCAAGACTCCTAACTTTAGCTATTCACACTTTAATATAAGGGGTACATGGGTAAGGGGTTATTACCATCTTAACACATCAATGGCAGCACCTATACTTTACCCTAACATGGTTATACACATGCTCATGAAATAGCCACAAAACCTAATCCACAACTAGAATAGGAAAGTAAGCATAATCTTCTCATAGTATCATCTTAAGCACATGTTCATAAGTTCATCAATATGCCTTCAAGGCCATGGTCAACACATATATAATGACAATAAAGTTAACACCGCCACCATAAGTGGACCATACCACACAATGCCATACAAGGCTTCATCAACACTTCTATAAGGAATAGAGAAGTAGAAGAGTAAAGGAAATAAGCGTTTTTACCCAATTCTAACCCTTTGATCTTCATTGATCAATACACCTTATTCATAAATAAAAAACATATATGGAAGTAACTAAATGTACTTTAAATGTATAAGAAACCATGTAAAAGTCACTACATGATTTTACCATAACATAATACAACATATCAACATACTAGGAAAGTAGAATAACATAGATCATTAATCAATTTCATTCATATGGATTATAGGTCATATTTCATGAATCATATCACCCTAAGTCAGTAGCTAATGAAGTCATAATCTAGATGAGACACTACTACAATTTGCCATCAAGGTCGATACAAGCATGCTTCATATAGGGATTTCATGGAAAGTAAGTTTACATAGGTTAATCATATTCAACCTATCATGAATTGACCCATATTGTATTAATTACATATAATTCATCCTCATATTTCATTAAAGGCAGCAGCTATAGACATTAATCATAATCAATTCTTATAGCGACTAACCTAACGTCAAGATCACAAGTTACAACTTCATAGACAAGAAGAACCTAGATTAATTCAAACCAAGCCTTCTCTACTTTGGTCATACATGATTTATATCCACAATTCAACCATGGTATTAACCTAAAACAGTAGCTACAAAAACCACAACTTAATCGAAATTCACTTTAGATCACAAGAAAACAAATGTTACAGTGGACTATAGAAAACTAGGCTAAACATGCTCAAATCTTCATACATTGATCCTCATGGATCATTCAACATCAATTCAACATAAATTCATGTAAATAACAGTATATACAATCAATTCAACGTAAGGGAATCATAATTCAATCGATAACAAGTCGAGATCACAAAGCCCATGCAAGAGCTAAACCAATTTTGGAAGGAACATGGGTTCGTCATGCAATTGGAGTGAAATCACATTCAAATCACTGTATAGACTTCAATTAATCATGATTTAATCATTAAAAACGTTTTGAGAAAGAACCCATGGCTAGATTGGAGAAGAAGAACTTTGATCATAAACTTTCTTTGAAAACATTGAGAAGAACTCTCCAAGTGAAAGGTTACATAGAGATGAAGGATCACCATACCTTAATCTTCATGAAGACCTATAAAACTTGATGAAGAAAGCATGAGAATCCAATCTACAAGCTGTTCTTGAGCTTCAAAAACCATGGAGGTTCTAGAGAGAATATTTTGGAGGGAAAAGGCTTTAAACATGTGAGAGGATTTGTGAATTAGTTGATAACGTTTTAGAAGACTTATATACACCTAAATCAACTAAATAAATGCTTAATAATCAGTTTAGGACGTGGGGTGAATTTCCCATTCACCCCTTTAAGTGACAGCACGCAGGCTGCCAACCTGCAGGACATCCGCGATGAGGGGCTCGATGGGGCATCATGGCCGTGACGGGCCGTGGCAGCCTCCATCGCCCATGCTTTAGCCAAATTCTTGGATCAAGACCTGACCAAGGCAATCCCCCTTCGATGAGACCTGCTTTACGGTCCGTTGGTGGACCAACGATCCGTTATTAGGTCCGTCAAGGGACACTGCCCAGGCAATGTCTTAGACAGCCTTGGGTCCTTCTTTTGGGGCCTCTTGTGGGGCCCTTTAGAAGTCTTACCCAGACGTTTCCAACAAGATTACAAACCTAACATGTTATAGACCTACCACATAAGTTTCATCCAAACACAAACACCTACAAGACGTCCAAACAGCCTTGACCCCAACATGACATACGATGAACGTCTTAGGGTCTATCTTTCGAACGCCTTGGACGTTCTTGGGCTTTTGACCTCCAAACTTCACGAAACTTCGTACATTAACATTAAACATCATTTAAAACCATTTCAATACACATTAGACTGAGTTCATACCATTTAGGCATGCATACTCACATAAGGCATATAAGCGACTATTCGTCGAACATCTTGGATGTCCCTTGACGTTCGACTTCTAAGTCACTTCAAACTTTGCACACTGACTATACATAACATAATAAGGCATTTTAGAACCTTATAACATTAAGAAGAACATGTTAGGATCTAGACACCTTATCTCATTTTTGAGGTCTTACAATATCCCCCACTTGGGAACATTCGTCCTCGAGTGACACTTAGGACTCTTTAATCACATCAAGGACTTCAATGCACATAAGAGCAGTTAATAACATTTAAAATATCATGAAATCATTTTAGCACTTGATGCACACAAGCAAGCAAAACCATTACTCACTCACTCTTTAACGCATCAAACACAAAAGTTCTTTTTCATGTTCATGGTAGAACATCCTTATCCTAATCATAACAAGATCATTACGCCTTAATTCAATACAAGAAAATCTTGAAAAGCTACTCATAGGCAGATCATAACTCATACTCAAAGTTAGTTAGGCACTCATACTTCAATGCATATAAGCTTGAGTTAGTTAAATCACAAAGATCTTCATTAGTTAGACCTAGTACCATGAAGGTCATACTCAATCATACCATGCTTAGTGGTGTACATGGAGGATATCTTGCTCCTCAACACATTTCATGCATCATGAGTTCACACCTTAGCAAAGTACAAGATCAATTTCTTTAAAAATGAGAAATCTCAACTTTCAAGCCAAGATATGCATATATTTTTCTTCCTAGTGAAGTCTAAATGGCAAGTCACACCAAGTATATCACAACAAAATAGGAAGTCATTCCACAAATCTCTTTTCTTCACATATTACTCACCCTTATAGTAAGCCTTATTTTGGAAAAATAACACAATTTGTAGGCACACACATGTACACTTAGCAAAACATGCTTTCACCTTTCAAGAATGAGCCTACAATTTTTGCATTACTACTCATCAAGTCACTAAATTTTCAAGAGAGTCAACATATTTCATTGTAAAAGAGACTCAACTCCTATTACAAGGCTAAAAAATTTACCCTACAAGTGACTATTACGAAGTTCCTGCCATACCTCATGAAGTCAACTTCACAATTAGCACATTGAAATGCAAGTCAACAAGAGAAAACATGGATTTTATCAAAAACTTCTTTACATGCTCTTTGGAAAATTCACCATGTCTCTAAGATGATGTCAATCAATTCATAGCAATTATATAAAGATCATGCATTTCACAATTTATGCAAGACTATTTTCATGAACAAGCATACCAAGAATTCATATTTTCCAATTCAAGTAAGAATAGAAGAACAATGTAGACAATTTCTACAATCTCACTACTCAAACACCATCCCCCACTTAGGGTAAACCCAATTAAGAGCAACTTAACCCAGCATATAGAGGATCTCAAATACATAACCTTCATATTCATCACTTAAAGTGATTACTACTTTAGAGGAAATTTTCATTAATTCAATTTAGCAACACCAAGGCATTCTAAACCTTATCAATTTAGACAAATCATCCTCAACCATCAATTTTGATCATACTATTCTATTCACATAAGGTCTTCCTATAATGCAATAGACACTAAGGCCATATATCATTAGTGGGAAACAACAAGGAAGTTCATAACACAACAAGAAGTTTAGAAATAATCTGTACGACTCATCATGTCATAAGATTCTCATCCTTTAATTTAAAAAACAAAATTCTTTTCCACATTCCTTATCATCTTCATATTCATAAATTCTACACATATTTCAACAACATCTAATCAAAATGACAATTTAGTAGGTTCTCCAAACATGTTACAATAAGTTGCCTAGTCTTTATAGCGAACATGCTTCCAAATACCCAAAAGTGCAACATTTAGACATTTAATGTAACAAGTATGGAATTATAAGATACAAAGCTTTACCAACTCATTCTTCATAAGCATGCATACTATATTTACAACTCAAGTCTCCACAAAAGACTCCAATTTATACTAGCAACTCATCAAGTACCACTTATATACGAAGGAAAACAATGCACACTGTTAATCACATATACTCATAGGATAGCATACTTTTATAGGTAGTTATTAAACAATCCAAGTTCAAATCCTAATATTGGCTACCATCATACAAAACCATATAGGAATACAACAATCTTAAGAAAATTCACTTTAACCACCATAACTTCTAGCATGCTTCAACTATATCATGACATACATCAATCGACATAACATACTATTTCACATAGATTTCATATATTGCCATAATTGGCATCACATCATCAAATAAGAGATATTTCATACATAGCAAGGTAAAATAACCAATCATAATCCCCATAGAGTTAAAATGTGCAATGATCAAGTAAATCTCCATAACTTTACTAAACCAAGTAACCCAACAAGAACTACAATTAGCACCATACTCCACTCATCAATAACCTTCATGCATGGATAACTCCATATCTTTAGCACACTAGTCTATTTACATGATTATAAGCATAGAGATCATCACATAAGGACATTCACATTTATCATCATACACATACATAGTATTAACCTCCTAAGGTCTCCATCAAGGCAAACTAGTGCAAGACATAGGTAGAGTCCCATACCCCTACCTAAGTCTAGTTAACCCTTCAAGTCTCCTTAGTTAGTATATACATCATCAAATAAGGACAAGTGTCACCTTCACCCATACTCATTCAAACCATAAAATAATGATAAGCATTTAAACTCACCTTTTCTCCCTCAAGCATTGAGCAATCTCATCCAAGCAACCATATCTAAAAGACTACCGGACAAGAAAACATAAGAGAGAGATCTTATAGAATTAAGTTCTATGGCACGATATGAGATTTATGAAGAAGAGAAACTCTATCGTCCTATAGCCTCTCGTACCATTTGATGTGTCGCGACTCACCACCAATGCTACGAGACTCTACTAGACGTGGCAATATGAGACTTTTAGAACCGAAAACCGCTACATAAACCTCATGCTCTGATACCAAGTTTGTTACAACCCAAAAGCATACCCTAGAAGATAGGGTACAATCTTGGATTGTAACCGGCGTCGTCGACCTCTCAGAGGTCTAAGACAAGCCTCTCATATTGTTCATTGCATTGGCATAGTAAATTTAGCGGAAAATTTAAAACTTTTCATAGCACATCATATGCTAGAAATATCACATCATATATATATAAAACATAAGTCATAATACATATTTATACTCTAAGTCTCTTTGCCATCTTAGACTCAATAACTTTAGAATACATTAGGGACACGGCCCATACGACACATTCCATAACTATACAATATTTAAAGACTTTACATTACAGACATTAGTAGGACATGCTTGAACTTAAGGATTTCTTTCCTTGAGCTTGGGAAATCACCTATCAAGCTCCTCAATCATAGATCTCCTTTAAGCATTCCATAACCTACACTTTGTGTAGAAAGTAAAGAAGAATGGGATTAGCACAAGAATGTACTAAGTATGGCAACCATGCAAAAAATGCATTTAAAAGGGACATTTCCTTTAAAATCATACTTCATGCCATTTTGAGTAAATCATCATAAAACCTTTATCAATAGCATTTATATCATCCACATACTTCATAGAAACACAATCAAAGGCCAAACATCATAGAAAAGCACATATAGAATTTAATCCCCATTTGAGGTCACTTTACAGTGAACTCACTCTCCTTAACATTAACTCTTTCTTTTAATTCATTTTCTTATTAAGTAATCCTTTAGGGATACTTGGTGCAATGCATCACCTTAGGAACATAAGAGAATAACATACATAACATCTACACAAGACAACACATGCCATCATAGAAGTATAGTACAGTATAATCATAGTCAAACCAAGACTACAATATCATACATAACGGACACATACATAATCATATCTATTAAGGTACCTTCCTAAGACTTCCTAAGGAGTCACTTGTGCAATGTCTAGATGGGTTCATTACTTCCACCTATTCTAAGTAACTTATCTTAAGTCCTCCTAGTTAGGATCCTATTCAATTACTTCAATTGTCCATTTTACCTTTAGGGAAACCATAACCTCAACCGACATAGACCATGTGGTGCTAAACATGGAATCCGGTGTCATGAAACCTTACACCGATGGAAGGTGGTCTACCGGCCAAAGTAGAATCAAATATAAACATAGCTATCGAGGTAGAATCCTCTAGCTAGTATCCTATGGTGGCAACATAGTTCATGAACTAAGAGGTAGATATCCCTATTCATACCATTTGGTAAAGTGGGCCGCTCCTCATTGGAATCCCTTAAAGTGACATATCCCATAAACAGAGGAGTTAACATCACATGGGAAACTTTAGGATGAATCTTTCCTTCTATGGATAAGTCATCACCTCCCATTGTCAAGTTCGCTCGGTGCTAAGTTAAGTTCCTTTTATTGAAAAGCCTTTATTACGTTTATTTATAAAACATAAGATTTAGAATATTCATCCCTCATATGCTTATAGCATATTCTAGCATCTATCTAGTTTTATAGTATTCTTGGGCACCTGAAGCAAGGCCCCTCTAAATTACTAGATCATCCATGTGTGTGAGTGTATACATAGATGTGAACAAACCTTTCACATAACACATTAAGTCACACATGTTCATATATCAATGCATAAGTATATAGGCATAACTATATGAGCAATACTTTCATATAACCCTACTTAGACACGATACACATTCATACTTCATCCTATCATATACATCATATTTATAACATGTTCATATAATCATCCTTTATATACATAAGAACCAAACCTAGGCACTATCCTATCAAGATACACATGTGCAATGCCTAGACAAGGTTCCAAACCCTTGCCCATACTAGTACACCTATTAAGTCATCCTAGTAAGGGAATACAAATCATACATTCATAAATATCACCTTAATATGCATGGTAGTAGACACTAGTGAATATGAGAACTACCTTTCACTAGACAGTATGACTTATACTACTTGTAATATGCATGTAAGTGAGAGTGTGTGTACATTGACCAACATGATCACATTATGACTATCAATAACTTCTAAAGTCAGCCACCCTATTAGGCCACATTACACTTCCAAGCACATAACACACAACACATGATTGCATAGGAGACAAGACAATATATACCTTATAATCAAGACTCCTAACTTTAGCTATTCACACTTTCATATAAGGGGTACATAGGTAAGGGGTTATTACCATCTTAACACATCAACGTCAGCACCTATATTTTACCCTAACATGGTTATACACATGCTCATGAAATAGCCACACAACCTAATCCACAACTAGAATAGGAAAGTAAGCATAATCTTCTCATAGTATCATCTTAAGCACATGTTCATAAGTTCATCAATATGCCTTCAAGGCCATGGTCAACACATATATAATGAAAATAAAGTAAACACCGCCACCATAAGTGGACCATACCATACAATGCCATACAAGGCTTCATCAACACTTCTATAAGGAATAGAGAAGTAGAAGAGTAAAGGAAATAAGCATTCTTACCCAATTCTCACCCTTTGATCATCATTGATAAATATACCTTATTCATCAATAAAACACATATATGGCAGTAGCTAAATGTACTTTAAATGTATAAGAAACCATGTACAAGTCACTACATGATTTTACCATAACATAATACAATATATCAACATACTAGGAAAGTAGAATAACATAGATCATTAATCAATTTCATTCATATGGATTATAGGTCATATTTCATGAATCATATCACCCTAAGGCAGTAGCTAATGAAATCATAATCTAGATGAGACGCTACTACAATTTGCCATCAAGGTCAATACAAGCATGCTTCATATAGGGAGTTCATGGAAAGTAAGTTTACATAGGTTAATCATATTCAACCTATCATGAATTGACCCATATTGTATTAATTACATATAATTCATACTCATATTTCATTATAGGCAGCAGCTATAGACATTAATCATAATCAATTCTTATAGCGACTAACCTAACGTCATGATCACAAGTTACAACTTCATAGACAAGAAGAACCTAGATTAATTCAAACCAAGCCTTCTCTACTTTGGTCATACATGATTTATATACACAATTCAACCATGGTATTAACCTAAAACAATAGCTACAAGAACCACAACTTAATCGAAATTCACTTTAGATCACAAGAAAACAAATGTTATAGTGGACTATAGAAAACTAGGCTAAACATGCTCAAATCTTCATACATTGATCCTCATGGATCATTCAACATAAATTCAACATAAATTCATGTAAATAACAGTATATACAATCAATTCAACGTAAGGGAATCATAATTCAATCTATAACAAGTCGAGATCACAAAGCCCATGCAAGAGCTAAACCAATTTTGGAAGGAACATGGGTTCGTCATGCAATTGGAGTGAAATCACATTCAAATCACTGTATAGACTTCAATTAATCATGATTTAATCATTAAAAACGTTTTGAGAAAGAACCCATGGCTAGATTGGAGAAGAAGAACTTTGATCATAAACTTTCTTTGAAAACATTGAGAAAAACTCTCCAAGTGAAAGGTTACATAGAGATGAAGGATCACCATACCTTAATCTTCATGAAGACCTATAAAACTTGATGAAGAAAGCATGAGAATCCAATCTACAAGTTGTTCTTGAGCTTCAAAAACCATGGAGGTTCTAGAGATAATATTTTGGAGGGGAAAGACTTTAAACATGTGTGAGGATTTGTGAATGAGTTGATCACGTTTTAGAAGACTTATATACACCTAAAATCAACTAAGTAAAACCTTAATAATAAGTTTAGTATGTGGGGTGAATTTCCCATTCACCCCTTTAAGTGACAGCACGCAGGCTGCCAACCTGCAGGCCATCCGTGACGAGGGGCTCGACGGGGCGTCATGGCCATGATGGGCCGTGGCAGCATCCGTAGCCCATGACTTAGCCAAATTATTGGCCCAAGACCTGCCCAAGGCAATCACCCTTAGACAATACCTGCTTGACGGCCCGTTGGTGGCCCAACGATCCGTCATTGGGTCCGTCAAGCGACACTGTCCAGGCAGCCTTGGGTCCTTCTTTTGGGGCCTCTTGTGGGGCCCTTTAGAAGTCGTACCCGGATGTTTACAATGCTATTACAAACCTTAACTTGTTATAGACCTACCACATAATTTTCATCCAAAACAAACACCTACAAGACGTCCAAACAGCCTTCACCCCAACATGACATACGATGAACGTCTTAGGGGCTATCTTTCGAACGCCTTGGACGTTCTTGGGCGTTTGACCTCCAGAATTCATGAAACTTCGTACATTAACATTAAACATCATTTAAAACCATTTCAAGACTCATTAGACTCAGTTCATACAATTTAGGCATGCATACTCACATAAGGCATATAAGCAACTATTCGTCGAACATCTTGGACGTCCCTTGACGTCCGACTTCCAAATCACTTCAAACTTTTCACACTGCCTATATATAACATAATAAGGCATTTTAGGACCTTATAACATTAATACGAACATGTTAGGCTCTAGACACCTTATCTCATTTTCGAGGTATTACACCGTTATCCTCATCTTTTCGATGATTAAGGTTAGAAATTCTTTTTAATAACATAATTATGACTAGGAATTTTGGTTTTTTGATTTTTGGTGAAGTTTTGCAAAAATCCAAATTTTTTGCCACTTCACAGTGATAATACAATGAAGTCACTGTAAGTTGACTTTGAAAGCTTGAAATTTGTTTTGCTTTTTGCATATTTGAGTTAAGTTATGTATTGTGATATGGTGAGTCTTGGTGGATATTATATGAAGAATATTGATAATATGAACTTTGTGCAAATTGACTTAGGTAATGAATGATGAGCTCATGTGTGTTGTGAGAAGGAGGTACCTCATTATAAAATTTTGAGCGTATGTGTGGTAAATTGAGTTTTGAAATTTGCCTTATTGAAATGATGTGATTCATGTTAATTTGATATTGTTAATTTGTCGAGATGCTAGTCTTGAGTCTGTTCCTTCCATTAAAAGAGTGTTTAGTGTCATTCGGGGACGAATGTTCCTAAGGGGGGATAATGTAACATCTCAAAATTCCAAGGCATATTGTAAAACTTAACCTAGGTTCCATGAGGTCTAATCACTGTTCTAAGCCGAATTAGGTGTATATAGAGTAGTAAATGTGTTTAAGAACCAAAATATTCAAGAACGTCCGGTAAGTTGGTTCACAAGAGAGCTAGTGTGTCTTAGCCATTTGACTAGTTTTAAGAGTCGGAATCGAGCGAAAGTTGGTAAAAATAGGTGTAACACATGTTAGGGATGTTTCATGGTTGAAACGTCCGGGTACGACTCCCCAAGGACCAACCAAGGTCCCTTGAGGAGGACCCTTGTAGTTTGGATGCAACACTGCCTGGCAGTGTGCATCGACAGAAGGGTTGACGGGGCGTAAGTGGCTCGACGGGGCATCGAGGCCACCGTCGTCCCACACTTAGAAAGTTTCAAGAAGACCATGCTTACATAGCCACTTTTCCTTGTGACGGAGGGGGGATGACGGGCCGTCGATTCACAGACGGACCGTGGTCGAGGTCTAGTCTATGAGGGCCCAACTTACTGCCAGGATTTTAAAATTAGCTCATATAATTAATTAATGAATTTTGGTGGTTAGTTGGGGGATTAGTAAGTCTAATTAAGTAATATAACCCCTCATATAAATACCCCAACCCTCATTAGCCTAAACAAAACACTCAAAATAAAACTCTCTTCCTTCTCTCTACTTTCTCTCTCTATTGGAAGACACCATTGAAGACTTAGCTAAGGGAGGGTTTTGGGGGATGGAAAGGGATGAATTCATCATCAAATTGTTATCAAAGCATTAAGGTATGGGATCTAATTCACCTTTGAGACTTCTTTCCTCAAAGGGCTTCTTCAAAGGTTTTCCAAAAAATTGAGTTTCATGTGGGTTTCAATCAATTACAAATTTTATGTTATGAATTGAATTGCTCATGTTTTCTTTGGGTTCGATTCAATTGACTTCACTATTGGTTAAATCATCCTTAACTACTGATATTACATTGATCATAGACCTAATGTGATGAAATTGTAGTCTTTCATGCTAATTCTTGAGGTGTTGATCTATATTAAGAAGATAGACTTAGATATCATATTTTCAAGCCTTGATTTAGTATTGAATTGTGGTGTAGTGATTCTTCTAAATTTGTTATCAGATTGGTTATTGGATTACATTGGTGTGATGACCCGAATTGGGTTGATCTATGGGTTGATGGTAAGGCCCTTTATGATGAACTATGAAGGAGTGTTGGTAAGTCTTGACTATCCTGTTTCTCACTTCCATTGTGGTTAATTGTCATCAAGTTATGATGTTATGTTGAAGTATACCTTGGTTAAGGTGATAGGATGGTATGATGATTGAATCGAAATGTCTTATGTTTTGGTTGTGAGGTTGCTTAAAGGTCCATGTTATAAAGAAGTTGATGTGTAATAATGTGCCCTATTATGATGAGATGTGCAAGTGTCAACTTCACCTATATGAATTGTTAATGAAAGGACTATTTCTCATACAATTCTTATTGAGCTATGATGATGAATATACAATGGCTAGACCGTATGACCTAACTAAGTGTATGATGGTAATAAGTCTATAAATACATTCTATAAAAAGGGGAATTTTGTTTACCACCGAGTGAACTTGACAATGGGAGGTGATGACTTGTTCATAAAAGGAAAGATTCATCCTAAAGTTGCCCGTGCGATGTTAACTCCCTTTCTTATGGGGTATGTCATCTAAGGGATTCCCATGAGGAGCGGACCAATTACCACATGGTATGAATAGGGATATCTACCTCTCAGTTCTTGAACTATGTTGCCACCATAGGATACTAGCTAGTGGATCCACCAAGATAGCTACGTTTTTGTTAGGTTCTACCTTGGCCAATAGACCACCTTCCATCGGCGTAAGTTGTCATGACACCGGATTCCACATTAGCTCATGTGGTCTATGTCGGTTAAGGCAAGAGTTCCCTAAACTAAAATGAATGAATGAAATATAAACTAATTGAAGTAAATTGAGGGGTTTGACTTTAGCCTCAGTAGGGGTATGGGACTCTACCTATGCCTTGCACTAGTTTTCCTTGATAGGAACTTTGAGGAGTTAATATTATGTATACAAATGATGATGTAATGTGAATGATTTTATATGTTGAATAAGTTACTTATGAATATGAAATTGGTTATCATTGTTAAAGAAAGAATATCATATGAGATGGAAGACTATGCTATGTTTTTGTGAATTGCTCATTATGATCTTTAGTAGGTTACTTGATTAAGCAGGGTATGGGGCTTTACTTGGTCATTGCACTTGTGGCTTCATAAGGATTATAGTTTGTTGGGTTGCTTTGCTATTTACATGATTTACTCTTATTCATGTTTGTGATGTTATTACTTGATGATAGATTCATATGAGATTATGGGTTTAAGTATGATGATATGCGTATGACATAATTAACTTGTTTAGTATGTTTAAAGGATTGGTTTTAATGACATGATGGCATTAAATGTCCCTTTTTAGCATACTTTGTTGGTATTTGTGCATATGGTCTCATATTTAGTACATGTGGCGTACTAACCCCATTTTCTCCCTTTTTCCCAAGCATTTTAGGTTCCGGTCGTTGAAGTTGGTTTGAGGTGATTTGAAGGAAGACTTGGATATTCTATCATCCAAGTGGTAGGTCCTCATTTTCCCGAGGACGATTCAAATATTCTCTTTGCGAAGTTACTTTGTTACTACAACTTTTGTATTGACTCTGTTTCCTATTTGAGACAAAGTTGTATAAAGCCTATATGTGGCTTACTTTTATTGATGTAGGGCTATGCCCAATGTTGTTATTGTCATTTAGATGGTTTATGAGATGAGACGGATTTATGACTTTATTTCCTTATTATATAAGTGTGTGAAATAAAAGTAGAAGACTATGTAATCTTCTTATACGAACGAGTCTATGTATACTCGATATTATTATGATTATGTGTACGTAGAGGTCTATGTAAACCTCCGATTAGATGTAGTTGAAACGTTTTTAATTCTTTCGTGTTTTTAATAGATGAATGCAATGATGTAAGACAAAGAGGCTTGTCTTAGTCCTCAAAGAGGACGAAGATGCCGTATACGTCTAGGGGGTAAACCCGGATGTGCATTGTACATGGTTCAGTTGTGTCTTAAGGAGTTGTGGCTTCAACGGTCAAGTCTTGTATATAACCTTTGGACCTACTTATGTTGTTTTGTATCGCTGCATCCTAGGGAACTTGTCATTATTGTTATAGTTATATGCACAGTAAGAACAGGTTGCAGGTTTGTTCTCTCGGGCTTTTAGGGCATCGGGTGCCTATCCGTCTTAATGGGTTTTGAGGCGTGACAAAAAGAAGTATCAGAGCAGGTTGTAGGTGAATCATATCTAATTTCTCAATTGTTTTATTATTGCAAAGATGTCGGCTACGAGAAGGAGTACAAGTACTGGTAAACGAGTAGATGTGGCTACACAAGAAGGGACCAGCCAACCACTACCAAGTCAAGTTGTTCAAAGTGGGGCTCAAGATGAGTCTCTATTGCAGACTTCCCCGACGCCTCCATCTCTTGAAGAACTAAGGAGGGAAGATGAACCATATGAACCCCCTATCAATGCTACCGTGCAAGATTTGAGGCATGCAGTCCAATTATTGACCCGTATAGTTGCTGGTCATGGCCAAAGGCAAGAAGGTCAAGTTGCAGGTACTAGTGGTTTAGATAGATCAGCTGGAACACGGATACATAATTTTCATAACTTGGACCCTCCATCATTTACCAGGTCAGATCCTAATAAAGATCCCCAAGACATTATAGATCAAATCAAACACATTTTGGATATTATGCATGTAAGTGGTAAAGATGCACTTGAGCAAGCTGCATACAGATTAACGGGTGTGGCTATATTGTGGTATGAAGCTTGGAAGCAATCTAGGGGGGAAAATGCACCTTTAGCTACATGGAAAGAGTTCAAAAAGGCATTCCTTGATCATTATCTTCCATTGGAGATCCGAGAGGCCCGTGCGGATCAGTTCTTAAATCTCCACCAAGAAAATATGAGTGTGAGAAAGTATAGTCTTAAATTTAATTCCTTGGCCAGGTATGCTCCTAATGTAGTAGATACTATGGAGGATAGAGTTCATCGATTTGTGGATAGATTAGATTCATATCTGGTTAGAGACTGTAGAATTGCTTCATTGAATAAAGATATAGATATAGCAAGGATGCATGATTTTGCGCAAAAAATGGAGGATCAAAGGCAAAGAAGAAGGACACAAGAGTTGGAAACAGGGCATTCTAAGAGGGACAGATCCATGGGGCAGTTTACACAATCCCAAGGTGAGTTTATGCCTCGTTTCTCTAACAGACCACCTAGGCCGTCATCTTTCTACTCTACAACTGGTGCTCCACCACGGTTCCGGTCTAAGGGCAATCAGTTTGGGCAAAGAGGTGAAAGCCAAGGCTCACAAATAGAGAGTCATCAAGAGTAGGGAAGTACGAGCCAATCAAGGCCTCCACGAAAGCCTTGTAAACAGTGTGGGAGGAATCATCTAGGTGCATGCAGGTTTGGGACGAATGTCTGTTTTTAGTGTGGCACACCAGGGCATATGATAAGAAACTGCCATCATTGGGGAGTGGGTGGCGTTGCACAACCAACTAGATCAGTTGTTGCATCGACCTCATCAACCCCTTCTTTAGGTAGGGGACTACATATGCCTACAGGTCGTGGTAGAGGAACTAGGGGAACAACTAGTTCTAGTGGAGGTCAGAATCGCACATATGCACTAGGGGATTGACAAAATTCAGAAGCCTCGCCGGATGTGGTTACAGGTACATTGTCCATCTTTTCACATATTGTATATGCATTAATTGATCTGGGGTCTACACTATCATATGTTACACCATTGATTGCTGGAAGGTTCAAAAGAACACCAGAATTATTAGTGAAGCCATTTGAAGTATCTACACCGATTGGTGAGTCTATTATAGCTAGAAGGGTTTATCATAATTGCATTGTAACTGTTTGTGGTCGTGATACATTGGCTGACCTTGTTGAGCTAGACATGGTAGATTTTGATGTTATAATGGTTATGGATTGGTTAGCTTCTTGTTACGCCATGGTAGATTGCCGAACTAAGATAGTGCATTTCCAGTTTCCAAAAGAGGTAGTCCTCGAATTGAAAGGTAATATTGGGGCGCAAAGAGGTAAATTTATTTCTTATCTTAAGTCAAAGAAGATGATTTCCAAAGGATACATATGCCATCCGGTTAGAGTAAAAAATGTAGATGCGGAGCCACCAACCCTTCAATCCATTCAAGTGGTAAATGAATTTCCAGATGGGTTTCCTGAAGATCTTCTAGGTTTTCCTTCAGAACGAGAAGTAGAGTTCGGTATTGATGTACTTCCAGATACTCAACCTATCTCAATTCCTCCGTATAGAATGGCTATGGCAGAATTACGAGAGTTGAAGGAGCAATTAAAAGACTTATTAGAAAAAGTATTCATAAGGCCTAGTATGTCCCCTGTGGAGCACCAGTTTTATTTGTATGCAAAAAAGATGGCTCGTTAAGAATGTGTATCGACTACCGGCAGTTGAATAAGGTAACGATTAAGAACAAATATCCCCTCCCTAGAATTGATGATTTGTTTGATCAATTACAAGTTGCTAGGTGTTTTTCAAAGATCGACTTGAGGTCAGGTTATCACCAAGTGAGGGTCAAGGACAAAGATATACCCAAGACAGCTTTTCGAATATGGTATGGTCTTTTTGAGTTCTTAGTCATGTCATTTGGGCTAACAAATGCACCAGAAACTTTTATGTATTTGATTAATACGGTTTTAAAGCCATTTTTAGATGTGTTCGTGATAGTGTTGATAGATGACATTTTGGTGTATTCAAGATCGGAAGAGGATCATGCTAATCACTTGCGGTAGGTTTTAAAAAATTCTCCGTGATCGTAAATTGTATGCAAAGTTCTCTAAATGTGTGTTCTTGTTGAAATGTATGGCATTCCTAGGTCATATCGTATCCGAGGAAGGAATAAGGGTTGATAACTAGAAAATAGAAGCCGTGAAAAACTTGCCAAGACCTACAATGCCTACGGAGATCTATAGTTTTCTTAGATTTGCAGGTTATTACAGAAGGTTTGTTGAAGGATTCTCTTCCATGGCTGCACCCTTAACAAAGCTAACACACAAAGAAACCAAGATTCAGTGGAGCGATGAGTGTGAAAGAAGCTTCCAAAAGCTGAAGAGTAAATTAACTTCTACACCTGTGTTGGTACTTCCAGAAGGTACAGAAGGCTATGTAGTGTACTGTGATGCTTCGGGAGTGGGCTTAGATTGTGTATTGATGCAGCATGGTAAATTTATAGCTTATGGCTCAAGGCAGCTACGGCCACATGAGAAAAATTATCCATCCCATGATCTAGAGCTAGCAGCAGTTGTGTTTGCTTTGAAGATATGGTACCACTACTTGTATGGAGTTCATGTTGACATATACACTGATCACAAAAGCTTGAAATATATCTTTAAGCAAAAGGAATTAAATCTGAGGCAGCGAAGGTGGCTGGAGCTATTAAAAGATTATGACATTGACATCTTATATCATCTTGGTAAAGCTAATGTAGTAGCTGATGCTTAAGCCGTAAAATAATGGCAAGCACTTATGGGAAGTCTGTGGAAAGACAAGGAATGACTAAGGATCTGTGACAACTACTGAACTTGGGTGTTCACATTCTTGAATCTCAAGACGAAGGGGTTATTGTGCAAAATGCGGCAGAATCCTCATTAGTAGTGGAAGTGAAAGAGAAGCAGTACACTTATCCAATTCTTTTACTACTTAAAGAGAATGTACTACATGGTATGACAAAGGCATTTGAGCTTAACAAAGACGGAGTACATCTATGTCAAAATAGATTGTGTGTACCTAATATAGATGAACTAAGAAAGAGGATCATGATGGAAGCACATAATTCAAGATACTCTGTTCATCCGGGGTCAACTAAAATGTATCATGACTTGAATGAAATGTATTGGTGGGGGGACATGAAGAAGAACTTAGCAGAATTAGTAGCTCAGTGTCCGAATTGTTAATAGGTAAAAGTAGAACACCAAAAGCCCAGAGGTTACATGCAACGTATAGAACTTCCAATTTGGAAATGGGACATGATCAACATGTATTTTGTCACTGGTTTGCCTCGCTCATTCCGAAAGTTTGACTCCATATGGGAAATAGTTGACAGACTTACCAAAGCAGCGCACTTCTTGCCAGTGAAGACTACTTATACAACTGAAGAGTATGCTAGGTTGTACATTAAAGAGATAGTTCGACTACATGGAGTGCCAATCTCTATAATATTTGATAGAGGAGCTCAATTCACTGCAAATTTTTGGAAGTTGTTTCAAAAGAGTTTGGGAACACAAGTGAATTTAAGTACAGTCTTTCATCCTCAAACGGATGGTCAGGTAGACCGTACAATTCAGACACTTGAGGATATGCTACGAGCTTGTATATTAGATTTCAAGGGTAGATGGTATGATCACCTACCACTTATTGAATTTTCTTATAACAATAGCTACCATTCAAGCATTAAAAGGGCACCTTATGAAGCTTTATATGGTCGAAAGTGTAGATCACCAATTGGCTGATTCAAAATAGGTGAAACTGCCTTATTTGGGACAACTCTTGTTCATCAAGCTATGGAAAAAGTCAAAGTGATACAGCAGCAGCTAGAAACAGCTCAAAGTCAAAATAAATCATATGCAGATATTAGAAGGAGAGGACTAGAATTTTCTATAGGGGATTAGGTGTTCTTGAAGGTGTCTCTGATTAAAGGGGTAATGAGGTTTGGTAAAAAGTGAAAGTTGAGTCCACGCTATATAGGGCCATATAAGATTATCCGAAAATTCGGCCAAGTAGCCTATGAGTTAGAACTACCACAAGAGCTTTCATCAGTTCATCCGGTGTTTCATGTCTCAATGCTACGAAAATGCGTAGGTGACCCATCTAGTATTACTCCTACTGAAGATGTACAGGTTATGGGAGATCTCACATATGAAGAAGTACACATTGCTATTCTGGATTGACAAGTTAAGAAGTTAAGAAATAAATAAGTAGCTTATGTAAAAGTACTATGTAGAAACCAACAAGTAGAAGAAGTTACATGGGAAGTGGAAGAAGCAATGAAATTGAAATATCCTCACCTCTTCCAGACTGGTGAGAAAGATCAAAATGTTAGTGGAGGCATTGAAAAGTAAGTATAAGTTTATATGTTCGATGGGATTAATAGTAGTACTAACATAGGCATGAACTTTTGGGGGCTGGACAACATTGCTAACATTCGAGGACGAATATTTTAAGGGCGGAAGGATGTGACGGCCTGTATTATGTATAAGCTAATGCTATTCATGTGATACTTGACATAGACTTATAGTGTAGGTGAGGGATCATGTTTCATATATGGTTAGTGTTTGTTTAAACTTGCTCGGAAGGTGATGTAACGCCTTGCATATTTCAGCATGTGTATTGCAAGTTAACTCTCACGGAAAGTATTTAAATAGATATAGTAAGGTGGTAATTTAGCTTAAAGTTAAAAGTTAAGTGCTAAGTTGAAGAAAATGGGATTAACATTCATAAATTGAAATAAAATAATTGAGCTGCTTGCTTGGCTAAATTTAAGCTAGCAGCTGCATCACCTACTTAAGCTATAATATAGTTAAAGGTCCAAGTTTGATGGACCAGATTTAGGCTTATATTAATGGGCTGTCACTTGAAGATGAAATCTATTAAATGAAAATAAAATTTGAAAGAAATCCCAGCAACCAAATCTGCCAAGGCCCAATATGGATAAAGCCCAAGTGAAAGCAACTAGGTGAATCATCAGTTTGACCTTTTGACTGCTTGATGTGCACAAGCAGGTGCATCACCTACTTGACCAATTAGTGGCTAAAAATGGACCCCAAAAAAAGAAAGTTCTAGAGGATATATTTGTGGTCAATAAAGCTCTATACATATCCAATATTAGCAGATATTCTTCACCCATTTTAACACATAAAAATAAAAATTAACTCCATCTCTCTCTCTCTCTCTTCTCTTAAGGATTAAAACAGCAGCCTTAAAGTTTTCGAGGGTTCTTGAAGAAACCCTCATACCTGAAAACCAAGGTAAGTGAAAACTCATGGATTTAGCTTAATTCTCCCATGGATGATTAGGAAAACATGTTACTCATGCTCTAATATAACTACATAGGTAGAATATTTCCAGCAGCTACTGCTCATTTCCTTAGTTATTAAAATACCTTTCTTCTTTGGTTGAAGTGTGAAGGGAAGCTGAAGTTCTGAAAGAATTCAAGTTATAAGGAGAAGTTGCAGAAATTGAGGTAAGGTGACTGCTCCATTTTTTGTCTTCCTTATGTATGAGTTTTAGTGAGAATTAGTGGTGTGCTTTCATGAAGAACTCAAGGGGGTGGTGAGTTCAATACTTGGTTGTATGATACAGAATATTTGGGGTTGTTCTATGTATATTATTGTTGGTGCAGCTTGGTTAATCTTGGGAAAACGATGTATAATGTATGTGATGGACAGAGAATGAGGGTGTGGTGATACACATTATGATAAGGGCTGTATGGTCTCATTATCACTCAAAGTTAGCTACTATTTTATAAGGCTCATGGTGTGATAGCTGCTAATTTTAGTTTACCACGACTTAAATTGTAGATTTAAAACCAAAAATGGGGGATGAATCATGATAGTATATCAGTCTGAGGATAAGGTATGTAACGCTATTCGATTATATATCCCTTTGGCATGAAATCTGACACCTGCAATTAATATCAATGAAGTGAATCTCATAAGTTCTCTTCCTAGAAAATGAAACATAGTGGCAGCGTACTATCTTTAAATATCTAACAATATTTCCCCTATCCGTAGTTAATATAACTACTTCATTATCTGTTCACTATTTTATACTTGTGTAATTATCCCCCATGTGTTGGTATAGAAATTGTAATTGCAAAAGCAAGTCTGTGAATCCTCCTCTTTGTTGTTTGAAGTCAACTGTGTCATTAATCTCTTAAAGTAATGTGTTGATGTTACATACCTCCTTATGTCAATTTTATTTCCTTGAAGTATTATTTTCATATCTTCTACTACTGGTCCGTACTTCTATATCTCAAAAATGATTATGACCACCGAAATAACATCTCAAAAGAGTTATGAACTGATAAACAACAATCTCAAAGATTAAAGAATCTAAGTGAATAAATTGCTATAATTAAGTGTGGCAGCTCATGGGTGAAAGCCTAGCATGGGCCGATCCATATTGGTATAGAAGGGTGGCAGCTCAGGGGCGAAATCCTAGCATTGGCCGATCCCAAGTTGTGTAATTATGAGGACCGCATCCCAGGGGTTAATATGCCTATCATGGGTCATCCTCTTCTACCACTGATCAGATGGTCACTTGTATCACATGCCCAACAAAGACTATAGCATACAGAAAAGTAAAGAAAATGATGTAACTTACTTGATCCCACAAGAGTAAGCAAAGGTGGTCTTCTCTCCTAATCTATACACTCATATGTTGCTATTTGATATCATTTGAGCTCTCGTATTACATATTCTATTTCCTTACATATTCTATACATTTCTTTTGTACTGATGTCTCTCGCGGGGGATGTTGCATTTCATGCTGAAGGCACATGTAATCCAGCTAGTAGACCTCCTCAGTATGAGCACATAGAACTCTGCTACTTTTGGTTGAGCTCCAAGTTGATTCGGAGCTTTATTGTATCTTTGGTAAATTCATTTTGGTATTGTATTGTAGTTAAGGGTAAGGCGGGGTCTATCCCAACCTACTCTAGTCTTCTATCTTTTAGAAGCTTTGTAGACGTACGTACATGGTTCAGTTGTGTCTTAAGGAGTTGTGGCCTCAACGGTCAAGTCTTTTATATAACTTTTGGACCTGCTTATGTTGTTTTGTATCGCTGCATCCTTGGTGAACTTGTCATAATTGTTATAGTTATATGCACAGTAAGAATAGGTTGCAGGTTGGTTCTCTCGGGCCTTTAGGGCATCGGGTGCCTGTCCGTCTTAATGTTTTTGAGGCGTGACAACTTCGAACTCTTTTAGCATGGAACTCTCTCACCAAAAGTTATCCTCAGACTCACTTAAGTAAGAAAAATAGAGACCGCCCATACACCCTCTCTAAGCACACCTAAATGATCCTTGGGACTACCTATAGTGAGATACATACACTTATAATACACAAAAGCACATAACATATAATATGACATTCTCCTCACTAAGGTTATCAAAAGACTTACTTAAGTAATTCTAGAAGAGAACGCCCATACACCCTCTCCAATATTTAGATCATGTCTAACATATCAACCAACCTTCCTATCTATTGTCATTCTTTAGACTTCCCTAGATAAGACATGAAGAGATCATCCTTTATGCCCCCGTCACACATTAACAAGGCAATCTTTAGAGTTACTCTAGACAAGGTACTCATTCATTTACATTCTTTCTATCTTAAATCATTACTTCAATAGTTCATTAATAGACATAATTCTCCAATAAAACTTCTCCAACACTACAGGGTGTCCCATATTATGTGAATAGGCAATAACTGACATAGACCATGGTAGCAAATCATGGAATCCGAAGTTGTAACCTACTTTGTTAAGGGTGTTTTACTTGCCAATGGTAGAACTTTGACATATTTCATGTAGGCACATGCTTAAGGAATATGAAGGTTTTCTTTGCATTCCAGCCTCATTCTTAACTGGAGCTACTTCCCAAACCATACTCACTTGGTACTAGCCTTTGTTATCATAGAGTAATTCACAAAAAGTATTACATGAAGAGGCTCCATATCTAGTTCATAACCCAATCACATTCACCTAACGAAAGAGGTCCTCTAGGGCTTCCTTTCAAGGGTTAAGAAGATAGATTAATGACTTTCATAAGGATGATTTCATGACGTTCTATCCAACCAACCTTAAGTCCACCATTCACACAAGGAGGATACAATTACGACTTTCGAATTCAAGGATATCATAACCTCTCAACTAGGTTGACAACTCCACATTATATAGACCTTATCACTATGTTCAAGGCCACATATTATTAATTCATACATTACTAAGAGGCTTTAGCATCCTAAGTCAAGAATCTCATATTCACAATGTACATGTATCAAGTAAGGGACACAATCTAACAAAAACAAGACATATCAATACTTCACTTTATCACATATAGAATATCATCAAAGAATCACATAGGCACAACCAAGTCAACTATAGGTCATCCTATACAATACTATAGAATAATCAATATAATCATCATAAGACTCATGTAATCAAGTAGGAAGAATCATGCATCAACTTTAAGAATACACACATAAGGACATAGTCATAGTCTAACATGATCACCTAACAACATCACTAGAAGAACACATATTATACCTTAATCACAAGTAAATTGATATGATAATACTTCACATAAGTAAACTACACAAACCATCATAATATATCAAGTACTTTCCCACAAGGCCATGTTCATCATAATACATAAAGTAACGCCGACGAGGCCACATAATTCACAAGTAAAACACATAACACCACCACCATAAGTAGACCATACCAATTACAACATAATTCAAGACTAAATTACATAATACAAAGAGAAATAGGGCAGCGTACCACCAATCCATTCTCACCACTTCAATCCATCGCTAAATCATCCAATACAATACCAATAGGCCCTTACCCATGGCCATGATCATTAATTCAATACAACAATCACAATACTCAAAGAATATAAGTCAATTCAATATATATTTATTAATATATGAAAGCCTATACATCAATCCAATACAAGTCTTACATCATTCAATAGCCCAAAGAAAACTACACTAGAATTCATAAGCATAGAGACATGATCACTTCACCCATAAAATAGTCAAAACTAGGATTGCATAGTTTGAATGAGTTCATAGATTTTTTTAGGTTAAAATGATCAAATTATCATCAATTCAATCATAATATAATGATCCAAAATGTTTTATGCAAGAACTCATGGATAGATCACAAAATTGGAGAATTCATATTTTGATCATCTTTGAAAAATCATTGGAATTGACACCTTGAAGAAAGAGATTTAAAGAAAGAACCATACCTTAATTGTGATGAAAAGCCCACAAGATTGATGGAGAAAAACTTATGAACATAGTCTTCTTTCGTGGAGCTCCCAAGCTTGAACAATGGAGGTTTTTGAGAGAAGAATGGAGAGGTTTTGTTTTGACTTGAGGGTTTAGCTTTGATTGGTGACTTTAGGGGTATAAAAAGACTCAATGACTGTCAATAAATAATCCTCAAATTATCCAAAAGACCCCTGCACTTATTGGACATTTTAAAAAACTCAAATTTGTCTTTAAAATGACGCAGCCAAATATGGGAGTTTATTGCGCGTCACGGAGGAATTTTAAGATATTTTTTGTGGAAAATTTCGAGACAAAATTGTTCGTGACAGCCCCGTGTCACTGGGCAAGAATTTTCCCAACTCAGTGCTAGTTGCGCGACGCGCAGGCACTGCCAGATTCTGGCTGGCACGGCAACTTGCTTTGCCAACTTTTGGTCCTCCTTGGGAACCCTTTCTCGGACATTTCGACATACTAGTTCATCCTTGAAACTCTCTTCATCAACGAGCCAAACTTCAAAGTCATTTTCTAAAGTCTTTTAAAGATGAACTTATACAATGTTATGATCCAACCATGGGTTATTGCATAAAACATATTTAAATCATTGAATATTGATTGAAGTGATGTTAATTAGGTTATTCTAACCTAACATCTTCATGAACCCATGCAAAACATAATCTCTTCAAATTGGCTATATTATGAATGTTATGATCTTGTATCAGTGCTTATGAATTCTAAAGTAGTTTTGTTTGGGTTATTGAATGATGTAAGAATTGTATTGGATTGATGTATAAGATGTCTTAGATTGATAATTTGATATTGATTTGACTTAGATTCATTGAGTATTGTCATTTTGTATTAAATTGATGATCATGGCCATGGGTAAGGGTCTATTGGTATTGTATTAGATGATTTAGCTATGATTGAAGTGCTGAGAATGGATTGGTGGTACGCTCCCCTAATTCCCTTTAGTTTCTATAATGTAGGTCTTGAATTATGTTGTTATTGGAATGGTCCACTTATGGTGGCGGTGTTATATGTTATAATTGTGAATCATGTGGCCTCATCGGCGTTACTTTATGTATTATGATGATCATGGCCTTGTCAGCATTAATTGATATATTATGATGATTGGTGTTGTTGACTTTTGCGAAGAATGATCATATCTATCTATTTGTTATTAAGGTGATAGAATATGTTCTTCGATTGATGTTTTTAGGTGATCATGTTAGACTATGACTATCTCCTTATCAGTGTAGTCTTAGGGTTGATGCATGATTTTTCCTACTTGATTATAGAGTCTTATGATGGCTATATTGATGATTCTATAGTAGTATATAGGATGACCTATAGTTAACTTGGTTGTGCCTATGTGCTTCTTTAGTAATATGCTATATGTGATAAAGTAAAGTATTGATATGTCTTGTTTTGGTTGACTTGTGTTCCTTACATGATACATGTACCTTGTGAATATGAGAGTTTTGACTTAGAATTCAAAATCCTCTTAGTATTTTATGTACGAATGATACGTGTCCTTGAACATCGTGAGAAGGTGAAATTATGTGGAGCGCTAAACCTAGTTGAGAGGTTATAATATCCTTGAAGTTGAAAGTTTTAATGTTATCCTTCTTGTGTGAATGGTGGACTTAAGGTTGGGTGGCTGGAACGGCATGAAATCATCCATCGTAAGGTCATTAAGCTAACCTCTTAACCATTGAAAGGTAACCCTAGGGGACCTCTTTGGAAAGGTGAATGTGACTGTTTTAGGACATAGATATGGAACCACTTCATGTGATCCTTTATCTGAATTACTCTATGAGAACAAAGGCTAGAACCTAGTGAGTATGGTTTGGGAAGTAGCTCTAGTTAAGAAGGAGGCTAGATTGCAAAGAAACACTTCATATTCCTTAACCATGTGCCTACATTGGATGTGTCCAAGTTCTACCATTGGCAAGTAGAACACCCTTATCGGAGTAGGTTACAACTTTGGATTCTATGCTTCGTTACCATGGTCTATGTCTATTAGTGCCTATTCTCATCATATGGGATACCTACTAGTATTTGAGAAGTTTTATGAAGTTTAGGTGGTGGTATGGGACGCTACCTAGACATTGCACAATTGAGCTTTGAAGATGTTAGTGACTTAGTCCCTTGGTCTTCTCCGAGACCATTACTTAAATGTACTTATGTGATAATGTCTCCTAATGAAATAATGAATTAATGACTTAAATAAGAAAGCATGTAAATGAATGAGCACCTAGTCTAGAGTAACTTCAACGGTTGTCTAGTTACAGTGTGAAGGGGGCATAAAGGATGGTCTCTCCATGTCTTATCAAGGAAATTCATAAGAATGACTCTAGGTAGGGAAAGTTGGTTGATACCTTAGACATGATCTAATCTTAGGAAGTCTTAAGGATTATTTAGGTAATCATAAAGAGGGTGTATGGGCGTTCTCTTCTAGAATTTCTTAAGTAAGTCTTTTGATAACCTCGGTGAGGTGAATGTCATATCATATATGTTATGTGTTTTGGTATGTTATAAGTGTATATATCTGATTGTTGGTAGTCCCAAGGATCATTTAGGTGTGCTTAGAGCGGGTGTATGGGAGGTCTCTCTTTGACATACTTAAGTGAGTCTTAGGATAGGTTTTTGTTAGCACCCGTAAGTACACCCTAGAAGTTAGGGCAACCCTTAGGTCGAAACAAGGCGTACTCGACCTTTCTATGTTCTTGCACAAGACTCTTAGCTATAATTCATTACATAAGACATGAAAAATATTGCGGAAATTCAAACCTTTGATAATAAATAAAAATAAGGAAAACATCTTTTATAAATACCAAAGGATAGTCTCATCGTCACAAGCCAACTTAAAGACACAAAATGAATATCCTAGGGACACAGCCCTTTACATTTAAGGAAAATACATAATAACTCTTACTTAGAACTTAAAGAAACATAAACTATGCCCTCGAATATATGAGGACATACTTAGTCTTGAGAGAGTCGATTCTCAAGCTTGCCTTATAACCTTCAACTTGACTCCAACCTATACTTATAAAGTGTAGAAAAGTATAGGGTTAGTACAAACATTGTACTATGTGTGGCATTATACATGTCTTGCTATTTTGTGAAATGTTTAAACTCCGCACTACTTTTCATATATGTATATGCGATGAATGATGTAAAAGGGCTTGTACAAGAACTTCGAGAGGTCAAGTACGCCGGTTGAACTCTGAGAGTGTCATATCTTCTAGGGTGTGCTCTCGGGGTGTTACATTTACAACCCTCACATGTGAGATTAACACTTTAACATCATCATAATATAATAAGGCACATACGTATTTTATAATCACCCTTGTATCATTACATCTTAGCATCATATCAAAATATACATAATCAAGACATTTCAATTGCATCATCATACCAACACCTACTTAATTCAATCATAATGTATAATTCAATTCAACTTCATCACCAAGTACAAAGACACCATAATTGAAGTAAAGGTTTGAGATCACAAAGACTTACCCAATCTCTTTCACAAGCCATCATCCAAGGTTTTACCATCAACCATCAAATTAAATCCAACAATGGGTGTATTATAATCACACAATAGTAATTAAGACAATAATGAAGTCAATTGCATCACTACAACTCAATTCAACACTAGTACATAACCTAGGGTTAGGGAGTTGGGCCAATTTCATGATATACTTAACATACTAGGTTTATTAATCAAGAACTAGCATAATTGAATAATAATAAATTATAATCTAAGAATCATAATCAAAATAAACCATAGAAAATACAATTTAGAAGATCAAATTCGTAATAGAAAGAAACCCATAGAAACTCATCTTTTTTAAATCAATTTTGGAAGAAGCTTTTGGAGAAAGGAATCCAAAAGGTGAAAGGATCCCATAACTTGTTAATTCTTGAAGATTGATGGACAAAAGCACCCTTGTTGCTGCCCTAAATACCTTGACCTAGCCCTTCAATGGAGTTCTTCTTTTTGGGAGAGTGAAAGTAGAGAGAAGGAAGAGCAATGTGTTTTGGGAAATTATGGGAGTTAGGTTTGTTTAATTAGGCTTAGGTCTTTATATAAGTCCTTAACTAACTTAATTAGACCTTCCTTAACCCCTAATTAACTAACTAACCAACAAACTAATTAAATGAAACTACTAAAACTTAACAGTGAAACTCAAGCCTGACCTACGAGACTCCAACATACGGGCCGTAGGACAGTCGACGATGCCTTGGACCAACCGTCCTGCACAACAGTCATTTGATTTAGAGAGTTGCCAAAATGTATTTTTGGGAAAACTGTTAAGTGACCATCGACAAAGGCAGTCGACGGCATGTAGGGTGGACCACGCCATGTCGCCTGCAACCATCGATGGCAACTGTCCCATGACAGCTTCTTAGCCAAAATTGAAGGGTCCTCCTCAAGGACCCTTGGGTGGTCCTTGGGGAGACATACCCAGACGTTTCAACCCTAAACCTACTCTAATACGTGTAAGAAACCTTACCACCAAATTCCATCAAATTGTGACTCTTAAAACCTTGTCAAATAGACTAACACACACTAGCACCTGTTCTACTAGTCTCCGAAAGTCATGGACGTTCCTTGATGTATTGACTCTTAAAATTCCAATATGAATTTTATACACTATTATTGACCTTAAAACAATGTTATAAACCTTAGACACTCATGTGAGGTGTAACACTTCAAAAATCTATGACGTGTTCTAAAGCCTAACATAAGTGTCATAAGGTTTAGACATTGTTTAAGGTCTATTTTAATGTACATGAGTCATTTAGGAAATCTAGAAACCAAAACGTCAAGGAACGTCCATGACGTTCGGAAACTAGTTCAATGAGGTACTAGCATGTCTTAGCCTATTTGACTAGCTTTTAAGAGTCGGAAAATGATTAAAATTGGTGTAAGGGTGTCTAAAATGTATTAGAGTTAGTTCATAGTCGAAACATTTGGGCATGACTCCCCAAGTACCAACTAAGGGCCCTTGCAAAAGTGACTAAAAGCTTTCAATAGACACGGTCACCACCGGATGCCACAGACGGACCGTATTCTAATCGACGGGACATCGATGGACACATAGAATATTTTTCCAAGGAAATGTTTTGACACCTCTGTGAACTTAGCAACGGTTGTGCAGAACGGAGTGATCAGTGCATGTCGATGGACACATGATCCGTCAATCGTGGTCTCATCTGTGACGGTCTGATTTTGCTGCACGTTTCTAATTAATTCATTTAATTAGTTTGATTAGTTAGGAGGTTAATTAGGATTTAGCGGAGGTCTAATTAGGTAAATTAACAACCTATATAAATCCCCTAATCTAATTAGACTAACCTAAGCTCTCATAATTTCCAAAACCCAAACTCTCTTCCTTCTCTCTTTTCTCTCTCTAGTTGAATAATTCCATAGAAGACAAGGTCAAGGTGGGTTCTAGGGCTTCAATCACCAAGGTTTCTCCATAAATCTTCATCAAACATTAAGGTAGGAGATTCCTTTCTCTTTTTGACTTCTTTCCCCAAAGTGTTCCATCAAATTTGTTTCAAAAATATGAAATTCAAGTGGGTCTTTTCAAATCTCGAAATTTATCTTATGAATTGCTTTGTTTATGATTTATTTTGGATATTATTGATAGATTATCATCTATTATAACTCAATTATGTAGTTTCTTGATGGATTGGTCTAGTTTGTAGAAGATGATCTATTCCCCTTAACCCTAGGTTGTGATCTTAATATGAATTCTATAATGTTGGTTCAATTGTCTTGGTTATTGGTTGATTTACTACTAGATGATGTTATTGTATCAATTATGAATATATTAAGATGAGTTGTAGTCCAATTATGCTCGTCCTTGAGTAATTCATCTAGATTATGAATTTTACCTAAGTCTCTTATCTTAAGCTATGAACTAGTGATGAATTGTGATGTAGTGATTCAATTGGCCTTTTTATCATATTGGTTATGGTTTTGTGATGATACTACACCCTATTAGGGTGAGTTAAGGGTTGATGGTAAGACCTTGTCGATGGATTATGAAGGATACTTGGTAAGTCTTGTGATCCCGATTCTTTACTTAAATTGGGTTACTTGGATTAAGTGGTGATATTTCATTGAAGTATATCCTGTATTAGGATTGATAGGGTTGGTATGATTTTGAATTGAAATGTCTTGACTATGATTGTGTGAGGTGTTGTCGAAGATGTAAATTTTATAAGGATAGTGATAATTACTAATGTGTCTTATCATGAATGATGATGTAAAAGTGCTAACCTCACTTGTATGAATTATAATGAAAGGACTATATTCATGCAATTCTTATTGAGCTACGATGATGATGATTATACAAGGGATAGACCCTATGAACTAAATTAAGCTATGATTGTTAATAAAGTACTAAAGACATTTCAAAATGGGACACTAGCTTAGCACCCAGTGAACTAGAGTGAGGAGTGTCCCTTCCTACATAGGTAAGGTAGGATCACTAATTTACTCCTGATATTGGAGACTATAATGCATGTAGCATAAAGACGATCCCAATTATATCTCCTACTTCTTGAACTATGTTGCCCCCATAGGAATATTAGCTAGTGGATCCACTCAGTTTCTATGTTCATAAGTTTGTACTAACTTGGCAAGTAGTCTACCTTCCTTCGGTGTAGGGTTCCATGAAACCTTCCACATTAGCTCATGTGGTCTATGTCAGTTAAGGAAAGATGTTCCCATAAGGTAAAATGAACTAAAGGAATGAACTTTTACTGGGATGACCTAAGGTCTTTATCTTAGTCTAGGTAAGGGTATGGGACTCTACCTAAACATTGCACTAGTTAACCTTGAGTGAAGTCTTGGGAGGATGTTCTTATATATGAATAATCTTATAATTGTATATGATATGTATATGATGATCTTGCTCATTGATAATACTACATGACGATTGGTTTCACTTATGAACATGTGTTGATCTCCATTTCTAAAGTATGATGATATGTATTCTTAAATGGTATGCTATGTGAAGTTGGATATTAGTCATGTTTCTTGTTGGGTTGGTTGATTAAGTAAGGATATGGGACTTTGCTTAGTCATTGCACTAGTTGAGTTAACGAGGGTTCATGGGAAACTATCTTGTTTTGGGTTATGTGGTCATGAACTCTTGTCTATGCTTGTTGCTACTATAACTTGATTATAGAGTTGTCTTGACTAAGTGTTCCATTATATGATATGCATGTTGGCTTGGCTAGCCCTAGGATTGTTGGTCTTGTGATGTACATGCTTTTGACTTAATGAATATGTTTTATTGATTTGTATGGTTTTCTTGAAAATGCCTAAGGCATTATAAATGTAAAATAGCATGTTTGAATGAAATGTCCCCTTTTAGCATGATTTGATATTATATCTGCATATGGTCTCATACTTAGTACATGTGGTGTACTAACCCCATTTTCTCCCTTTTTCCCCAATATTTAGGTTTCGGTCGTTGAAGGGCTTTTGAGATGACTTTGAAGATAACTTGAAAATTCTCAATCATCCAAGTGGGTAGGTCCTCACTTTCTGAGGGAAATGCTAATATCAAGCTTATGGAGTTATTTTAGTGTTAAGACTCTTATGTTATTTCCTTTTTCATTTGAGTACGAATTGTATAGCCTATATATGGCTTTATTACATTGGTGTATGGGCTAGGCCCAAAATGTTATAATATTGTTAGATGGTTATGAGATGAGACATCCATTTCAGACTATGTTATATCTTATATATACTTATGTGCAATAAAAGTAGAAGACTATGTAATCGTCCTATATGAAGGTTTTATGTATACTCGATATTAATATATTATGTGTATGTAGAGGTCTATGTAAAACTTAATGTAGAAGTAATGAAATTTTTAAAAACTTTCTGCATTTTAACTTATGAATGTAATAATGTAAGCTAAGAGGCTAGTCTTTGTAACTCCCCGTAAATTCTATGACCTACACTAGAGGCTTATATGTTAAAAAATTATGATATTAGACCTAAATAGGTTTAAATAATTTGTTTGAGAAGTATTGGAGCCATAGCATTAAAGAAAGACCTTAACGTCAAAAAACTAGCGAAATTGAACTCGTTGACGTCCCTATGTTTGGTGAAGGTTTCGGAGGGTCAAATGAAGTCCAAAACCTGTACAAAAAACTTTGGATAGGTAGAGTGTATTATAGAGGGTCAAAAAGTGCAGTTACGATACTTTAAGGACCACCGGAATGGTCCTTGGGGAGGACTCAAACTTGGGCGAGCAACTTGCCAAGGCAGTTGTACTCAGGAAGGTATCTGATGGCTGCTGCGAGACACGCAGCCATCACGTGGAGATCTGGAGTTGGCCTCACGATGGGGGGATGACAAGGACCCTACTGCCTCAACTCAAAATTCGAAAATAAAATGGGGAAATAGCCTCGCAACGCATACCTACTTTCCAGATTCATAAAAAGTCGTATTTTAGTTGTTTTAACTTCACAAATAAACTCATTTAAGTGAGAGGTCTTTTGGGTTATTTAATGGGTGACTATATAATGTCTTAGGGTCAGTTTTAGGTCAATTTTATCACTCAAATTAAGTACTAAAGGTTAAACTCAAAAATCTCTCTCTCTCCCAAATTATCTTTTCCTCCAAACCTCTATTGAAGACCACTAGAGCTCCAAGAAAAAAATCAACCTTCATTTTTTTTAACCCAATTTCATGGATTTCTCATCTATAAGGTATGGTTTCTTTAATTCTTGGGAATCCTTTCCTCAAGAGGTCCTTCAAAAGATGATATCTAAATCCCCCAAAACAAAGGGTTTTTCTCCTCACATGGGCCTTCTTTCTAAAATGAAATTGTGAATCAATTGTGATGAATTATGATGAATTAATGTTGTTTAGGTGTGAATTAATTGTGAATTGATGAATTCCTGTGAGTTTTTCCTTGACCCATGTCTTTTTCCCAAATCCCTAACTTCTTGTATTGATTAAGGTGAATTGAGGAGAGTGATGAACATGTCACTTGTTTACTTTGATTTTAGTTATGTTAATACTTCATGAATTTCCCTATTTCATATGTTGGTTGTAAGTTCATGGGTATTTATGTATGAAGTCCCAAGAAGGGCAATGAGGTATCATCTTGATTCTCTTATGATCTCAATTATGCAAGGTGAAATCTACTATGTGATAGTGATTATATAGCTAAATGTGTTGTTGTGATGTTGGTGATAAGAATCCCTCATCCCTAACACTAGATTTATAAATTGGCTATGAAGTATGTAATTATGTTATAATATGATTATTATATGATTGAATGTAGTTTCTCATGATTATGATAATGTATCTAAAGTGAAAGGATAGTTCTCACTTGTGATCACCCATGAGGTATTATGATAGGATGTTTGCATAAGGGTTTAGAAGAGACTAATGTGAACTTGTATTATGTCATAAGATGATTACTAAAGGGAATAATTTCTTAGCACCGAAAGGGCATGTAAATGAGATGGAGGTCTCACGTTAGTATGTCCGGCCTCCCACATGGGTTCCTCACGTTAGTAAGTCCGGGTTCCCGAATTATGTGTTGTCTCATGAGATGAAAACCTCTACGTTAGTAAGTCAAGGTTTCTAGAAACAATCTCCTTGACCCTTAACTATGTGCCCACATAGGACTCTAGCTTGGTGGATCCACCTAGATAGCTACGTACGAATGGTTACACCTTAGGCAAGTGTTAACCCTCTCTTTTCGTTGTGGGAGTAGAACACCGGATTCCATGTAGCTCACATGGTCTCATGTCTGTTATTGCACTTCTTTACCTAACATAACAGTAAATAAGTAAGTTAAGTATGTGAACTCTTATTAGGGTTGTCTTGAAGGCTTCTACATCGGGTAAGGGAGGGTATGTGACTTCTCTTACTCATTGCACATGTGGAATCCTAAGGGATGGTTCTAGTAGTGTTATTTTATTATTATGATTATGACTATGATTATGTTGATAAGATATGAGTAGTATTGATTTATGAGGCATGTTATATATGAGAATATGTTGTAACTATGAAGTAGGTGGCTTAATGTGATACTTAGCTTCAGATAGGGTTATGGGGCTTTATTCTTAGCATTGCAGAAGTGTTGCTTGAGTTACTTATATGTTGATATGATTATGATGTTCCTTATATGTGTATATTGAATTGTTGGTCATTGTGCATAGTTTTGACTAAATGGTGCATCTTCTCATGCATTAACGACTTTTATGCACAGGGACCATACTTAGTACATGTGTTTTGTACTAACCCATATATCTTCCCTTTCGCCCCAACAATGTAGGGTCTGGCGGTTGAGGTATCATGGAGGCTAAAACAAGAAGCCTTGGACTAGACTCTTCATGTTTTGGTATGCACTCTAGATCGAGGATGCTACCATACACTCTATCTTAGTAGTACTTGTATTGTCTAATAAACATTCATTTCTTTCTTATTGTTGAAGATATTGAGGTAAGCCCTATGTGGAAATTATAAAATTGTGTAAGGGCTTTGCCCGGATTGTTTGACTTCGTTTAGATGGTTGATATGAAACAAAGATTTAGACTAAATTCATGTATGTCGTTATATTGTGTATGCGAGAAGCCTATGTATTCTTCCTATTTAGACGTCTATGTAAACCTCATCGCTATATAAGTATACATTTTAATTTTTCCTCTTTTTGACATATGATATGATATGAAGAAGGCTAAGAGGCTTGTCTTAGTCCTCTTCGAGGAAGACGACACCGATAACGGCTAGGGTGTACTTTGGGTTGTTACAGTCTTAGTCCTCAAAGAGGACGACGACGCCGGTTACGTCTAGGGGTGCTTCACGGATGTGACAAACTTTATATCAGAGCATGAGGTTTAATATCTTTGAGTCGGTGTCTCTATCAACCACTTCTATGTAGATTCTTACTCATAATTGTAAAGCTTGCCACACTTATGACTAGTAACCCATGTGATGCTTAGGAAACTCTCACTTTCTTGGAATCCAATATCGTGCCTCTAGAGTATACTTATTGTGTTCTTTCACCTAAACCTTGTATTTTGGTTATAGGCAATGAATAATTGAAGTAACGCGGCACAAATACTTGACAAAGAGATTGCCAATGCTGGAATTCCTCCACGTGGTGCTCAAGTCCCTCCTCTTGATGAAGATTCTAATGATGACCAAGCTCCGGTCAATCCTCCTCCTTTGACGGATGGTGACATAAGGGCTGCCCTTATCCAAATGGCCCAATCCATTACTACGCAAGCACAAGCCACCACTACTCAAGCCAAATCCATGACGGCCCAAGAAAATAGGGAGGTTGTACCGCGAGCAAACCAACATGTTGGCACCATGGCCTCCCGTTTGAGGGATTTTACTAGAATGAATCCTCCTACTTTCTACGAGTCCAAGTTTGAAGAAGACCCCCAAGAGTTCATTGATGAAATCTACAGGATACTTTATGCTATGGGTTTGACTACTAGTGAGAAGTCCGAGTTAGCCACTTACCAACTCAAAGTTGTGGCCCAATCTAGGTACGTCCAATGGAGGGACAATTGCCTCTAAGGGGTTGACCGGTGACTTGGGAGATCTTCTAGAAGGCTTTTATTGATCGGTTCTTTCAAAGGGAGAAGAGGGAAGCCAAAGTTGTGGAGTTTATCAACCTTCACCAAGGAAGTATGAGTGTACTTGAATACTCTTTAAAATTCACTAAATTGTCAAAATATGCTCCTTCTTTGGTTTCTCATCCTAGGAATGAAATGCACCACTTTCTGACGGGAGTGTCAGATGACTTGCAAGAGGAATGTCAATAGGCTATGCTACATGATAATATGAACATTTCTCGTCTCATGGTTCATGCTCAACAAGTGTAAGAGGCAATGGCTAAGAGAAACAGTGGAGATGCAAAGAGGGCAAGATCTTTTGCTGGTGGTTCTTAAAAAGGTAGGCTTGATATTCAAGACAAGCCTAGATTCAAGAAGAGGTTTTCTAGTCATGTTCCTATAAAATTCCCTAAGGCTCGTGATGATAGGGTGTCTAACCCTAAGCCTCAAAAGGTAGGGAGCCCTAGATCACAATACTAGAAGCCAATTTGTGCATAGTGTGGCAAGAAGCATTATGGTGATTGCCTTAAGGGAACGGATAAATGTTTTGGTTGTGGTAAATGTGGCCACAAGGTTAGGTGTTTCCCTAATGTGAAGGGTCAACATAAGGGTGGTGGTCAAGCTCAAGCAAGTTGTTTAAATGATGCTCTTATGAAGAATCGTTTCTATGCTCTCCGCTCTAGAGGTGAGCAAGAGACTTCTCCAAATGTGGTGATCGGAATGTTGAAAGTCTTCTCTATTGTTGAGCTCATGTTGTTGTTGTGAGAATGAAGTTCCTCATAATGTGATGTTTGAGCCTTATAAGTGGTAATTGAAGTTTTGAATTGCCTTGTGTAAATTTTATGATTGATGTTGTAATTCATGTTGTCATGTATTATTGATTGGTTGGGCTTCTAGTCGTGAGTCTATTCCTTCCCTTCAAAAGATTTTAGTGTCATTCGGGGACGAATGTTCCTATGGGGGGGGATAATGTAACACTTCGAAAATCTAAGACGTGTTCTATAGCCTAAGATAAGTGTCAAAAGGGTTAGACACTGTGTTAAGGTCCATTTTAATGTATATAAGTCATTTAGGAATCTAGAAACTAAAACGTCAAGGAACGTCCATGATGTTCGAAAACTAGTTCAATGAGATACTAGCGTGCCTTAGCCTATTTTACTAGCTTTTAGGAGTCAGAAAATTATTAAAATTGGTGGAAAGGTGTCTAACATGTATTGGAGTTAGTTTGCAGTTGAAACATCCTGGAACGACTCCCCAAGGACCAACTAAGTTCCCTTGAGTAGGACCCTTTCAAAAGTGACTAAAAGTTGTCAATAGATAGTGTCACCAACGGATGCCACAGACGGACCATGTTCCAATCGACGGGGCGTTGATTGCCTCCGTCGATGGATACTTAGTATATTTTGCCAAGGGACTGTTTTGAAAACTCTCTGAACTTAGCTAATGATGTGCATCACGGAGGGAGCATTGCCCGTCGATGGACACACGATCCGTCGATCGTGGTCTCGTCTGGGAGGGTGTGATTTTGCTGCACGTTTCTAATTAATTCATTTAATTAGTTGGCTTAGTTAGGAGGTTAATTAGGGGTTAGGGGAGGTCTAATTAATTTAATTAACAACCTATATTAAGCCCCTAAGCTAATTCGACTAACCTAAGCTCTCATAATTTCTCAAACCCAAACTCTCTTCCTTGTCTATTTTCTCTCTTTCTAGTTGAAGAACTCCATAGAAGACAAGGTCAAGGTGGGTTATAGGTATTCAATCACCAAGGTTTCTCGATCAATAATAATCAAACATTGAGGTATGGGATTCCTTTCACCTTTGGGAGTTCTTTCCCCAAAGGGTTCCATCAAATTGGTTTCAAGAATATGAAACTCAAGTCTTTCTTTTCCTGTCTCGAAATTTTCTTGTGAATTGCTTTTATTATGATTTCTTTTGTATATATGTATATATTATCATGTATTATAATTTAATTATGTTGTTTCGTGATGGATTGGTCTAGTTTGTAAAAGATGACATGTTCCCCTTAACCCTAGGTTGTGATCTTAATATGAATTGTGTAATGTTGGTTAAATTGACTTGGTTATTGGTTGATTTACTACTAGATGATGTTATTGTATCAATTATGAATAAATTTATATGAGTTGTAGTCCAATTATGCTCTTCGTTGAGTAATCAATCTAGATTATATATTTTACTTAAGTCTCTTATATTAAGCTATGAACTAGTGATGAATTGTTATTTAGTGATTCAATTGGCCTTGTTATCATATTGGTTATGGTTGTGTGATGACATTACACCCTATTGGGGTGAGTTAAGGGTTTCTTGAAAGACTTTGAAGATGGATTTTGAAGGAGACTTGGTAAGTCTTGTGATCCCTATATTTTACTTCAACTGTGATTACTTGGATTAAGTGGTGATTTTGCAATGAAGTATATGTTGTATTATGATTGATAGGGTTAGTATGATGTTGAATTGAAACGTCTTGACTATGGTTGTGTGAGGTGTTGACTACGATGTAAATGTTATAAGGATGGTGATAATTATCAATGTGCTTTATCATGAATGATGATGTAAATGTGCTAACTTCACTTGCATGAATTGTAATGAAAGGACTATATTCATGAAATTCTTATTAAGTTACGATGATGATGATTATACAAGGGATAGACCGTATTACCTAAACTATGTAATGATTGTTAATAAAGGCGTAAAGACATTTCAAAACGGGACCTAGGTTAGAACCGAGTGAACTAGAGTGAGGAGTGTCCCTTCTCACTTAGGTAAGGTAGGATCACTATTGTAGTCTTGAGATTGGAGACTATAATGCATGCAGCATAAAAAGGGTCCCAATTATATCTCCTAGTTCTTGAACGATGTTTCCCCTATAGGAATACTAGATAGTGGATCCACGTAGTTGCTATGTTCATGTTTTGGTACTACCTTGGCAAGTAGTCTGCTTTCATTGGGTGTAGGGTTCCATGACACCGGATTCCACATTAGCTCATGTGGTCTAGGTAGGATAAGGCAAGATGTTCCCAAAAGGTAAAATGAACTAAAGGAATGAACTCTAACTAGGATGACCTAAGGGGTTTATCTTAGTCTAGGTAGGGGTATGGGGCTCTCCCTAAGCATTGCACTAGTTATCCTTGAGGGATGTCTTGGGAGAATATTCTTATATATGAAAATGCTTATAATTTTACATGATTTGTATATGATGATCTTGCAAATTGATTATACTACATGATGATTGGTTTCACTTATGAACATGTGTTTATCACCATTTCTAAAGTATGATAAAATGTATTCTTAAATGGTATGCTATGTGAAGTTGCATATTAGTCATGGTTCTTGTTGGGTTGCTTGATTGAGTAAGGTTATGGGGCTTTGCTTAGTCATTGCACTAGTTGACTTAATGAGGGTTCATGGGTAATTGTCTTGCTTTAGGTTATGTGGTCATGAACTCTTGTCTATGCTTGTTTCTACTATAACCAGATGATAGAGTGGTCACTACTAGAAAATTGGGTTGTGGCAACACTTTAAATACAGTTGCAATAGGTACTATACCGTTGCAATAGATCTATCGCAACGGTTAGGCAACTGTTTCATCATATTGCGTTGCAATAGACCTATTGCAACAATTTGAAAGCTGATGCCATAGGTTTGTCTGTTGCAACAGTTTAAGCCATTCATGTAAGACTATCTGTCGCAACAGTAATTCATTCAAATGCTACGGTTTAAAGTCGTTGCATAAAATGCTTTTGGCAACAGTTTTTCAGGCCTACAATGACAGTTTTTGAGTCTATTGCAACAAGCTCCTGGGTCTATTGGTACTATTATTTTAAACTATTGTAATTATTTTTTATAGTTTATTGTAACACTAATAATGCATTGATGAATTGAATATCAATATAATAAAATATACATTGATGAAATTCAGATATATCATGAAAGAAATTTATTTATCAACCTAATCATACTTCAAAATATAAATCCAGTATTTATTCAAAGTTTCAAAGCTGGCATATATATATATATATATATATATATATATATATATATATATATATATATATATATATATATATATATATATATATATATATATATATATATATATATATATATATATATATATATACATATATAAATAATTATACTATGAATGATTTCTATAAATGTGGAAGGTCTAGAAACGAACAACTAATCTTATAGGTCTTTATTGATTTCACCTTTTCATGGTTCAATTACTTTACCTACAAACAATGGTAAGGAAATGGTTCAGCAAAAGTTCAACAATGGAACATATTATTAATATACATTAAATCATATATGTAGTTATAATAGCCATAAAAATTAGATTTTTTTTTATAGTTTGAAAGTAATTAAAAATCTTTCTTGATGTTAGTAATAAAACTTAAATAGAACACATAATTTAATGGTTATAGTGTTGAAGAACTAACCACATAATCCACAAAAATGATCAAAATTGTAAGGAAAAGAATTCAACAAGACTAAAGTTATGTTTGAGTAACTATGCAGACAACATTTTTCATCAACAAAATAGGAAAACCTGCATAAACAAGAAAGTTTCTCCATGAAAAAAATTTAATATAAAAAATGTAAAAAAATTCATATCAACCCAAATTCAATGCACAAATATATAGATCCCACTGCTTGTAACAAAGAATAAAGCAATAAACTGCAATATGTGCTTTCTCATTTCCTCTATACCATGTTTTAGCATTTATTATCACTTAGCTACTTCTTGCTCCATTGTAAATCATATACCACAGACTAATGTAATGCAGACCTTCTGAAAGTCATTATGTATCGATAGTTGAGCCGTAACTTTATATTGTGAAACTGGAATTTTCATTAATGACTTACTAAATCTTCATAAGATATATGATCACCCTAGATTTAGTGTTTCATTCAACTAATAATACACAAACAATAAGCCAAAAGTCATTTGTAAGAAATCCTAACTCTTGAATTAACTTAAAAGGCATAAGCTACAAACCTATTAAAATAAGCTACAAGGGTATCATATTTCAGATTAAAAAACAAGAATAAAAGAAACAAAAAAGGGTCAAATACAATAAGAAAATGCAGAATGTAGTAATAAATGTTCAAGGTTAGTACCATGTAAATTCCACAACTAAAGAAAAGTTAAAAGAACTCATTTTTATGAGCAAGGGTAGAAAAGTTCGAGAATAAGATTAAATTTCAAACAATGAAGAAAGAAGCACATATACCAATATATATTATGAGTAAAGGTAGAAAAAACTAAGTTACAAATCAAACATTACAACAAATAGCTAGTAAGCAGGGACACAAGTTTAAAAGTAATAGGTGAAGACTTGTAGGCTATGTCAAATTCATTATCAATACTAATGCAAATTATATTAGAATGTACTGTTTTTACACTTACTTCATAAGTTACAGGAGCTGCAGCTTCAACAATTGTGTTGTATCTTTTCTGCAAGTCAAGTACGAATGAGTTTCCAAACATCTGAATACTAGTCCATTATCCATTTAATAGTGTTGTTGGTTTTCCGCGTCTACGGTTTATCCATAATATAAACAAAAATTATTCTAAAAACAAATTATTTCTTAATAAGTTCAAGATTGAAGTGATAGAATGTTAAAATAATTTTCCCTTATGATAGACATGATCTCCTTTGGGATCAACTTTCTGTTACTTTGCTTATTTTGAAGGTCGAGTCAGTGCATCCTTTGAAGTTATTTGTTTAACTAAGACCATTATTACATGTCTAGTTTTAGGCTGTAACTGAACGTTGAGCTCTACAAAATGTTACATATCATATATCTAATATGAAAGATGTTTAAGTAAAATGTTCTTTTAAGAGTATGACGGGCATAAATTTGACTATGGGTTGTGTGAGTGAGACTTGTTTAATACTTTAGAAAACTTGTGTGCAAACTGCAAATACACCATAAATGACTCTCTCATAAGAATATTAGATGAAACCCTCTCAAACTACAAAATCAACATTCAAAATCCACGTGAAAAATTCCTGCATAATGCCAGAAACTAACACAACTCAAGATCTAGAGAGCAAAAATAAACTTCAAGTAACAGAATGCTAAACCATCATATAAGTAAAGTCTTCTACAGAATTTCTAAAAATTCAAATCAACTATAAAGATATAGAAAAATCACCTCAAAATCTTCAATGAACTCTTCTAAATAAAATGACACCAAAAAAATGAACTTCCTGGCCTTGCGATACAGAGTATCATAGTAAAAAAAAGATCAAACCCACCTAAAAGTAATCTACATATTCAATCCTTGCCTTAACCATAACAATAATCAACAAGCTAAAAATAATTGAGAAAACCCTAATTTATCAAAAACCTGTAATACACCAAAAATAAACCCCTTGGAAGCAGAGATATCAAACCAGAAGGAGAGAAATATCAAAAGAGATATGAAAATGGTGAGAGCAACAAACTGTTCGACCTTTAGATAGCATTTATTCCTACCCTTAGTCTAGCACAAATCTGCAATTTGAAAGCTTAGGATGGGCTACTACCGTAGATCCACCAAAGTCGATTTGACCTTTGAAATTTGAGAGTTTCTTTTTCTCCCTGATGAACATGAGGAAAAAAATTAAAGAAAATTCTCTATGAGGAGAGGAATGAAAAATGGAGAGTTAAGACTCGAGAGAATTGATGTGTCCTAAAAGTGTGAAAGAAGGGAATAAATCAATTCCAAGATAGATATAAAAGAGAGTGTTGCACTAGAAAAATTATCCCAATTAATTGTTTCTTTAGAACATGTACGACAACGCTATCATAGTCACTGTAATGAATCGTTGCTATAGAGTATCTATTGCAACCTTAAACAATTGTTGCAAAGAAATGTTGCAATTCACAATCTATTGCAATGATTTAAATAACTGTTGCAAGGTGGCTGTTGCAATAGGCTGAATTTCTAGTATTGTTTCTTGATTAAGTGTTCAATTATATGATATGAATGTTGGCTTGGCTAACCCTAGGATTGTTGGTCTTCTGATGTACATGTGTTTGACTGAATGAATATGTTTTATTGATTGATATGGTTTTCTTGAATATGCATAAGGCTTTGTAAATGTAAAATAGCACGTTTTAATGAGATATCCCTTTTTAGCATGATTTTATATTATATGTGCATATGGTCTCATACTTAGTATAAGTGGTGTACTAACCCCATTTTCTCCATTTTTCCCCAACATTTAGGTTTCGGTCATTAAAGGGCTTTTGAGATGACTTTGAAGAAGACTTGGAAATTCTCAATCATCGAAGTGGGTAGGTCCTCACTTTTCGAAATGCCAATATCAAGCTTATAGAGTTGTTTTAGTTTTAAGACTCTTATGTTCTTTCCCTTTTAATTTAAGTACAAATTGTATAGCCTATATGTGGCACTATTACATTGGTGTATGGGCTAGGACAAAATTGTTATAATCTTGTTATATGGTTATGAGATAGACATCCATTTCAGAATATGTTATATCTTATATATACTTATGTGCAATAAAAGTAGAAGACTATGTAATCTTCCTATACGAAGGGTATATGTATACTTGATATGAATATATTATGTGTATGTAGAGGTCTATGTAAACCTTAACGTAGAACTAATGAAAAGTTTTAAATGCATTTTAACCTATGAATGTAATGATGTAATCTAGGAGGCTAGTCTTAGTCCTCAAAGAGGACGAGGACGTCGGTTACGTCTAGGGGGTGCTGCTCTAATGTGACATGAGGCTCTAGATCAGGTATTAGACTTTCTGAGTGCTACATTGGGAAGTACTAATGTAGGCTCACTCTTGAAAAGTTAAGGAATGTCTAGCTAGTGTCCTTGTGTGTTCCTATAAATTGTATAATTTTCCCAAATGGATGCTTGCTTATGAATACAAGTGTTATGCTAGATATTGAAATTTATGTGGAGTGAGTTCCTATTGATGTGATGTGTCTGGTGTGACTTACCATTTGGACTTCATAAGGAAGAAAATGTGAGCATGCTTTGGTTTAAAAGTTGAGAATTTGTCATTAAAACGAATAGACCATGTTTATAGGTTGTATGTAAACGTTGTGATAACATGTGAGTATGTTAAGGACAAGGAAATTCCTCCTAAAAACATAACTAAACATTGAGATGTTAAGTATAACCTTAATGCTACTATATCAAAACTATGAGGATCTTTGTTGATCTACTTGACTAAAGACTATGTGTATTAAGTATGAGTTGCATATTTGCTTCTTGAGAGATGGTGTTGAATCTGTCTATCTCTAATTTATATTATTATACATATTGAGCTCTCAATGAAATGAAATGTAAAGACTATGTTATGATTAAGAGACTAATTTTCCTCTTATGAATATGAGAAGAGCTTATGTGTTTGATGCATTGAGGAGTAAGTGAATATAGGGTTTTGCATTCTTGTGTTGCATTGAGTGCAAAATGGTTTGAAGTTGGTTTTCCTTGTAAGTTTGATTCATTGAATTTTATGTGATTATGTTTTGAATGTTGTGACCTGATCTATGGGTCATTGTTTCCTTGAAACTGCTTGAAAATGTTCCAAGTGTCATTGGAGGACGAATGTTCCCAAGTGGGGGATAGTGTAAGGTCTCTCAAAATGAACTAAGGTCTCTAGAGCCTCACATGCTCCTAAAAAGGGTAAAAATGTGTTAATCAATTTTTTTTTAGTATGAATACACTATTTGAAGTGGTTTTGAGGTCAAACGTCCAAGGCGTTCGAATGTTAGCCTTGAAACGTGCTAGTGTGTTTTATTATGCCTTAGTATGTTTTAGGTGTTTTTTGGTGCTCAAATTTATAGGATACGATCCTAACATGTATACAAGTGTATTCAGGGTCGAAACGTCTGAGCACGACTCACTAAGGACCGCCCTAGGGGTCATTGAGGAGGTCACATCCTTTAGCTAACAAGATTCCCAAAGGCAGCAACATTTTTTTCATAGATGAAATAGGTCCCGTCGCGGACTAGGGTCTCCATAGGACAAAGGTTTGCTCTGCATCGCGGACACAACACGGACTCTACTACCACAAAATCTAATTCCAAAAATTATTTGGGAACAGCTCCGCGATGCGGACTTATTCCCCGACAAAGATTTCAAAAATTTAGGTTATGTTTGACATTTCTAAAAGTCCAGATAAGTGTGGGGGTGATTTCTGTAATTTGAAGTCAGTTATAAACAGTTTCTAGGACTTATTTAACCCCTTTCCCAAGCCAAAACCCCAATACCCAATAAGAAATCAAAGTCCAAAAAGCTCTCTTCTCTTCCAAATTCTCTCAAACCTCCATAGGAGGGAAAACTCAAGCTCAAGATAGAATATGGATTTTTAAACGATTTTTTCTCCAATTTCATAGGTATTCAATCAATATGGTATGGTGATCCTTCATCCTTAGTTATCCATTCATCTAAGGAGTTCCTTCAAAGGGTTTCAAAGAAGATTTCATGATCATAATTGTTATCTTTCAATCTAGCCATGGGTTCTTTCTAACATTGATTTCAAAAGCATATGATTAACATGATGAACATATGATTAACATGGGTTCTTACACTACTGTTTTAAAGATGAATTTCAATGCAATTTCATGATGAACATATGATTCCCCCAAATTCTCAAATTGTGATATAATGTGGGTCTTTTGATCGTGATTAAATGATGATCAAATTATGTTTAGATTGTAATGAATTGCTTAGTTCTATGTTACTTTATGTTAATTGATAATGAATTGTTGGGAATTTATAAATGGTGATCAAAGCTTGGATAATTGGTGAGTTCATCGTTATTCCTAGCTTCTGGTAGTAAAATTTTTCTTGAATGGCATTGATTGGCATTGTCCACTGATGGTGGCGGTGTTTACCGTCTAGTATATCTATCTATGTTGTGTTTATGGCCTTGAAGGTAATGGATGTGAAGTGAGTCGATACTGTGATTATTATGTTACGAAGGTTTTGTGTAGTCATTAATCCTAGTATCATGATCTAGGTGTATTAATTATGTTATGTTTATATGAATGATGATGTTAGGGTAAGGTAGGGTCTATATATTTTGATGGTAATGAGTACTATTGATGAATGACCCTTACCTATGTACCCCTATATGAATGTGTGATCTTATCCAGTGTTAGGAGTCTTGGATACAATGTTAAAGTTGTCTTATCTCCTATGCTATATTGTGATGTGTGGTCTATGCATTAATGTGTATTGATATTTTAAGAGGTTGGCTCTCTCAATGTTGTGTGAATAACCATTATGTGATCATGTTGACAAATGTACACACACTCACACCTGAAGCATGATTAGTAGTATTGGTTTAAATTATTGTTAATACATAGAAATTGGCTAACACCCTTAAGCTAATATTCTCTAACATGCCCAATATTACTCAATATTGGCATTGGGATGCCTATGTACCCCAATACATATTCATAAAACCTAGTGTACTCTTTAATAATATTTTCTGGAATGTTACATTATCCCACCCTTAGGAACATTCGTCCCCGAATGACACTACACATCATTTTGAATCAAAGAGGGTATTTTCGAAAAACATATCAACATACTTGAAACTTTACTCTTTGTGAATATCTGATTCACAACTTACTCTGGATGATGCACATCACTCAAAGCTTATCTTAAATCTTCATATCTGAGATTGAGGAACTTCCTTCTCAATCTCACTTTAACTCAATGCATATCACAACTCATGCGACACAAATCATGTCAACGCTATACAAAAGCAGCAACATGAATGCAAGCATGAACTTATATTAACTCATATAGTGCAAGTACAAAACACACATTCATGGACTTAAAACACCAAAACCGACTAATGCACTAAAATTTAGAGTTTCCTAAACAAAATCAGACTTAGGAAGAGTATATCTAACCTCAAGAACTAAACAAGTGAGGGTAATGGGATCTCATGTCGGTCTCAGCCTCCCATGTTACTCCCTCAGCAATGTGGTTCCTCCATAACACCTTTACGGTGGCAACCTCCTTGTTCCTCAGCTGCTTCACGTGGCAATCTAGAATTTCAACTAGAACCTCTTCATAAGAAAGGTTCTCATCGATTCCTAACCCCTCAACAGGTAGGATGGATGTTGGATCACCTAGACATTTTTTATGAATCGAAACGTGAAACACTGGATAAACAGAAACCAATTCATTTGGTAACTTCAGTTCGTAGGCAACATTCCCTATTCGTTGTAAAACCTCATAAGGACCTATAAAACTCGGACTCAACTTCCCTTTCTTACCAAACCTCATCACCCCTTTCATGGGTGATATATTCAGGTAGACTTGATTACCTACTTCGAATTCAAGTGCCCTCTTCCTGTTATCAGCATAGGATTTTTGACGACTGTAACCAGTAACCAATCTATCCCTGATCATTCTCACCTTTTCCACTGCCTCATGTATGATCTCAGGGCCAAGGATGGCAGACTCTCCTACCTCAAACCACCTAATTGGGGACCTACATCTCCTACCATACAGTTCTTCAAAAGGCACCATCCCAATACTGGAATGGTAGCTATTATTATAAGAGAACTCATTCAATGGCAAGTGATTATACCAACTCCCCTTGAAGTCAATAACACATGGTCTCAGTATGTCTTCAAGGGTCTGAATGGTACGATCTGCTTGTCCATCCGTCTGAGGATGAAAAGCAGTACTGAGCTTCACCTGTGTACCCAAGCTCTTTTTGAAAGATCTCCAAAACTGAGAAGTGAACTGGGCTCCCCTATCCGAAATGATAGATAAAGGGATCACATGCCACCTTACTATCTCATCAATATAAAACTTGGCATAATCTTCGGCCATGTAAGTAGACTTCACAAGAATGAAGTGAGAAGACATAGTCATCCTGTCAGCAATGACCCAAATGGAATCATGCAGTTTCCTGGTCCTGGGCAGACCAACCACAAAGTCCATATTAATAGCCTCCCACTTCCATGTTGGAATCTCAATCGACTGGGTAAGACCTCCAGGCTTATGGTGTTCGGCCTTAACCTGTTGGTAATTGGGGCACTCCTCCACAAACATAGAAATATCTCGCTTCATACCTTCCCACCAATAGATCTCCTTGAGATCATGATACATCTTGGTGGAACCTGGATGAATGGAATACCTGGAGCCATGAGCCTCTACAATAATATCAATGTTTGGCACGCACAATCTTCCCTGGTATCTAAGCACACCATCACCCCTAGGGAGAATGATTCATCCAGCTTACTCAACACCAAATTTTTCAACTTCATGAGTACTAGGTCGAGATGTTGCTTAGCTTTAACATCTACAAAAAATGAGGATTCAGAACCGGAATGAACTGAAACACCCCCATTTGGTGTATCTACCAGCCATACACCTAGCCTAGGCAATTGGTGTACCTCTTTAACCAGCTCCTTCTTTGCATCATCGATATGAGACACACTGCCCATGCTCAATCGGCTCAAAGCATTGTCCACTACATTGGCCTTACCTGGGTGATAGTGGACACTCATGTCATAATCCTTGAGCAACTCTAGACATCTTCTCTGACGAAGATTCATTTCTCTCTGTGTAAAAACATACTGAAGATTTTTGTGGTCAGTAAATACATCAACATGTACACCATATAAGTAATCTCTCCAAAGTTTTAACACAAATACCACAACAGCTAACTCAAGATCATGCGTAGGGTAATTCTTCTCGTGGATTTTCAACTCTCTTGATGCATATGCAATCACCTTGCCATCCTGCATAAGAATACATCCCAAACCTACTCGGGAAGCATTACAGTACACCACATACCCTTCACCACTCCTCAGCAATGTGAGAACTGGGGCTGAAGTGAGTCGGTCTTTGAGCTATTGGAAGCTCTTTTCATAAGTTTCAGACTACTAAAACTTCGCCTTCTTCTTTTTTAAAGCCGTCAATGGAGCAACAATAGTGGAAAAGCCCTCAATAAACCTGCGATAGTAATTAGCCAAACCCAAGAAACTCCGGATGTCTATAGGTGTGAGGGGTCTCGACCAGTTCTTTGCTAACTCAATCTTTTTTTGGATCAACCTCTACACCCTAGTCAGACAAAATGTGACCAAGAAAGGTCACTGATCTCAAGCAAAACTCACATTTGTTGAATTTTTCATACAGCTGATGTTCCCTGAGTAATTGCAATGTCATTCTCAAATGTTGTTCATGCTCTTCTCTGGTCTTAGAGTATATAAGGATGTAATCTGTGAATACTATGACAAAAGAATCAAGGTATTCACGGAAGACCCTATTCATAAGGTTCATAAACGCGGCTGGTGCGTTAGTGAGACCAAATGACATGAAAAAAAACTCGTATTAACCATACCTAGTACGGAAGGCGGTCTTAGGAATGTCCTCTTGAATCACTCTAAGCTGGTGATACCCTGACCATAGATCTATTTTAAAAAATAAACTTTAACCTTGGAGCTGATCAAATAGATCATCAATTCTGGGAAGAGGGTATTTGCTCTTTATAGTGACTTTGTTGAGTTGCCGATAATCGATACACATTCTAAGGGTTCCATCCTTTTTCTTAACGAACAACACTGGAGCACCCCATGTGGATATGCTCGGCTAGATGAATCCCTTATCAAGTAGATCTTTTAACTGTACCTTGAACTCTTTGAGTTCAGCTGGAGCCATTCTATAGGGACGAATGGAAATTGGTTTGGTGTTGGGATCTAAGTCAACCCCAAAGTCAATTTCACGTTCAGGAGGGATTCTTGGTAAATCCTCCGGAAAGACATCTTGAAACTCATTCACTATGGACACAGAGTCTATGGAAGGAACTTCATGTTCTAAGTCATTGACTCTGACTAAGTGGTACAAATAACCTTAGATAACATCTTATTGGCTTTAAGATGGGAAACTATTTGGCATGTTGGATTTGAACTACGCCCTTCCCATTCCAGCTCTAACTCATTAGGAAACTGAAACCTTACTACCCTGTTTCGACAGTCTATAGTAGTATAGCATTTATGTAGCCAATCCATACCCAAATTATATTAATGTCAAGCGTGGTTCATTCTATTAGGTCAGCATAAGTAACTCTATCAAGAATAGTTATTGGGCAATCTCTATATCTCTTTCAGCTCTAATGATGTCTCCTATGGGAGTACTACCCAGAAAAGGTTCATGTAAGATCTCAGGAAGCAAGTCAAATTTACTAGCTACTAAAGGAGTAACAAAAGACAAGGTGGATCCTGGATCTAACAATGCATACACAGGAAAAGAAAAGATTTGCAAGTTACCTGTGACCACATCAGCTGACTTCTCCTGCTCCTCTCTACCTTTCAAAGCATAGAACCTGTTCCTCATAGGAGGTTCGGCTGCATCAGTAGGATTAGGCCGAGTCTGAGTATCTACCTTGTCCTGATTCCTCACATGTGGGAAGTCCCTGATCATGTGCCCACTCTTGCTGCAACCATAGCAGGCATTAGAACCTACCATGCATTCACCTCCATGAGAATGACCAATCTTACCACACGACTTTCTGTCACGCTGGGCATTTTTATCATTGCCCTTCTTGGGGCCAGACTTGTCCCCTTTGGCATTAGTGTTCCTGGAAGGAGTAGGATTACCTGAGTGTTGGTGCCCCTTCTTGAACTTGGGTCTGTCCTGGACTCCAAATGAACTCCTACCAGTGCTAGAACAAGCCTGATACGAGGTCTTAGGCTTCTTGCCTTCTCGACCTCTCTTCCTCCGACGACTCTCCTCTACCTGTTGTGCATGTACCATCAACCTAGCAAGGTCCATTTTATCATGCAACATGGATGCCCGACATTCCTCCTCCATATCCTCTGATACACTAGTCACAAACCTGCTCATCTGATCCCTGCTACTGGACACCAGGGAAGAAGCATAATTTGAAAGTTTAACAAACTTCAAGAAGTATTCCTTGACTGACATACCTCCACGACGTAGGTTGATTAACTCCTCAACTTTAGCCTCTCTCTGCTCTTTGAGAAAGAACCTCTCAAGGAATGCAGTCTTGACAATGTCCCAAGTGATGGGGACTTCTCCTGGTGCTCGGCCATCTCCCCACATATTGTACCATACCTGAGCCACATCCTTGAGATGGTATGCAGCCAACTCAACCTTCTCCTCTCCATTAAAACCCACAGAAGAGAGAATCTTATGAACCTCGTCCACAAACTCCTGGGGATCCTCATTGGTTCTAGACCCAAAGTAGACTGGAGGGTTAATCCTGGTGAAATCCCTCAGTCTTTTTGCTATGGTGCTAGCATGTGGGTTCTCTCTTGGAGCACCCTCTCTAGTGCTCTGGACTGTGATAGCCTGTGCGTGAACAGTGATGTCTTAGGCCATCTGAACCAGTGCTGCTCTCAGTTATCCATCCGTCAACGCAGCTGGGTTGACATGCACTTGCACTCCAGCAGCTGGGACTTGAGAAGCAACTTGGTTTCCCTCATTAGTTGCTTCTTCAACTCTCCTACCTGTGTTTCTCCTTTTGTTCATTTTTCTACACGCACACACAAGAAGGAAGTTAGATGCTAGAATGGCACAAAATGTCAAAGATCTACACAGCACGATTAAAAGTAGAAGAAGGGAAGAGTGTTATCATCACTAAGTCTCTAAGTCATGGTTGTGGTGCACTTCACAACCATAAGCTAGAAACTACGCAACCTGGTTGTTTTGAGCCTTAGTTCCTAGGTAATTTAACCTCATGCTCTGATACCAAGTTTGTCACACCCGGGTCCTAGACCGGCGTCATTAACCTCTCAGAGGTCGCAAACAAGCCTCTTTTTATCTTTCATCACAATCATACAATTAAATTTAGCGGAAAATTTAAAACTTTACTGAAGTGTACTTAGATTTTATATAACTTCATAAGAGTGATATACTAACAGCTCAAACTAAGCAACCATATATTAACAGATTGAAGAAATGAAGTGAAGAATTCATAATAATAGTAATAGTTGCCAAACCGGCCTTAATACAAAAGTTTGAACAAATGTTTGAAAAGAAATTCTAGGGACAACATCCACTAGCTATGTCTAATTCACTAAGCTAGAAGATAAAGTGTAGGCATCCTCGAACTCAAGAGGACCTACCAAAGTCTGGAGGTACTAATCCAAATAGCTTCGAACGATCTTCAATCTTCTTCAAGTAACTACACCTATAGAAATAGTAATTGTATATGAGTTAGTACACACTTGTACTAAGTATGGGTATATGCACATAAACACATAAGGACTATGCATGATCAACGAAAGCTCTTCCTATAGCAACATGCCATTTTTGGAAAGTGAAGTCACTTCACTTTCCTAATTCGGTATTTGTGAATCATGCTATGAATATGACATATTTTCATGCATTTAAAGCACACAACTCATTTTCTATATGAACATAAGACCTTGGAATCATGAACATACTTTTAGAGCAACTCAAGCAAAAGATAATAATTTTGCTCCCCTTAGGCCGAGAGTTCCCTCTCCCACCCTTAGTTCATTTTTCAGTCTTTTCTTCTTTCTGTTGTGTAGTTCCATGATCTTCTTTGATCCTATGTTTTACTTACGAGTGCAATGATTCATTGTAGTCCCATACCTACAATGAATCAAGTAAGTAATCCAAAAACTAAGGAAATTATTTGGCTACTGTAACATTTACTTAGGCTCATTTGATATTGCTCTCATCTTTCACATTAGCCTCTTATCATGTTGTCACCACATTCATTAACTTTGGCACATTCTCTCTTCATAATTACTCACCCCTTTCACGTGAATGTTCATTTCATCATATGTCAATGCCCTTGGCCATTTAGTGTGTCTTACACTCTTACTTAACCCTTCTAGGGTTACATCATTTCATTACATACATCTTAGGTTCACTTACTTTTAAACGTATGCTAGACTTATGGGTCTATACATACAAGCCATAAGGCTTCATTCATAGTTCGTTTAAGTGATTCGTATCTTTCTATGATTTTGTGACGACTTATGCATCTTGTATGTATGCCAAGATCTCAATTTCGATATATGTAGGCAACATTATTTTGAATATTTATTCACGTATGGCTTATGTATCAATACGGAATTGGGTAAGGGAACCCGATTTCGAATCCCTTAGACAACACTTACATGTTTATTTATTTTAATTTGATCCACTCGGCTTGGGGACCCGAGATCAAGCCCCAACACCTTCTCTTCATTTTCCCTTAATTTCTTTTTTTATTTTTCGTTCGTTTGGGACCGAGAGGATGTGGGATCGAATCCCCACAACCTCATTTTCTTTAATTTTCCTTTTTCCTTAAACCATTTTTGTTTTTGACCGAGAGGGTGTGGGATCGAACCCCCACAGCCCCACTTCATTTTTTCTCCTTAACTTCTCTTATTCGGCCTAGAGGTTGTGGGTTCAATTCCTACATACCTCCTTTTTATTTTTATTTTAATATTTCCCTCATGTTTGACCGAGAGGTTGTGGGTTCGAACCCCCACAACCTCATTCTTATTTTTTTTTCATTTTTTTGGTCAAGGCACACGAGTTCGAACCCCACATGCCATATTCTCTTTTTCTCTCACGTTATTTCTGAGATTTTTAACATGGTGAGGTCACGGGTTCGATCCTCAGTGACCTCACTTGTTTTACTTCATTTTACATAGCTTATTAAACAACTTTACTTGGCTGAAATTAACCAACAAGGTGCTGGAAATTTGGGTTACATTTTTCAGCTCCTTTTTATCAACATTTAGAGTTAATTCTTAGGGCATTTCGAGAATCAGTTAGCTAATAGTTTTTCACTCAAATGAGCCAAATTATACTTCCTATGAACATCACGATTATACAATTTTATGCACGTCAAATACAACCATAAAACATGTCATTTTCATGCCCCCATCCGTAAGTATATATCACGGCTACACATTACACACACATATATTTTTCACATAGTTTCGGGAGACACAATACGATCAGTCATACAATTCCGAACATACATACATGAACGTAGTCATCACGAAAACACATTACATCCCAAATTTCCACCAGCAAACATACCCAACCTACGAATCAATGGGAGCTAGTGACAGGGACATGCAACGGGGAACAACCCTAGTTTTCGAAATAGATTCATCTGAGTCCTAAGGGTCTATGGGAAAGGGACCAAGAGTAAGAAAACCCATACCTTATTTTGATGTTTATTCACCACACAACCAGCTGTCCAAAACCCTCTCCAAAATAACGTCCAAGTCCCGAAACTTCAACACCAAACTCGACGGAAAACCCTTCCTTTTGCCTAACATTTTTGGTTAGCGTTTTGTTTATATCTTTCGTGTAAGTTTTTCAAGTGTGAAGAACTTTTATAGTTTTTCTGTTCTTGTAGGTTGGTTAGGCAGAGATAATCGTGAAAGAGAAAGAGAGTGGAGAGACGTGAGAGAGATGAACGTGAGAGAGTGTTAAGCGTGAAAGAGAGTTAAGTAGTTTAGACTTAGTCAACTAGGACTCTTTCAAACTTTAAAAATCTGATTTTCCTTTTTCTTAAATCAGGTAATAAATATTAATTAATTAAATTAATTTACCAATTTAAATAAATCAAATTAAGTCATTGCTCCCACCTAGGTTCGAACCCGGGTGGAGCAAGATTTTGCTAAAAGGGCAATTTCGGACCTCTCTACCCAAAATGCCCCTCCACCTTATTAATTAAATAATTAATTACATATTTAGGATAATTAAGATACTACCCTTAGCCTATAAAAAGACCATTTTACCCCTAGACCCTCCAAACTTAAGATTTCCCCTTTTTAAGTCCGGTAAAGACTCATCCGAGTAAATCTTCATATTCGGGAGCCTTACATGATTGGACCCAAACTTTACTAGCTCAACTAACTCCCCAAGTTAGTTGGCTTGGATGTCTCAAGGGTTCAGAGGTCTGGTTCTACGCGCATCAATCTGTGTGAACCCGGTCTAATCGTAGGCATTCTAAACACACTAAACAATACTTAGCATATTCATTTTTAGGGTTGTTACATTATCCCCCCTTAGGAACATTCGTCCCCGAATAACACTACTAACTATCTAGCACAATGCCAGTCATAACATAAGATAATCACTATGCACAGTCAAGCAATAGCAACAAGGAATGGAGAGATAAGGAAACTTCGACTTAATAGTAGGGAAGTCTAACTCAAGAGCTGAAAAGATGAGGGTAGCAGGATCTCATATCGGCCTCGGCCTCCCACATAGCACCCTCAACAAGATGATTCCTCCACAATGCCTTCACTGAGGCAATCTCCTTGTTTCTCAGCCGCTTGACCTGTCCGTCTAAGATCTCAATAGGTACCTCCTCATAGGACAGGTCTTCATCAACCTCCAATCCTTCCACAGGTAGAATCGATGTTGGATCACCTAGGCACTTCTTTAACATGGATACATGAAAGACTGGATGGACAGAAGCTAACTGCGCAGGCAATGCCAACTCATAGGCCACCTCACCCACACGCTGTAGGACCTACTATGGCCCAACATACCTCGGACTCAACTTCCCCTTCCTGCCAAACCTCATTACCCCCTTCATAGGTGATATCTTCAGATAGACCTGGTCACCAACATCAAACTCTAAGGGCCATTTTTTGTTGTCTGCATAAGACTTATGTCGACTGTAAGCAGTAGCCAACCTTTCGCTAATCACCCTGACCTTCTCTAAGGCCACATGAATGATCTCTGGACCCAAAATGGATGACTCTCCAACCTCGAACCACCCAACTGGAGACCTACACATCCTACCATACAATGCCTCAAAAGGTGCCATCCCAATGCTGGAGTGATAGTTGTTATTATACGAGAACTGTATCAAAGGCAGATGGTCGTCCCAACTACCTCTAAAGTCAATCACACACGCCCTCAACATGTCCTCCAATGTCTGAATGGTGCGCTCTGCCTGCCCATCAGTCTGAGGATGAAAGGCAGTACTAAGCTTTACCTGCGTGCCTAAGCTCTTCTGGAAAGATCTCCAGAAATGTGAAGTGAACTGAGCTCCTCTATATCAAATGATAGACAAAGGATTCCCATGCCATCTCACAATCTCATCAATGTAGAGTCTCGCATAATCCTCGGCTTTGTATGTAGACTTCAGAGGGATAAATTGGGCAGACTTAGTCATCTTGTCCACAATAACCCATATGAAGTCATGCTGTCTCCTAGTCCTCGAAAGACCAACCACGAAGTCCATATTAATGGCCTCCCACTTCCAAGTCAGAACCTCAATAATCTGAGTAAGACCGCCAAGCTTAAGATGTTCTGCCTTAACCTGCTGACAATTAGGACACTTGGACACATATTCTGCAATGTCCTTCTTCATGCCATCCCACCAATATACTTGCTTAAGATCATGATACATCTAGGTGGGACCTGGATGTATGGAATATCTGTAACAATGGGCCTCTGCAACAATCCTGGTCTGCAAATCATCCACATCTGGTACACACAGCCTGTCCTGGTACCTAAGTACGCCGTCACCTCCCAAAGCAAAAGACTCATTCATGTTTATCAACACAGAGTCCTTCAGCTCCATCAACACAGGATCGAGATGCTGACCCTGCTTGACTTCAACTACGAAGGATGATTCAAAACTAGGATGAACTTAAACACCCCCACTAGTAGAGTCAACCAACCGCACACGCAGTCTGGCCAGTCTGTGAATATCTTTCACCAACTCCTTCTTCTCATCCTCAACATGGGTTGTACTTCCCATGCTCATCCCGCTCAAAGCATTAGCTATAACATTAGCCTTACCTTGATGGTAGTGGACATTCATATCATAGTCCTTCAACAGCTCCAACCATCTCCGCTGACGTAGATTCAACTCCCTCTGCGTGAACACGTACTGGAGACTCTTGTGGTCTGTGAACACATTCACATGACTCCATACAAGTAGTGCCTCCACAGCTTCAGTGCAAACACCACAGCTGCCAACTCCAGGTCATGAGTGGGATAATTTTTCTCATGAACCTTGAGTTGTCTGGACGCATAAGCTATCACCTTACCACCATGAATAGGAACACAACCCAAACCAACCCTAGATGCATCATAATAAACAGTGTAATTCTCACCACACTTAGGCAAAGTAAGCACCGGGGCTTAAGTGAGTCTGTCTTTGAGCTCCTGCAAACTCTTCTCACAAGTCTCCGTCCATTCGAACTTGGCCTTCTTCTTAGTCAAAGATGTCAGTGGGGCAGCAATAGAAGAAAAACCCTCCACGAACCTGCGGTAGTAACCATCCAATCCCAAAAAGCTATGGATATCGGTGGGAGTAAGAGGTTTTGGCCAGTTCTTCACAGCCTCATTCTTACTGGGGTCTAGCTCCACACCCGGATCGGACACAACATGACCCAGGAAGGTCACTGATCTAAGCCAGAATTCACACTTGCTGAATTTGGCAACAGCTGATGTTGTCTAAGTACCTGCAAGGTTAGTCTCAAATGTTGTTCATGCTCTTCCTTGGTCCTAGAGTAGATGAAGATGTCATCAATGAATACTATGACGAAAGAATCATGGTATTCATGGAAGACTCAGTTCATGAGGTCCATAAATACAGCTGGTGCATTAGTGAGACCAAATGACTTGACTAAGAACTCATAGTGGCCATAACGGGTACGAAAGGATGTCTTTGGGATATCTCCATCCCTAACCCTAAGCTGATGATACCCTAAACGTAGATCAATCTTAGAGAAGAAAATAGACCCTTGGAGCTGATCGAACAAGTCATCTATTCTGGGAAGTGGATACTTATTCTATATAGTGACTTTGTTGAGCTGCCAATAATCGATACACATTCTAAGGGTTCCATCCTTCTTTTTCACAAACAACACTGGAGCGCCCCAAGGGGATATGCTCGATTGAATGAAACCCTTATAAGTGAGATATTTTAATTGCAGCTTCAACTCTTTGAGTTCAGCTGGAGCCATTCTGTAAGGAGGAATTGAAATTGGTTTAGTATCGGGTTCTAAGTCGATACCAAAGTCAATCTCTCGAGGGGGAGGAACTCCAGGCAAATCATTAGGAAATATATGTTGGAATTCATTTACTACAGGCACTGAGTCTATGGAAGGAATGCCATGATCTAAATGATTAACACTGACAAGATGACAGAATAACCCCTTGGACATCATTTTATTGGCCTTAAGGTTCGAAATCAAGGGATTAGGACGACTCGAGTTGTACCCCTCCCAGACCAGCTCTTCTTCATTGGGGAAACAAAATCTCACAACCCTACTACGACAATCCATACAATAATAACAACTATGAAGCCAGTCCATGCCAAGAATAACATCAAAATCATGTATTTGTAACTCAACCAAGTCTGCACACATAGTCTTACCACATAGAACTATTGGGCAATCCTTGTATACTCTATCAGTTCTTACATTTTCTCCTAAAGGTGTACTAACCACTATAGGATCATGCAGAACTTCAGGAAATATCTCAAAAGTGAGAGCAAGCAAAGGAGTTACAAAGGAAAGTGTAGACCCTGGATCAAGTAAAGCATAAACAGAAGTTGAAAATACTTGCAGCATACTTGTGACCACATCAGCGGACTTCTCCTGCTCCTCCCTGCCCTTCAGGGCGTAGAACCTGTTCCTCTTAGGATGCTCGGCTGCTGCTGTACCTTGTGGATTAGGCCTAGGCTGAGCATTACCTCCAGCCTGAACCCTGTTATGTGGGAAGTCCTTAACCATGTGCCCGCTCTTACTGCAACCAAAGCAGGCATTAGTGCCCTGTCTGCACTCTCCACTGTGAGCACGGCCACACTTAGCACATTCTTTTTTGGGACGTTGCACATCACCTCCATTGCCCTTCTTAGGCTCGGGTCTGCCTCCTCTAGGTGTTGCACTCCTCTGAAAGTTAGAGTTCCCTGAACTCTGTGGCCCCTTGTTGAACCTGGGTTGCTCACGGACGCCGATGTTGTCCCTGTTGCCTCCATTGTTAGGACCTGCCTGATCAGAAGGCTTAGGCCTCCTAGCATCACAGACGCACCTCTTCTTCCGGCTGTCCTCTACCTGCTGGACATGCACCATCATCCTAGAGAGGTCCATGTTATCGTGGAGCATCGCAGCCCGACAGTCCTCCTCTAGATCTCCTATCATTCTTGTGAGGAACCTACTCATCTCATCCCTGCTGTTAGATACAAGGGAAGTTGCATACCTGGACAGTTTAACAAACTTCAGAGAATACTCTCTGACTGTCATAGATCCTTGCTTAAGGTTGATAAATTCCTCAACCTTGGCCTCCCTCATCTCCCTGGGGAAGAATCTCTTCATGAAGGCTGTCTTAAACAGCTCCCAAGTGACCGAAACTCCGCACAAAGCTCGGCTATCCTGCCACATCTTGCACCAAGTCTGTGCAACATCCTTGAGCTGATAGAAAGCCAGCTCAGCCTTCTCAGTATCTATGGCCCCCATGGCCACCAAAATCTTGTGTACCTTATCCATGAACTCCTAGGGATCCTCTGAAGTCTTGGACCCTATGAAAATATGAGGATTCATCCTCGTGAAGTCTCGTAGTCTGTCATCCATGCTACGTACCAGTGGGTTCTCCCTCTGAACATTCTGTCGGCTGACCTGGGCAATCATGGCCTGGGCCTGCATAGTGATGGCCTGTGCAATCTAGGCCAGAGATGCCCGCGCCTCCGCATCAGTCAACCTAGCTAGGTTAGCCGGCATAGCCACTCCTTCATCTAGAGCCTGGGGTGGAACCTGATTGCCCCCAGCAGCTGCTCCTCCTCTCCTCTGACCAACGTTCCTCCTAGTATTCATTCTCTGAAAACAATAATAATTGATGTTAGACACGCTCATAACACCAAGAAATCAGACATTAGGAAAAGCACGATAAGATCAGAAGAAGGGAAATTTTTCTACGCATCATGCAGTCTCTAATTCAGGATAGTGGTGCACTTCACTACCATGACCTAGAATCTACTCAATGTGGTTGATGTGAACTTATTATCCTCGGAATATAACCTAGTGCTCTGATACCAACTTTGTCACAACTGGAGTCTAGACCCCAGACGAGACCGGCGTCGTTGACCTCTAAGAGGTCGCAGACAAGCCTATATCTGTCATCGTTACTTCATCTAAGTTAATTTTATAGGAAAATTTGAACTTTTTGTTACATAACATTCATATAAGACATTCTACTTAAACTAATAAATGTTCACACTCAACCATCTAATATTAAGATCATCAAATGAAAGAAATAGTTCAATACTGCATTAAGTGTATACTTGCCAAAATGGCACCAATACAATGTCTGAAATAAGATGAGAAAGAAACTCTAGTGGAACATACTCCACTAACTCAAACCTATATCTAAGCTAGAAAAATAATGGGCAAGCGTCCTCGAAAGCATGAGGTCCTACCAAATCCGGATGAATGCTCCACGTCCAGATAACTGCAATGTCGTACTGTAAGCTCTAGCGTCCACCTGTGCCTGCACCTAATATTGTATGGGATTAGTACAGACTTGTACTAAGTATGGGTATATGCAAGCACACACCAAAGACATGCAAGAGTAAGAATAGCACTTTCCTAACAACATGATTTATGGAAAGTCAAGTCAGTGGACTTGCCAAATTTGGATTAGGAAAGTCAATGGACTTGCCAAATTTGGATTAGAAAAGTCAGTGGACTTGCCAAATTTGGATTACGAAAGTCATGCCATGAGACTAACATACATCATCATACTTATCATTTTGCAAACAATACATAACATATTGCACATATCATATCACATAGTTCATATCATTCTTTCATATGCCATGAGACCTTGGAATCATGGATTTGACATTAGGAATTCCCAAAATGAGGTCTCAACATATGGGACCTCAACTAGGGAGCCTTCTTTAGCAAACACAGAGTCTGCTTCATTCATTCATACGTACTTCATTTTCATTCATTCATATACTAGTACAATCACTAGTCATACCTAGGATGTAGTTTAAGACTCTCATCGGGTTTGCTGTGCAATGACCAAGAATAACCTAGTGTCATTACTTGAGTCTAGCTCACCTCTTGATTATCCTATCCTAACACCTTTGGTATCGTTCATTTCATTATGTGCATCATTTGAGGCTGGTCTCATTCTTTCTATGGGAACTTTAACCATAACCGACATAGATCATGTGAGCATCATGAAATCCAGTGTGTAATCCCCACACCGAAAAGAGGTGGAATCACCATCCAAAGTGAACCAAAACATGATAGCGTATATAGGGAATTGAACCCTGCTAGATCCATATATTGGCAGTATAGGTTCAAAGACTAGGAGATGTAAGGAGACCCATACCCGGCATGCCGGACAGTCTCATCTCATGAGAGTTACGTGAACCTCCGCCCTTCCCGAAAGAAGGCATCACCGCTCATAGCTAGCCTATCGGTGCTCAGTATAAATTTCCATTACATTCAACTCATACGTCATGAAAGCTAGCTTCTAGTATGAGGACATCATACCTCAATAGATGATTTCTCATCTCATCATTAGTATTAAGTATACATTAATCTCAATACTTTCATTATAGTGTTCATAGAGACTGGTCTCTTCATTAACTTTACACTCTCATAGGTGAGTACGTTTCAATAACATTTACTTAGGCTCATTTGAGATTGCTCTCATCTTTCACATTAGCCTCTTATCATGTTTTCACCAGATTCATTAACTTTAGCATATTTGCTCTTCATAATTACTCACCCCTTTCACGTGAATGTTCATTTGATCATATGCCAATGCCCTTGGCCATTTAGTGTGTCTTACACTCTTACTTAACCCTTCTAGGGTTACATCATTTCATTACATACATCTTAGGTTCACTTACTTTTAAACGTATGCTAGACTTATGGGTCTATACATACAAGCCATGAGGCTTCATTCATAGTTCGTTTAAGTGATTCGTATCTTCCTAAGATTTTCTGATACAAGACTTATGCATCTTGTATGTATGCCAAGATCTCGATTTCGATCTATGTAGGCAGCATTATTTTGAACATTTATTCACGTATGACTTATGTATCAATACGGAATTGTGCAAGCAAAACCGATTTTCAATCCCTTAGACAACACTTACATGTTTATTTATTTTAATTTGATCCACTTGGCTTGGGTCCCCGAGATCGAGCCCAACGTCTTCTCTTCATTTTCCCTAATTTCTTTCTTTATTTTTCGTTCGTTTGGGACCGAAAGGATGTGGGATCAAACCCCCACAACCTCATTTTCATTTATTTTCCTTTTTCCTTAAACCATTTTCATTTTTGACCGAGAGGGTGTGGGATCGAACCCCCACAACCCCACTTCATTTTTTCTCCTTAACTTTTCTTATTCGGCCTGGAGGTTGTGGGTTCAATTCCCACATACCTCCTTTTTTTTTTTTAATCTTTCCCTCATGTTTGACCGAGAGGTTGTGGTTTCGAACCCCCACAACCTCATTCTTATTTTTTTTTCATTTTTTTGGTCAAGGCACACGGGTTCGAACCCCACATGCCACATTCTCTTTTTCTCTCACATTATTTCTAAGATTTTTAACATGGTGAGGTCATGGGTTCGATCCTCAATGATCTCACTTATTTTACTTCATTTTACATAGCTTATTAAACAACTTTACTTGGCTGAAATTAACCAACAAGGTGCTGGAAATTTGGGTTACATTTTTCAGCTCCTTTTTGTCAACATTTATAGTTAATTCTTAGGGCATTTCGAGAATCATTTAGATAATAATATTTCACTTAAATCAGCCACATTATACTTCGTATGAACATAGCGATTTATAAAATTTTATGCATGTCAAATACAACCATAAAACATGTCATTTTCATGCCCCCATCCGTAAGTATATATCACGGCTACACATTACACACACATAAATTTTTCACATAGTTTCGGGAGCCACAATACGATCAGTCATACAATTCCGAACATACATACATGAACGTAATCATCACGAAAACATATTAAATCCCTAATTTCTACCAGCAAACATACCCAACCTACGAATCAATGGGAGCTAGTGATAGGGACATGCAACGGGGAACAACCCTAGTTCTCGGAATAGATTCATCTGAGTCCTAAGGGTCTCTGAGAAAGGGACCAAGAGTAAGAAAACCATACCTTATTTTGACGTTTATTCACCACATGACCTGCTTTCCAAAACCCTCTCCAAAATCACCTCCAAGTCCCGAAACTTCAACACCAAACCCGACGGAACACCCTTCCTTTTGCCTAACATTTTTGGTTAGCGTTTTGTTTATATCTTTCGTGTAGATTCTTCAAGTGTGAAGAACTTTTATAGTTTTTATATTCTTGTATGTTGGTTAGGCAGATAGAATCGTGAAAGAGAAAGAGAGTGGAGAGACGTGAGAGAGATGAACGTGAGAGAGTGTTAAGCGTGAAAGAGAGTTAAGTAGTTTAGACTTAGTCAACTAGGACTCTTTCAAACTTTAAAAATCTGATTTTCCTTTTTCTTAAATCAGCTAATAAATATTGATTAATTAAATTAATTTACCAATTTAAATAAATCAAATTAAATCATTGCTCCCACCTAGGTTCGAACCCGGGTGGAGCAAGATTTTGCTAAAAGGGCAGTTTCGGCCCTCTCTACCCAAAATGCCCCTCCACCTTATTAATTAAATAATTATCACATATTTAGGGTAATTACAATGCTATCCTTAGCCCGGAAGAAGACCATTTTACCCCTAGACCCTTCAAACTTAAGATTTCCCCTTTTTAAGTCCGGTAAAGACTCATTCGAGTAAATCTTCATATTCGGGAGCCCTACATGGCTGGACCCAACCTTTCCTATCTCAACTAACTCCCCAAGTTAGTTGGCTTGGATGTCGCAAGGGTTCAGAGGTCTGGTTCTATGCGCATCAATCCGTGTGAACCCGGTCTAATCGTAGGCATTCTAAACACACTAAACATTACTTAGCATATTTATTTTTAGGGTTGTTACAGCTACCCTAGTCATGAGTTATTCTTTTCATTCTTGTCAAAATTAGGCATGAAGTCTTTATAAGCCAATCTTTATTGGCTATGCCCATTCTTTGATTATTTGCATAATATATAGATGTTGGGGGCATACATTTATACTCCAATATTTGCATAAACCAATAAGTGTTAAAACTTCTTTCTTATCAAACACTGATGATTTGACATTCTCATGCTTTGGTTACTTAGTTCACTTTGAACTTACATTTCTTCTTCTTTGATCTGTTGTTCACTTTGAACATGATACTTTGTTCCTTTCTTACTTTCTTAAAGAAATCTTTAGCATTTAGCTGATATAGATCATGTGAGCTAACATGAAATCCAGTGTCTTTCCTACACCGAAAAGAGGTGGTTCACCGGCTAAAGTGAAACCGAATACTTTCTTGAGCATACTTTCTTGAGCATTTAACCGACATAGATCATGTGATCTAACATGAAATCCAGTGTCTTCCCCACACCAAAAAGAGGTGGTTCACCGGCCAAAGTGAAACCGAATACTTCCTAGCTTTCTTATGTGGATCCACTAGCTAGTAACATATGCTGGCGACATAGTTCAAAGACTAGGAGACCTTGGAGACCCTGATCCACCTTGGTGGTAGTCTCGTCTCATGAGGATTACATGTGCTGGCACAAGCTCATTGCTAGTCTATCGATGCTTAGCTCAGATTTATTATACCTTACAACTTTTAGAGTTGACTCAAAAATTATGGAAGCTTGCTTCTAGTATGAGGTATACTTAGATCAATGGATGAATGGTCATCCCTTTCTGTACTTGACGAATGTAAACTTAAATCTTACATTATCATCATGGTGTGAGTGAGACTTGTCTCATGATTTCTAACACCCTCTTATGTGAGTATCTTTGACGTAATCGTTTAAGTGTAAGTGAGACTTGTCTCACTTCCTTTAACACCCTATATTAGGTCAATTTCATAACTCATAAGATTTTGGTTATTTCATTACTCACCTTATCTTGTTCAACGTTAATTGATAGTCTTGTATCATTCTTTATGAAAGTTATAAGGACTTATTCAATGTGCTATTATGTTCACATTGTTCATTTAGATAGGGTATGTTGGGACTTGTCCCAATCGTTGGTATACCCTTGGTTATGAGTTCATCAAGTTACATCTTGTCAAGTTAACTTGTCAAACATGTATTTGTCCTTACAAGAAACATCATAATTTACATTGGCCATATAAGATTGGTTTGATTTAGTATTTGCCAATTCTAACAATATTTTCGACATAGTATTGCTAGCCAATCTATCGGCATAAATCAAACTTTGATATTATCACTAGCCAAGTCAATTAACTTCATGTATATATTATAGGAATCTCATCATGTTAACAAAGCCAACTTTAACCTTTGATTAGCCTTTAAGATTTTTTTTTCTTCTCGAACACAATTAGGCATTACAACATTTATTATCTCATGTAAATAATACCCTAATCATACGGATCTAACATATAGGTCTTATTCGATATTATAAATCACACAAACATACACATAATGATCAGTTAGCACCACATACCAACAACATGCTCGAGATTTGCATTGTAATACTACTAGAATCGTAAATAGGGAGAACTAGGGAGATTAACATTCGACAATTTCATTGGGAACAATACTAGTTTCGGTTTTCTTGAAGTCAATACGATTAAAAAGCCTCCTGGGGAAAGGAATCCAAGAGAGAAAACCCATACCTTACTTGTAGAATTGAATCTACGACGATCACCCTATTCTTTTCACGGAAACCTTGAAGAACTGCCTTGAAATCGCCTAAGGTTTTTCTTACGTTGTTCACTGTTTTTCAGTCGTAGGTTTTCTAATGGTTAAACGTGAGTCTAAGTATTAGGAACTGAATATTGACTAATTTAAATTAGTCTAAATAACTTAATTAAATAAATCAATTATCTAATTACCAAAACACCCCTCCTAACTTGACTAAAAATAGGAGAGCATTTGACTTAGCCTAAATTCTGAAAATTTGCTTAAGGGTCTCGGGTTTGACCATTTAAATTAATTAATTAAGTTGTTAATTTAATTAATTAAGTGAACTAGGGTAATATCTAAAGTAACCTTAAGTCGTTATAGCTGTAACCAACCCCTTTGGACCATCCTAGGTTAGGTACTAGGATGTTTCTTTAGTTAACTACTCGGCTAGTGTCACCCGTATAGGTCTTAGGATGTCGGGCACAGTAGTTAGTTCAATTTAGTTAGTCGTAGGTTAGTTAGGTAGTTAGGTAAGCTAGTTAGAGCCTAGGACTAGTTAGGAAGCTTGTCCCCACGTGGCTTGACCCAACGCGCGCCTGCCCCCTAACCGCCCTAACTGAATCAGTTGGGCTTGTCGCTTGGTCCCTTGGCCGGTAGCACATGTGTTTCTGTGCACTTTCCTAACCGTGCACTCTCTTGTTTCACTTGGAAAGTTCACTTCTTATCCCAAGAATCCTCACTATGTCCTTGGGCACTACTTAATCTACATGATCATTTTAAATGATCATGTGCTATGGTACCTAGGCTTCACACTTGGATGCCTAGTACCTAATGTGTATAAGCTATGAAAATAAAAAATTTAGCTTAGGGTCTTCATTGCAGGTACAATTCCTAAACAAGCTTGGTTTAAGTTATTGTTAATACATAGAAATTGGCTAACATCCTTAAGCCAATATTCTCTAACATGCCAATATTGGGCAATGGGATGCCTATGTACCCCAATACATATTCTTAAAACCTAGTAGACTCTTTCAGAGACAAGTACATTTTTTGGAATGTTAGAGAATGTAATTCATATTTTCAATATTCAACTCAACATTCGTTATTCATTTATTATAATGAGTGAATGCGCTAGAATGTTCCTTTAACTATCAATTGTTTGAGAGAAATCGATAGTTGGGGAAAAGTTGAGTTGAATAGTTCAATTTGAGTGAATGTTCGAGAAAAGAGAGAAAGAACTTTGACACTAAACTATGTGAGGGGTAAAATCGAATAACACTCTAAGAACGAGAAGATTTGAGTGGAAAGTTATCTAACATGACAGAGAAGTCATTCATACACCTAACTCACATGTAATTTGCATAGGCAATTATTACCGAAAAGACGTTCATGAATAAACACTACATGTAACGTCATTGGAAACACAACCCTGTTTCATTCATTAATCATGAAAACCTTGAAGCTAACATTGTATGAAGATTTTAGCAATCTTGGTTACTTGAATCTGACAACCAAAACCCATTTTTACATTTGGTAATTGCTTCTCTAGGAAATAATAACAACATTTTTTTAAAGGTGACACTGAAACTATTTCTATAAAGAAATTCTCTGTGGATCAACCTCAACTCACTCTGAGTTCTATAATATGTCTTCGACCATTTATACTTATTAACTAAAGTGTAAATTTGGACGTATCACTAATCCGGTCCATACATTGGTCAATTAATTTGATCGCTCGCTATGTAAGATCCAATTAAGGAGAAAAATACCATTCACATGATATTTTAAGGTTCAAGATAAAATATTTGAGTAATTAGAGGTGAAGAGATCATATTCATCTCACTATAACCCTTATTGATAAATTCATAGTGATTAAGAGTAAATGTTCTTCATTAAAGCTATAACTTGTTTATACAGTTGCATAACCACAATAAAAAAATCCATAATGTTAGTCCTCCAAAAAAAAACATAAGCTTTAACATTAGTTGTTACTATTTTATTGTATTATACCCATAAAAATATAATACAATTATTCAATAATTAACTAATCAAACTAGGATCTATTGTATTCATCTAACATTTATACGTTATATCTCTAAAATATAGTGTTTCAACTATTGGAAAACTTATATACCTTGCCAAAATTATTTTTTTCAATAAATATTACTGAATTACTTTATCAAAGTTTTATTTATTGTACTATATTTTGATTTATTGAACCAATGTTTGAGGTTTATGTACTATGTATCTACTCTCAATTACCGACTACGAAAACAAATTTTAAAAATACCAAATCAAATATCAAATATTCACCCCTTCAAGACTCATATATTAATTATATTAACAAAAAAGTATAAACAAGGGTAACATAAGCCTAACCTCCAATTAATCATAATGTTGGTTAAACTTTTCAAAGAACAAATGAGTAAGACTTACACCTAAGCTATCAGGACTCTTCCAATTTATAGTAAATAAGGGAAACTTGTGTAGAGTTTTTATCGTAATAACATGATACAGTGCATTGACGAATTAGCCTACGAGAAAACATTTAAAAGGGTTATTTTTGTAATTTTAACTCTAAGAAAACCCTAAAAAAATTCTTAATTAATTAAAGGTCAAAACAAATAATATTTTCTTCTTTTCATCCAACATTGTCTTCTCTATCAAACCCTAAGACAAAACCCCAAAGAAATATTTTTGTACAAGACTTCCACTCAAGATTCTTCTTCAAGGTAAGTTTCTCCAAGAGTTTCATTCTTTACAACTCAAATTCCTCCATAAAGTTTTGAATCAATAATGAAAATACTATTTTTTGTCCATACAGGTTTCCAGAATAAAATTCAAGGATCTGAAGAAAGGGTTTTCTTGATTTTTATACTTTAAGGTAAAATTTCAAGACATTTAATAAAGTTCTTCTACAAGATTCATCAAGAACCTTATTCTGTCAAGCATGCAAGGGTATCATAGCGTTGAACTAGTTCGTCCTCACACCGTACAACATGAACAATTTTTTTGTGTTATAAATCTTGAGAAGCTTTTTATATCCCATCACTTGAGTTTTAAACTATGTTTTTCAGGAAGTAAATATGAATTTTGAAAAAGAGCTTATAAAACATGATTAGTATTACAATCGAGTGTACCATGTATGTTTAAGTAGTATGGTATCTAGCTATGTCATCAGTGTTTATGTTGTATGACTTCCAAGACATCAATTATCATATGACAATATGATTTTCATATATATTGAGGAATAATTTTCAAATATGTATTTAGTAAGAGTATAAGAGAACTATATATTCCAAGAGGTATCTGTTTTTACATAAACAAAAGAATTTTTTTCATTTCTAATTGAGTTAATGAATTAAGATATATTTCAGAGCAGTTACCTTTCTAAGAGGATAGTTTGAGCAATTATCTCAAACCAGAGGAAGAGTATGTTCTTAAACATTGAGCGTGGGTATATATTATTGGAATAGTATTGAACAGTCATATGAGATGATCTTAGACATATATATATATATATATATATATATATATATATATATATATATATATATATATATATTGTAAGACCTTGAAAATAGATTAGGTGCTCTAGAGCCTAACATGTTGGTTTTAGTGTTCTAAGGTCCTAAATATGTTTAATATGTTGTATATTGGTAGTATTTAAAATATTAAAGGTGTTGGAAGTCAAACGTCAAGGGACGACTAAGACGTTTGACGACTAAGTCACCTAAATGTCTAAAATGTGGTTTTATGTGTTTATATGTGTTTCATGGTGTTTTAAGATTCTTAATAGAGTTAGTATAGCATGTATAGTCCGTGGTTAAAGTTTCGTGAAGTTTGGAAGTCAAACGACCAAGAACGTCCAAGGCATTTGAAAGATGTGCCTTGAGTTGACCTTGTATGTCTAGTCGAGTTTCATTGAGTTTTACGTGTTCGTTTTGGATGAAATTTACGTGAGAGGTGTTAAAATCATAGAATATCATATTTGGGTTGGAAACATCCGGGAAATTATCCCCAAGGACCATCAAAGGGTCCTTGAGGAAAGGACCCAAAACCGAATGGCAGGCTGTCCCAGGCAGCCTTGGCGACGGAGCAGTCAACGGCCAGTCATGGCTGTGACGCCCCGTCACAAGGGTTCCGTCGTGGGGGCCTTGTCCAAGGGTGTAGAGGGAACCCTTGCCAATCCACTAGAGCTTGCAACGGAGGTCCATGACGGCCCGTGTCAGCCGTGACGCCCCGTCACAAGGCTGTCGTCGCAGCCAAGTTCTCCAGCGCAGATTTTCTGCCAAGTTAGGGGTGAATTGGTAAATTCACCCCACGTCTAAATAAGAGTTTAGGCGGTTATTTAGGGGCCTTATGGGTATTTTAATTAACTATTTAAGTGGTTAAGACCCTAGAGACTTCATTATTTTTCTAAAATCAAAACCCAAAGTCTCTTAGAAATCCCAAAACCTCCATTGAAGACTCCATTGAAGAGGCTGCTTGGTGAGGGGTTCTTCAGTGGAAATTATTCATCAAAGTGAAGAATTATCATTCTTGAGGTATGGCTTTTGATCCTTGAAACTTATTTCATCAAGGAGCCCAATTCTCAAAGTGTTTTACAATGTTTTCTAAAGTGAATTGTCCAATTTCGGGATTCTACCATGGGTTCTTGCATAAATGATTTCTAAACATTGAATTATGATCTAATTGATATTGTATTGATGATTTCAACATAAATTACCTATGAACCCATGTAAATTGATGAACCCTAGCTTTGACTACTTATTGGGTTACTTGATATTAAGCTAATGTTGATGAATTGTTGTGTAGTTCCTTATGGGCTTTCTAATGATATAAGAATTGTGTTCAATTGATATGTAATTTATATTATATTGTTAAACCTAGATTGAATTTATGTAGAGTAATTGAGTTTTATGGTTATTGCTTTGAATTATTGTTCATGGCCATGGGTAAGGGCCTTGAGATGTTGGATTGGTTGAATTGGCATAGAATTGAAGTGTGGATATGGGTATGAAGGTATGCTGCCCCGTTTTCCTTAATTTGATATTAATTATACTTCGATTCTATTGTGATTGGTATGGTCCACTTATGGTGCCGGTGTTATGTGTTTAATTTGCAATGAAATGTGGCCTTGTCGGCGTTACTTTATGCAATATTATGAGCATGGTCTTGTTGGTAACTACTTGAAGTTATGTGGCTATTTGTGTAGTTGATGATGTGAGTATGATATTACTTATCTACATGTGAAGTTATATAGTCATGTATGTATTCTTCTAGTTATGTTGCCTTAAGTGATCATGTTAGACTTTGACTTGATATTATGAATGTAGTGTTAGGGTTAAGTCTTGGTTATTCCTACTTGACTTTATGAGTCTATAGGGAGTACATTAATGATGTTATGATGATATATAGGATGACTTGAAGATGTTAGGTTGTTTTAGAAGTGTTTCTAGAATGGCTTGTATTATGTGTTAAAAGTGAAGTATGTGATGTCTTGTCTTGGTTGACTTGTATCTCTTGCTTGATGTATATATGATTATGGATATGTGATGTCTTGATATAGGTGTTATAACTCTTAGTCTTGAATAATAATATAAGTGGGACCTTGATGATAAGAAGGTCAATTTATGTGGAACCTTGAACCTAGTAGCGAGGTTATGAATTGTGAAGTAGTTAGCCGTAATGGTATCCTTCATGTTATGAGTGATGGACTTAGGGATGGTTGGCTGGAACGGCATCATATCATACCTTAGGAAAATCGCTATGAGCTTCTTGTCGCTAAAGTGAGATATGCCCTAGTGGTACTTGCTTTTGTAGGGTGAATGTAAAGGGGGTCATGAACTAGATAAGGACCTATTTATATGAACCTTAATGTGAACTAATTTATGAGAACGAAGGCTAGCACCGAGTGAGTATGAGTAGGGTTAAGTGGATTCAGTTAAAGAACAGACTGAATGCTTATTAAGCTCTTCATATTCCTTAACCATGTGCCTACATGGGATGTGTCCAAGTTCTACCATTGGCAAGTAGAACAACCTCATCGAAGTAGGATAGAACTTCGGATTCCATGTCTTGCTACCATGGTCTATGTCGGTTATTGCCTATTCTAATCATGTGGAATACCTTTTAGCATTAGATAAGTTTATGAGGTTTAGGTGGTGGTATGGGACGCTATCTAGACATTGCACAATAGACTTTGAAGGTGTTATGTGGAGTTACTATGTCTTGTCCAAGACCATTATGTGAGGGTCTTAGGTGATGTATGAGTCTTAATGAACTAATGAACTAATGACCTATGTAGTAACTATGTAAATGGTTGAGTACCTAATCTAAAGTGACTTAAGCATTCCTTAGCTAAAGTGTGAGGAGGACATGAAAGGATGGTCTCTTCATGTCTTATCTTTGGAAGTCTTGAGGATGACTCTAGTTAGGGAAGTTGGTGAATCTTGTTGACATGATCTAAACCTTAGGAAGTCTTAAGGACTATTTAGGTAATCTTGAAGAGGTTATTGCACTATGGACTTTATCTTCTCGATTTACTTAAGTAGGTCTTTTGATAGGCTTTGGAAGGAGAATGACTTCTAATCTAAGTGTTGGTGTGTTTAGTGAGAATGATTCTATTATAGGTAGTCTATAGGATCTCATGTGTGTGTGTGATAGAGATTGTATGGGCGGTCGCTCCACACTCACTCAAGTGAACCTTGATATTGATCTTTGGTAGATGAGTCTTACCTTGATGTTTATGATTGTTTTCTAAGTATGTATGTGACTCATCGTAGGTAATCTTAAGGGTCGTTTAGGCACATCTAGAAAGGGTGTATGGGCGGTCTCTCTTTGTGTGACTTAAGTGAATCTTAGGATGACTTGAAGTGAGGGAATTACATGCTAGAATATGTTAAAAGGGAAGGTTTGGACTTCACTGAAGGGGCTTCATTGTACAGTGAAGTGAACTCACTGTAAAGTGAGCCTTTAAATGTTATTTTTGATTCAATGTTATCTTATATGTTTCTTAATTGATAAATGATGTTCTTATGTTTAATCTATGATTTCCAAATGAAAAGATGCATATTTCCAATAAAGTCCGTTTTCATGATTTTATGCATATAGCCATACTTAGTACATGTGGTTGTACTAATTCCATGCTTTATTTTCTATCTATAGTCCTTGGTAGGTAAGGACCTTTTGGAGAAGAAGACTTGGGCTTAGAAGAATCGTCCGAGTAGAAAAAATTGAAGTATGTCCTCACTTGTATCGAGGGCATATATGTCATCTTATGTTTCTCTTATGAAGAATTGTAATAAGACTATGTTATTTCTATTTTCGTATTAAAGTACTCTTGTGTCTTAAGATGATGAGATTGATACTTAGCATTTCTATTACTTTTATATGAAAGAGGTTTTAAAAAGACTATATTATGTTTTAGTGAAAAGTTTTAATTCCGCACTACTTTTCACTATCTATATGTGATGAATGATATGAATGAGGCTTGTCTTAGAACTCTGAGAGTTCGACGACGCTGGTCGCAATACGAGATTGCACCCTATCTTCTAGGGTAAGGTTTCGGGTTGTGACATATATATATATATATATATATATATATATATATATATATATATATATATATATATATATATATATATATATATATATATATATATATATATATATATATATATATATATATATATATATTCCAACATGGGTATATTATCTTACTTTTTAGATGAATCCTGAATCCCTATTGCTTAGTCAATCCATATAGTTGAGGTGTCCTATATTCCAGTAAGGTATAAGACATTTTTGGTATTGTCGGATAGACGATGTATAATCATGTAGCTCATAGTGATGGCTTCGGTTATAGAATCTCTCAATAGAGTTAAAGTGTACTTTCGTTGAGTTCACACTTAAGAAAATATTTGGTAAAGTTTTAAATGATTTAATTCCTTTATTTTTTTATATTAAGTTCGTAGTATATTGTTATTTGTTGCAGTTCTTTTTTTCAAGTTACTTGTTATTCATCTATATTACTTACTCGTACATTCAATATACAGATGTGATTGTGCGTGCATCTTTTAGTTTTTTGAGATACATATCGTTAGGATCCTCAACACGAGTCTGTCTAGATTACTTAATCCGCTCGCCAACTTTTGAGTGAGACTACCTTGATCCTATAAAACTCTAATTTTATGAGTTGTTAGTAGAACTTTTCTTTAGGAGACATCAGTCTTGTTCTGAAACTCATGTATAGTAGAGGCTTCATATATTGACCGTATTTGAGAGTCTCTATTTTCAAAGGTTTTCTTTAAAACATAAGTTTAATACTTAGTATATTCAGAGAGTTTTGAAATATATTCAAATTTTGACTTAGCATTTCTTTCAATTTGACGTTTATGTATGCTAGAGTTAGTGGTCCACTTGTAGTCATCTAAGATAAGGGTTTGCTTGTGAAATCAAGCAAATTCCTTAAACAGTCTAAGTTAACAAATAAAAGAAAGCAAATGTTGAGTTTTTATCAAGTTGCGAGAGTAACTAGGGTATATGTGTTCCCCACAGGTTCAGAACGTCGTATTCCAAGCAATATCAATTCTTTCGTAGTTTTTTGCATGTAAAGTGGTAGGTTATGTATCTCTAAATCCTTGGTCTGTCATCTAGAGAATTTTACCCCGTACCTTTATCCGGCTACGTGTGTATTAGCTATTACCCCTTACCATTACCTGAAATTAGATATCATAATTGATGTATGACATAGTTATTACTTCGCACCAATTGACACTAGCCTATTAGATAATATCCCACTAAATCTATGTTGATAATTCTTTTCTCATTAACTACACCCTTGGTCCGTAAAGTATTAACAAGGTGAATTCTAACGTTGGCCACCGTTAAAAAGACTTCTAAGCGAAAAAGTCATCAATACATGCAAAAACTATTTGGGAATTACTTTATTTCTAGGATTACATTGTCAATTACCCATGGCTCCCACAACCCTAGTTGTAGATTTAGTTACCCATGCTATCAAGAACACAATTGATAATATTGAATGAAGAAATCATGAACTTACTTAACCATAAGAAGAAACCCAGAAATTTAACGTGAAATTGCAAGAAAAACCTTCAAACCAAATCCTAAAATTGATTAATTGCCCAAAGTTTGCAACCAACCTTCTCCAACACAAAATAGAACAATAATAATAGTATCTAACCCCAAAAATGAGGTTTTAATCCCCTATTTATAGAAAGCATAGCCCAAATGAAAAAGTAATTGAAATAAGGAAAGTTCTATCGAGCAACGCGGCTTCAATCGACGACCTCACTGAAGGACCGTCAATCAAACGACGGTCCATCGACTTCCTCTGTCACTCCATACATGAAATAATTTTTCTTCATTGGATAGCACCTTCTCTAAATCAAACGATAGACTAGCAGTACGGTCCGTCGATCCATCTACGATCCGTCGATGATCCTCCATCGTTCCACACTTAGAATCATGAAAATTCAGGTACTAGAACCTTCTCTGACCCAATTGATGGTTCACAAGTATGGTCCGTCGATGTATTATTGGACAGTCGTTTGCTCTCGTGGTTCCACATATGGGCAGATTTCCCTTATCTTCTCCCAAAGCTTGAACTACCCATTGACGGTGTCCACCTACGGTCAATCGATTGAATGACGGGCCATTGATGGCCTTCGTAGTTTGATTTCTGCAATTTTTTCAGGGGCCTTATTTGTTTTCAACCTCGACATCTTTCCTTCAAAATAGAACACAAAACTGCAAAAAGGTTGTAGACACACAGAACTCTTAAGTAAAATGCATTGAAAATACCGTGAAGCCACAATATATCAACACCCTCAACTTTAATTCGTTGTTTTTCCTCAAAAGACGACTATAACTCAAAACAACATTTGTAAGAAAATATACTCTTTTAAGCTTTCGCAATCACATAGCTATCAATACCGACTCTTTCTTTGGTTTAGTGCATGCTTACGCTCTCAGGGTCAACAATCTTACTCATGCGGATCACATCATGAGACAAACTTACCATGCAATAGACACCTCTACTATTTTTGCCTCCAACCAAGGTACAAACTTTCAGATACCACAACTAGTGCCCTCACCTCAAAGGAAATCCTCATTTTTCGCACTGTGATTATAAGTTTGGGTACAAGGATCTTTGTTCAACACTCGCTCTCTAGAATAGGTTCAGATATAATTAGTACTGTTCGCCATAGGCTTGCGTTTATTGTCACTGTTTAGGTTCACCACAGTAGACTCTAGGATCACGGTAGGAGTTTCTTGGCTTGTAACATAGGCTTAGTGTCAGGTGTGGTACATTTGGGTACATCTTTAGTGACTTTGTTCCCACCTTGACATTACTGCTAGGCTTCGTACCTCTTCTCATTCCATTTGACACCTTATTGTTCTTCTCTCTCTTCTTTGCTTTACTCCCTTTTTGGATGTGACTTTTACTTCTTTTGCATCTTTTTCTCTTTAAACTCTTTTCTTTCTTTTCTTTCTTTTCTTTGATTTTTCTCTTTTTCTTAATTTACAATATCAGAGAATCACGTCTTTTACTTGTCACATCCGGGTTTACCCCCTAGACATAACCGGCGTCGGCGTCCTCTTTGAGGACTAAGACAAGCGTCTTAGCCTCGTCATAGCATTCATCGATTAAAAATGTGAAGGAATTTAATACATTTTATCTATAACTACTCGGAGGTTTACATAGACCTCTACATACACATAATCGTATTTATATCAAGTATACATAGATTTGTTCATATACGAAGATTACATAGTCTTCTACTTTTATTTCACCCATTTATATAGTAAAGAATAATAGTCATAAAAGCCGTCTCATTTCATAAACCATCTATCAAAGACAATAAATCTTGGGAATAGCCCTACATCAATACAAGAAGCCACATATAGGCTATATACAACATCGTCTCAAACGAGTAATAGAGAATACAAAATTATAGTAACTAAGTAACATAGGGGTAAGATGTCGGCAATGCCCTCGGGAGAGTGAGGACCTACCACTTGGATGGTAAGATATCCAAGTCTTCCTTTCCAGTAATTCGGAGCAAGTTCAACGACCTGAACATAAAATATTTGGGAAAAAGGGAAAGAAACGGGGTTAGTACTCCACATGTACTAAGTATGGAACCATATATACAATTACCAATCAAATATACTTAGAAAAGGATATTTTAAGAAAAATCATTATAAAACATGTATATGAGTGAAGCATAGCAAAGCAAAGCATACTAACTATAACCTTCACAAAGTCACAAGTGCAATGATCAAGTAAATTCCCATGACCCTTACTTAATCAAGTAACCTATCAAGACTACAATTAGCAATTATCCTTACCTAGCATACACTCCCATTTCATGAAAACATTCTTCTTCAACCAAAGCAACAACCTTATACTCATAAGCATGTTATTCAATGTACAAAGTTATTTACATTACATCACTACTTTACATACATAACATTGACCTCTCAAAGCTCCCATCAAGGCAAACTAGTGCAAGTCTTAAGTAGAGTCCCATACCCCTACCTAAGCTATAGCCAAACCCTTTCAAGTTACTTCGATTAGTCTATATCTTATTAATTCATTTTAGTTTACAGAAACCTTGACTTATCCGACATAGACCACATGAGCAAATGTAGAATCCGGTGTCATGAAACCTTACACCGATGGAAGGTGGTCTACCGGCCAAAGTAGAACCTAACATAAACGTAGCTATCTAGGTGGATCCACTAGATAGTATCCTATGGTGGCGACATAGTTGATGGAGCTTGGGGAAAAGAACCATGGACATATCGGCTCTACACCCTATTTGGGTCATGAGGCTATCCACCCCGTGAGAACCGTAGTGAACCCTACCTTTCCTTATATAAGAAAGTGTCACTCCCTCACATACAAGCTCACTCTGTGCTAAGCTAGGTCCCTTTATTGAAAAGCCTTTACTCTTATCATAATCATAAATATACATACCTATATATATATATCATAGCTCAATAAGAATTGTATGAGAAATAATCCTTTCATTAACAATTCATATAGGTGAAGTTAGCCCACACACATCTCATCACAATAGGGCACATATTTACATAACAACTTCCCTATATCATGTACTCCTAGGCAACATCACAACAAACCTAAGAATTTCAATTCGATCATCATACCAACCTATCACCTTAAGCAAGGTTTACTTCAACACAACCTTATCACTTGATGACAAATAATTCACAATTTGAAGTAAGGATTTAGAATGATGAAGACTTACCAATACTTCTCCATAGTTCACCAATAAGGGCCTTACCATCAACCCGTAGACCAACCCAATTTGGGTCATCATACCAGTGCAATTCAATAGTCAACATAAGAACTAATTTAAGAGAAAGCACTATACCTCAAAGCAATACTAAATCAAAGCTTGGTAACATGATATCAAAGTCTATCTTCTTACCCTATATTCAATACTCAAGAATTAGGCATGAATAACTTCCATTCATTACAATATACTCATAATCAAGGTAATAAAAACATTAAAGATGATTTAAACAATAATTAGATCAATTACATCAATCCAACCCAAATTCATATCAATCCCAATACCTAGGGTTAAGGGTTAGGGTCATTTCCCACAATCTAGACCAAACCACATCAATTCATCATAATCAAGCTACAATACATGATAATCTATTCATTATAACCCAAAGAATACATAAACAACTTAATTCATTACAACAAACTCGAAATTGGATGAAACCCATATGAAACTCAACTTTTGGAAAGTCTTTGAAGGAGCCGTTTGAGGAAAGAAGTCTCAAAGGTAAATTAGATCCCATACCTTAAGGCTTGATGACGTTTTGATGGTGAATTTCGTGCTAAATCAGCACCCTATGATCTTCCCAAGCTATTCTTCAGTGGAGTCTTCCAATAGAGAGAGAAAGTAGAGAGAAGGAAGAGAGTTTTGTTTGGAGAATTGTGTTTAGGTTAATGAAGGTTGGGGTACTTATAGTGGGGTCTTAAGTCACTTAATTAGTCTTCCCTTAATCCTATAATTACCCCTAAGACACTTAATAAAATAATTAACTAAAACTTAAATCCCTGAAAACACTACAGGCCCTCCCCAACGGCTCCCCGACGACGCGTCGTCGTGGGCGTGACGGACAGGCCCTCCTCCGTCCTGCACGTCCGTCGTGCTGGTCAGAGACTGTGCAGGCAGAGGTTTTCTTCCCATCAGCTAAGGCTGGCATGACGGTGGCCTCGATGCCCCGTCGCACCTGTGACGCCCCGTCATTGGGTCTGTCGTGGCCTACTGTCTCAAGGGTCCTTAGTTGATCCTCGGAGAGCCGTACCCTGACTTTTCCAACATGAAACCATCCCACACTATGTGTTACACCTATTTTTACAAACTTTTACTAAATTCCAACTCTTTAACTAGCCCTCTTATGAACCAACTTACCGGACGTTATGGACGTTTTGGTCCCAAAGCACTTCAATGACTCCATCTACGCCTAATTTGGATAGAAACAATGGTTTAGACCTTAAGGAGCCTGTTTAAGTATTACGACATGACTTTGGGATTTTGAAATATTACATTGCTCACCTAAGATTTTCTTTTCAACATCCAACTCTTTTCATACCCATTTTTGGGTCTTTGCTCGTAATATCAACCCTCAACTCATGGCTTTTCCATGAGTTGAGGTACACAATACCCGAAGTCGGGTCAGGGCCAAGACAAGGTTACTTACTGCATTATCCACCCTCAGCTTAGGCTTTTAGCCTAAGTCGATGTGCACTTGTCCAAGGAGGGACTGGAGCCAAAACATTAACCCCTGGGAAGGTGAGTTGGTGAATCAAAAAAATAGGTCAATTACAGGCTCAACATATATAACGCCCCAAAATGAACTAAGGTGAACTAGAGCCTCATGGTTGTTTCTTGAGTTAATTTTTCGTTAAACAGAGTTAGTTTGGTGTCCTTAGGCAGTGTGCAAAGTTTGGTTAAGTTTGAAGTTCAATCGACCAAAAACGTCCATGACGTTTGGATGGTATGCCTTAGAATGTACTTGTATGTCTTGGCGAGTTTGGATAAGTTTTATGTGTTCCTTTTACTTGAAACATGCGTCGGATGTTCCTCAGACCTAGACGAGTTAGTTTAGGGGTTTGACGTCCGGGCACGACACCACCTAGGACCCACAAGGGGCCCTAGATGAAGGGCCCAAGACTTGGGCAAAGTCTGCCCATTAGTGGCTCACGATGACCATGGCTACGGTCCATTGCACTCAGGACGGTCCGTCGATCTAGGACGTCGCGAGTGACAGAGATTGGAAACTTGGACAGGCTCCAGTTGGATCCAAGTGTTCCTCGACGGGACCCCATGACGGTCCGTGGTAAACGTGACGGTCCGTCGAGGAGGTCTCGTCGATGAGGCCTGCCAGTGCACGACTTAAGGCTGCCAACTTGGGGTGTTTTATGTAAATACACCCCAAGTCTTATAAGACCCTAGGTGTATAGTTTTGGTATTTTTAGGTTATATTAAATTAGTTTTAAACCCTATACCTAGAAAAGACCCCCTCACTTCAACATTCAAACTCTCTCTCTAAAAAGAAAACTCCCTCAAAGTCACCATTGAAGCTAAGGCTCAAGGAGGGAAAGGAGGGCTGCTTTGGGCTTGTTCCTTTATCAAATTCGCGGGTTTCTTTCTCCTAAAGGTATGTTATCCATTCTTGAATACCTTTCCATTCAAGAAGCCAACTTACAAAATGGTTTTCAAAAAGGGGTTTTAAACTCAACTTCTTCTAAACTTTGATTTATATTATGGGTCTTCTTGTAACTGAGTTCTAATGGTTTAAATGTATTTATCTTGGTTTGAATAGATGATTTTGATGTTAAAACTCCATGAAACACTTGTTTATGCATACTTCAATTTTTGACTTGAAAACGGGTTATGTGAGCATGATTTGAGTAGGGTATGAACTTGGGTCTTCTTGTATTTGTCATGTTGGTGTAGCTACTGCCCTAAGGGCCTTAATATGGTGAAATATTGATAAATTGCTTATGGGTAATGATGGTTTGATTTTTTGATGAGTTGCTCTCATTGTATCATTCTTATTATGAATTGCTATTTGAGTGGTATGGTCCACCTTATAGGTGGCGGTGCTAATTGATGAACTTGATGTTACTTATTATGGTTTGAGTATGTGATCTTGAAGGTCTAATATGTGAAATGAAGATATATATTGGAAATGGGTCTTGTGTTGTGTTTGATGTAGCTTGAATTGCATGTTTGACCTAGTTTATGTCTAAATGAAGTATATGATTATGAGAAGTATGTAGAGTGTATAGCTTGATGAATCAAGGTTAAAGTATGAGTAGAACTTGATGATAATGAAATGATGCTTATATGCAAGGTGTGCACATGTACACACACACTATTTTAAGATTTGTATTATGTCAAGTTGAGCAAAAAGGGGAATCTTGAGGTGGACACACTTCGTGAGTTGAGATGTAGTGTCTAGTAACAACCTCTCCATTTCCTAGTGAGCTTTCTAAGATAGACTATTATGTTGAGAAATCCGTGTGGAGTTATGCCTAGCATCGAGAGGATATGAAGGGGAGGTGGATTGCACTTCGTTAGTTGAGATGTTGTAATCCAAAGTACCTCTTGAGATGAGTACTCCTCGTTAGTAGAGAGTGAGTTACTTAGTAACAATCTCCTTATCCCTTAACTATGTGCCCGCATAGGTGTAGCTATTGGAAAAGCCATGTAAATGCTAAGAAGCATGACCTTACACTAGGCAAGTAAGGATCCCTCATCCGATAGGGGTTAATATCGGGATTCCATGTCTAGCTCTCATGGTCTTTGTCGGTTAAGCTAACTCCCACAAAAGAATTGATTTGAAACTAATTATCTTGTGTATTGTTGAAATTGTATAAGTATGTCGTGAAGTGCTCAATCCACATTAGTTACCGAGTAGGAGCATTGAGTGGGAGTAGTAGTATGGGATGCTATTCTCACATTGCACTTGGTGTGACCTATACCTACTATGGGAAAAGAGTACCTTCATGAAATCCGTGTGAATGAGTACTATGATGTAGTGTTATGGAGGATTATTGTGGAGTACTTGAGTAAATGGAATCCATTAGGAGTACTAAGTGGGAGTGGTAGTATGGGATGCTACTCTCACATTGTACTTCGTATGACCTATATTTCCATGAGTGTTTTGCATATGTTAGCCAAGGGCGTGGATTTGATTTCTAACGAAGTAAGCCTAAGATTTGGTAGTTTTAAGGGTCGCTTTGGTGTGCTTTGAAGGGAGGTGTAATGAGAGTCCCTTCTTGGCTCACCTTAGGGAGTCTTAGGATAACCTTGGGTTAGGGCAACTTCAAAGGAAAAAGGGTTCATATGACTTGGACCGTGCCATTCACTGTAAGGTCTTCATTGTAAGAATTCAAAATGTTCACTATGATGATTTATTCAATTTTATTGCAAGTTTAGCAAAGTTAATTGAAATGTTCCTTTTGTTTACTTTAAGTTTGGTAAGATAGCCATAAAGTGTTAATTGTTGATTCTTATGTGGGTTTGCTTCTAGATTCATGAAGGTTATATTTGAATTGCATAAAAAGCTATATTTACTAAAATGTTCCTTTTTGCATGTTTTTACATATGCCATACTTAGTACATTGTTGTACTAACCCCATACTTTTTATACCTTATGAGTATAGGTTGGAAGCCCTTTAGGGAGGATCGGAGTTGAAGCTTGGGAAGTTTATCTCTCAAGAATTTTGTATGTCATCATATATTCGAGGACATAGTTTTATGTTTCTTAGTTTCTTTATTAATACTTAAAAATGTATTTACTTTTATCGTAAAGGGCCGTGTCCCTAAAATTCCAAGTTGTGTCTTTAAGTTGGCTTGTGATGATAAGATTTCTTAGTATTTATGAAAAGACTCCTTTTATCATTATTATCATGAAAAGTTTTAAATTCCGCACTACTTTTCATGCTTTATGTTATGAATGCTAGTTAGAGGGCTTGTACGAGACCCCAAAGGGGTCAAGTACGCCCGGTCATGATTCAAAGGTTTTCCCTAACTTCTAGGGGGTGCTTTCGGGTCGTGACAAGACTTGGTATCAGAGCATAAGATTTTGGGAAATAGTTTAAGGTCTGAAAGTCTCACAAGCCACATCTAGTAGTATCTTGGTCATTGGTGTGAGTCGCGACACATCCATGGACAAGAGGCTATAGGATGCTAGAAGTTTAACTTTCTTCTCTATTCTAGTATCGTGCCTTAGAGTTGAGTATATAAGGTGTCTATTCTCAACCTCTTCTTTTGTGTTTTTAGGACATGAATACGAGGAGATCGACCGCTAGAAGGGAGGAGGGAGGTGTACCAAATGAGAGAGTCCTTCCCCATGTTGACCAAGTTCCTATTGTTGGCTTAGGGGAGGAAAATGAGAAGGTTCCTCTTCAAGAACCTCAAGTGCCTCCGGAACCTCAAGTGCCTCCTATGCCTTAAGCTCCTTTTGTTGAGGGTGATATGACTAATGCGGAGTTGAGGGCTGCCCTAATGAACTTGACCCAACTCATGACGACTCAAGCTCAAGTTGTCAACAATCACTTTGTGGGCCAAGCTAACCTAGGAGATAGGCCCCAACCAAATGCTAGTACTCCCGCTTCTAGGATTCGGGATTTTATGAGGATAAACCCTCCTACTTTTCATGGCACTAAGGTGGATAAAGATCCACAAGGCTTCATAGATGAGGTTTTCAAGGTGGTAGATGCTATGGGTGTGACCCCTAGGGAGAAAGCGGAATTGGCCGCTTACCAACTTAAGGATGTTGCTCAAATGGGGTATGAGCAATGGAGGGGTGAGAGACCCTTAGAAAGAGGACCGATTGATTGGGAGGAATTCAAAGAGGCTTTCCTAGATAGATTCTTTCCTTTAGAGTGGAGGGAGAAGAAGATGGTTGAATTCATGAACCTCCGTCAAGGGTGAATGAGTGTGCAAGAGTACTCTCTCAAATTCACCCAACTCTCTAAGTATGCCCCAAACATGGTAGCCAACCCTAGGGCTATGATGAACAAGTTTGTGATGGGCGTGTCTAGCTTGGTGGAAAAAGAGTGTCGTACGGCTATGCTTCTTAATGACATGGATATCTCTAGGCTCATGGTTTATGCGCAACAAATTGAGGAGTCAAAAATTAGAGAGATAAGGCAAGAGGGTAAGAGACCTAGGTCGGATGATTCTAGTCACCAAAGTCCTAAGAAGAGGTTTTATCCCCAAGATTCTTCTATGGGAAACAAGGATAGGGCTCCAAATCAATCTTCTCAAGGTGGTGGTCATTCCTATGAAAGGGCTAGGTGCCCTACTTGTGGCAAGCAACATGGGGGTAAGTGTCTTGCTGGAACGGATGGTTGTTTTGCATGTTGTAATAGAGGCCACAAGATGAGGGACTGCCCAAACCTTAAATCAAGGGGGAGAGATGTCAATCAAGCTTCCCTAGATCCTAATGCTCCCAAGAAGAACCCTTCCTATGGGATGGGGGCTAGAAAGGATAATTAATCCGGATTGATGGTTTTGGTAAGTCTCAACTCTTGGTTATTGTTGCTTTTGTGTTATGAAATAAGTATATATGGTTTTATAGTTCCTATGATCATGTCATCTTGATGAATTGCTTAGAGAATGAATTTTTCAAAAATTTGGTAAGATGGCAGTCAACTTCACTGTAAAAAATTTTGGCATTTTGAAGAAAATTGTTTTGTCTTGAATTTTAGTTTCAATGTGTGTAAAGGCATTGTTTATGGGCATTTTTAACGTTGGAGAAGGTAGTTCCTCCATAAAAGAAGATTGAGGTTGAATTTTTGACTTTGTGAAAATTGGTGAAAGTTGCCTATGTTGCTAAGTGTTGAAAGTGTAAAATGATGTTCCTTGCTAGTGGATTCTTTGATTGTTAGTGTTTTGATCATGATCTAAGCGTATTATATGATGCTAAGTGAGTCCTTGTTGTTCTTAAAATTTAAGCGTCATTCGAGGACGAATATTATTCCAAGTGTGGGAGAATATAACGCCCCAAAATGAACTAAGGTGAACTAGAGCCTCATGGTTGTTTCTTGAGTTAATTTTAAGTTAAAACGGAGTTAGTTTGGTGTCCTTAGGCAGTGTGCAGATTTTGGTTAAGTTTGGAGTTCAATCGACCAAAAACGTCCATGACGTTCGGATGGTATGCCTTAGAATGTACTTGTATGTCTTGGCGAGTTTGGATGAGTTTTATGTGTTCGTTTTACTTGAAACATGCGTCGGATGTTCCTTAGACCCAGAAGACTTAGTTTAGGGGTTTGATGTCCGGGAACGACCCCACCTAGGACCCACAAGGGGCCCTAGATGAAGGGCCCAAGACTTGGGCAAAGTCTGCCCATCAGTGGCTCACGACGACCATGGCGACGGTCCGTTGCACTCAGGACGGTACGTCGATCCAGGGTGTCGCGAGTGACAGAGAGTGGAAACTTGGACAGGCTCCAGTTGGAGCCAAGTGTTTCTCGACGGGACCCCATGACGGTCCGTGTTAAACGTGATGGTCCGTCGATGAGGTCTCGTCGACGAGGCCTGCCAGTGCACGACTTAAGGCTGCCAACTTGGGGTGTTTTATGTAAATACACCCCAAGTCTTATAAGACCCTAGGTGTATAATTTTGGTATTTTTAGGTTATATTAAATTAGTTTTAAATCCTAGACCTAGACAAGACCCCCTCACTTCAACATTCAAACTCTCTCTCTAAAAAGAAAACTCTCTCAAAGTCACCATTGAAGCCAAGGCTCAAGGAGGGAAAGGAGGGCTTCTTTGGTCTTGTTCCTTCATCAAATTCGCGGGTTTCTTTCTCCTAAAGGTATGGTATCCATTCTTGAATACCTTTCCATTCAAGAAGCCAACTTACAAAATGGTTTTCAAAAAGGGGTTTTAAACTCAACTTCTTCTAAACTTTGATTTCTATTATGGGTCTTCTTGTAACTAAGTTCTAATGGTTTAAATGTATTTATCTTGGTTTGAATAGATGATTTTGATGTTAAAACTCCATGAAACTCTTGTTTATGCATACTTCAATTTTTGACTTGAAAATGGGTTATGTGAGCATGATTTGAGTAGGGTATGAACTTGGGTCTTCTTGTATTTGTCATGTTGGTGTAGCTACTGCCCTAAGGGCCTTAATATGGTGAAATATTGATAAATTGCTTATGGGTAATGATGGTTTGATTTGTTGATGAGTTGCTCTCATTGTATAATTCTTATTATGAATTGCTATTTGAGTGGTATGGTCCACCTTATGGGTGGCGGTGCTAATTGATGAACTTGATGTTACTTATTATGGTTTTAGTATGTGATCTTGAAGGTCTAATATGTGAAATGAAGATATATATTGGAAATGGGTCTTGTGTTGTGTTTGATGTAGCTTGAATTGCATGTTTGACCTAGTTTATGTCTAAATGAAGTATATGATTATGAGAAGTATGTAGAGTGTGTAGCTTGATGAATCAAGGTTAAAGTATGAGTAGAACTTAATGATAATGAAATGATGCTTATATGCAAGGTGTGCACATGTACACACACACTCCTTTAAGATTTGTATTATGTCAAGTTGAGCAAAAAGGGGAATCTTGAGGTGGACACACTTCGTGAGTTGAGATGTAGTGTCTAGTAACAACCTCTCCATTTCCTAGTGAGCTTTCTAAGATAGACTATTATGTTGAGAAATCCGTGTGGAGTTATGCCTAGCACCGAGAGGATATGAAGGGAAGGTGGATTGCACTTCGTTAGTTGAGATGTTGTAATCCAAAGTACCTCTTGAGATGAGTACTCCTCGTTAGTAAAGAGTGAGTTACTTAGTAACAATCTCCTTATCCCTTAACTATGTGCCCGCATAGGTGTAACTATTGGAAAAGCCATGTAAACGCTAAGAAGCATGACCTTACACTAGGCAAGTAAGGATCCCTCATTCGATAGGGGTTAATATCGGGATTCCATGTCTAGCTCTCATGGTCTTTGTCGGTTATGCTAACTCCCACAAAAGAATTGATTTGAAACTAATTATCTTGTGTATTGTTGAAATTGTATATGTATGTCGTGAAGTGCTCAATCCACATTAGTTACCGAGTAGGAGCATTGAGTGGGAGTAGTAGTATGGGATGCTATTCTCACATTGCACTTGGTGTGACCTATACCTACTATGGGAAAAGAGTACCTTCATGAAATCCGTGTGAATGAGTACTATGGTGTAGTGTTATGGAGGATTATTGTGGAGTACTTGAGTAAATGGAATCCATTAGGACTACTAAGTGGGAGTGGTAGTATGGGATGCTACTCTCACATTGCACTTGGTATGACCTATATTTCCATGAGTGTTTTGCATATGTTATCCAAGGGCGTGGATTTGATTTCTAACGAAGTAAGCCTAAGATTTGGTAGTTTTAAGGGTCGCTTTGGAGTGCTTTGAAGGGAGGTGTAATGAGAGTCCCTTCTTGGCTCACCTTAGGAAGTCTTAGGATAACCTTGGGTTGGGGCAACTTCAAAGGAAAAAGGGTTCATATGACTTGGACCGTGCCATTCACTGTAAGGTCTTCATTGTAAGAATTCAAAATGTTCACTATGATGCTTTATTCAATTTTATTGCAAGTTTAGCAAAGTTAATTGAAATGTTCCTTTTGTTTACTTTAAGTTTGGTAAGATAGCCCTAAAGTGTTAATTGTTGATTCTTATGTGGGTTTGCTTCTAGATTCATGAAGGTTATATTTGAATTGCATAAAAAGCTATCTTTACTAAAATGTCCCTTTTTGCATGTTTTTGCATATGCCATACTTAGTACATTGTTGTACTAACCCCATACTTTTTATACCTTATGAGTATAGGTTGGAAGCCCTTTTGGGAGGATCGGAGTTGAGGCTTGGGAACTTTATCTCTCAAGAATTTTGTATGTCCTCATATATTCGAGGACATAGTTTTATGTTTCTTAGTTTCTTTATTAATACTTAAAAATGTATTTACTTTTATCGTAAAGGGCCGTGTCCCTAAGATTCCAAGTTGTGTCTTTAAGTTGGCTTGTGACGATAAGATTTCTTAGTATTTATGAAAAGACTCCTTTTATTATTATTATCGTGAAAAGTTTTAAATTCCGCACTACTTTTCATGCTTTATGTTATGAATGCTAGTTAGAGGGCTTGTACGAGACCTCAAAGGGGTCAAGTACGCCCGGTCATGATTCGAAGGTTTTCCCTAACTTCTAAGGGGTGCTTTCGGGTCGTGACAACATATTTGTATAAACAAGGGACAATTCTTTATTTTGTTAACTTCTTTTAGTTTGTTAGATTCTAACACAAATTCCCTTCGTAGGACTAATCGGGCAAGTTCTAGTTAGGTACCAATTGTTGAACACTCAAATCTCCTCACACTTTCTTTACACCTCATTATTCTATCAGATTATTAGCTTTCGCAGTTTAGGTGTTAGTTGAAGGTCATGCAGTGGGTGCCTATCTATGTCATGCAGTGGGTGCCTATCTATGTCATTCTTAGAGCCAACACATTCAACTTATTGTCACCTATAAATGCAGGCACTATTCGGGATAGGGTATCATTATGTCAGCCATCATGCTTCATTTTTCATGCTTTTCTACTTTGTACAAATAACGACATGCCGGTTCAAAAGAAAATTAAACAGTCTCTCGGGGAAAAAGAACATAGGCAAGAAAACCCCAAAAGATGATTGTGAGTTGGGCTACTCAGACTTACCTAATACTCACTTTCCATTTACCCCACCCCCAACAAAAAACATTCAATTTTTCCCAATGCATAAGAAATCACATGTAAAAGGTGGTAGGTGAAGTAAACCCTCTGGCCACTAGATCCGAAGACTCTCAACAAGCGGGTGGGTCCGGTTTCCCGGAACCTATAAGATCAACACTTGGGTCACCCTCGGTAGTGCCGACATAACCTCCGCACCCTTAATTGTTCTCCTATCATCGATCACCAGTACATAACTGGATGCGCCAGCCGCCATCTCTAGTGTTCTTCTTTGGAATACTTCCTCATCAACAAAGGAAACCCTCCTAGCCCACTATAGCACATACCTTTTTCTCTTTCTCGCACGGGCCTTATCACCGACCTTAGTGGAATTGCTGGAGTGGTGCCTCTTGGCCAGACCTTGATGCTCAAGCTGAGGTTCAACAGGGCCTTTAAATAAGGCATCTAGAACAATGTCCTCCGCTAGCTTAATGAGTGTACTCTCTAGCTCAGTCCCCTCATCTCCAAGTTGGCATCCACATCATCTCACAAGTTAGCAAGACCAGCCTGAATAATAGTCATCAGCAATAGGGGCTGGCTGTGCTAGCACACGCATCTCGAAGGCATCGAGGCGTTGCTAGACCACTTGAATTTTTTGCTAAGCCTACTAGGCCACCCTCTTCTCTATGAGATCCTCAGCCTCATAAATGGATTTCTTTATCCAAGGCTGGATGTGGTGGATCATGGGGGCCATTTGTGCCTCTAACCTTTGGACTCGAGCTAGAGGGACCAATGCGGCAGCTGGTGGTGTGGATTGGGATGAACTGGGGGCCGTTCTGGCGACAAAGGTTTAATCAACAGGGTTGCTATCAGCAGGCTTAGATGCACGAGGGTCATCCCCTGAGGCTAGCCCCACACTGTCCTTCAACCTCTCGCCCATGGTGGTACCTAAATCCTGGGCCCTTTGTGTGGTGCTGCTACATTGGCCTCATCCTTGATAAGGCCTATATAAATTGTCCCTGCCGGGCTACATAGTGTATCACATTGCCAAATTGTCACTCCAGCTTCCTTGCACTGCTGACAAGCAAAGGGGTAAGTAGTAGAGGTCTTGAAGGCCTTCTCACGGATCACCCACATAAGCACCCGAGCAAAGTCTATCTCCAGTCGTGCTACCAAAGCTTCTACCAACACCGCCTTATCCCATGTGACTACATTATCAGCTTGCGTGGGCGATAACTTGTGGCATACTAGCAGCAAGAAGAAATTGGCTACAAAGGTAAGGGTAGCCTTCTTGATCAACCCTCGGGGGTCTATCACCCAATCTGCCATCTCCCCATCGGTCGCTAGATATCAATCCAACCATTTATTTGTCACCTCAGTATGCTCCACATTACTCCCAAATTTGCCACTCTATACAACCTGCCACCTGTAGTCAAACTCTTCAGAATTGTGCATCATGTGTGGGCCGGTGGTGGGGCCTTAAAGGAAAAGGCAGATGGTCGCCTCCTATATATCAACTTAGCAGCCCTGGACTAGAGTATGGGTGAGAGGATCCTGTTTGGCAGGTCTTTCCCGCATATATAAGGAACCTTGGATAGTGGCTACGTAGGAAGCATCGAACTCACTGACTATCTCCTTACTATATGAAACCAAGTCCCGAGCCATCCAGTCAAATTTGTATAGATTGAACAGTCAGTGCACCTCGGGGACCGCATGCAAACTCCCCTTTATGACTCGACGCTCCACTGTAACCAAATGAGTCATCACCCCCTTTTCATTCCATATCCTCGCATCTTTGTACACCTTGTATTGACCCTCGATGCACCACCAATTTGGTTCATCAGCAACATGTTCGGGGTCATTATCTCGGGGTGCGGGTTTTGATTCTAAACTGGTAGGATTATCAAACAAGGCTTGTTGGTCTTGGCCATCGGGCCTAGTGGCTCCCTGAGATTTTGAACTGTAAGCAGTGGCCGCTTTTGACCGACAAGATTTGGCCGACCCTGTACAGGAGAAAAACTTGGAACCGGATGCTGAGCCCCCTTCATAACTATAGGCACCCCGGATGGTGAACATGTCAGTTGTCACACCCATAGAGAGCCTACCCCAGATGAGACCGGCGTTTTCGTCCTCTGAGAGGACTCAGACAAGCCCTTAGCATTCGTCATAACACTAAAATTGCGGAAAATTTAAAACTTTTACATACTTATGTGAAGTATACTTAGACTTCATACATAACATTCATAATATCATACGATATTCTAAAACTTGTCTCACATATATAAAACCATCTAAAGAGTGCAAATCTGGACTTAGCCAATATATAGTAAATATGCCATATAAGCCTTAGTACAAAAGAATCCAAAAGAACATAAATGGAATTAGAATATTATTAAAACTTCTAAGTTTTCATAAGCTAAAATATGAAAGATAGCATCCCCGATTATGAGAACCTACCAAGACTTGGAGAAATAATTCCAAGATTCTTCAAATTGACCTCCTTAAACTTCAATAGCCGGAACCTACAGTTGTATTAATATAAAGGAATGGGGTTAGTACACCATATGTATTAAGTATGGGTATATGCACATAGCACTTAAGGACATGCATGAACAAGGACCATTTATCATCTCTTTAGAAAACATGCTAAGCCATATGAAAGTCTTCAATGCACATACCATATAACTTATACAAGTTAAGGATTCCATCACTTAAAGTATGATCATAATCAAATACATATTATCATAGAGTCATGTTATCATTTCATATTCAAAATATCATAGATCATAACATACAAAACACTTACCAATGATCCCATACCCAACCTACAAGTGAAATGGTAATGTGAAGCCGCATAACCCCACACTACCAAGTAGATAAGATAGGAAACCATGTGTAAAGCTTTGCTTAATATAACTTGTAACATAAGTAGTCATCACTTCATATAGCAATATAACCCAATAACATATTTATCATAATTACCAACATCATAAAAGAATAACATCATGTATAATAAGCATCATACCTTTCATGTTATCATTTACATAAGAACAATCTCCTAGTATTTCCCTTAGAGTCAACTTGTGCAATGTCTAGGTAGAGTCTCATACCACTACCGATACTAAGTAAACTGCTCAAGTCACCCTCGTCAACGTTCATTTACTTATCTTTCATTTTACATAAGGGAACATTCGCCGTAACCAACATACACAATGTGAGCTAAACATGGAATACGGTGTCATAAAACCCCACACCGAAAGAAGGTGGTCTACCAGCCAAAGTAGAACCAAATCTGGCATAGCTTTCTAGGTGGATCCACTAGCTAGTATCCTATGGTGGTAACATAGTTCAAGAACTAGCAGATATATCAGAGACCCATAGTTCCACATTACATGCCAGCCTCTATCTCATTAGAGTCATTGTGAACCTACCTTCCAACTAGGGAAGTGACAACTCTCATATCTAGTTCATCGGTGCTTAGCTTAAGTCCCTTTCTTGAATAACCTTTAAGTTGTCTTTTATCATAAAGTTATCATAGATCATAGGAGATTAACTCCTTGTATAAACAGGATAATGAGATCTTTAGGATTAGATGAGAATTTCCTTTCATCCTAACCCTTCAGTTGTGAGATTAACTAACATCGTCATCCTGTGTAAAGCATACTAGAGAATATCGTAACTTGCATTTATCGTGTTCTTATCATGATCTCACAAGTAACTTGTTCATAGCCCAACATATACACATAGCAACATCACACATACTTCCATAGCATAGCATTATGATTTATAGGATAACATAAACATTGTAGAGTAATCACAACTTTAGAAGACTTACCTCTTGCTTCTAAGAACCTTATTCAAGAATTTACATACAAGTTACAACATTCATAATCTAACATAGTGAAATAATCAATAGAATAATAAAGAACAACTCATCAAATCATATACAAGATCAATGCATAATGTAGTATGAGGGAAAGGGTCATTTAAGAGTTCATTCTAGTCTTAATTCCAATCCATATGTTTTTATATTATCAACTAGTAGAAACAACCATACGAAACCATAATTTAGATAAGAAAATGCTTCACACAAAATTCAAACATAACTACCCACATACTCATCAATTCGTGTGAAATCAACTATAGAAAATACTTACTTTTCATAGAATATCATAAATCTAGGGTTAGGAAGAAAATCCGTTTGTTAGAGTAAAAAACCTCGTATTTGAATTTCTTGAAAACTTATCTTGAAAGGACCTATTGAGAAAGGAATCCCAAGAGTAAAAAATCCATACCTTATAGATGAAGAATCCACGAAAATAGGATGAAAAACTTGAAGTCTTCGTCTTCTTCCTTAAGCTCTTCTTGTTCTTCAATGGAATTTGGAAAAGAGAGTGTTCTTGAGAGAGATGAAAGGAATTTTGTTTGATATGATTTGGGACATGTAAAAGTGGTCTAAAACTGACCTAAAATCCATATATAGTCGTCCTATGAATTACCCAAAAGACCTTCCACTTAAATGAGTCTTTTTAAGAAGTTAAATTACCAAAAATACGACTTTAACGATTTAGGGAAGTAGCTGCGCGTCACGGTGCCAAATCCAGTCATTTTTATTAAATTTTGAGTTGAGGCAGTGATCTGTGTGTCATGCTTTCATCGCACGCCTTGCATCCAATTCTGTCTGTTCGCAGGCTGCCAGGCAGTCTGCCCACCCATGTTTGGGTCCTCCCCAAGGACCCTTCGGGTGGTCCTTGGGGTGTATTTACCGGTCTTTTGAACCATTTGTACTACATACTACCTATCAAAGGTCTATTTATAAGTTTTTGACTTAATTTGATATTTCAAAACCTTCACCAAACATAGGTACGTCAACTAGTTTAAATTAGCTAGTTTACGGACGTCAAGGTCTTTCTTTGTCGCTTTGGCTCTAAACTTTTCCAAATGAGTGTATTACATTAAAGTAGATTATCCCCCCCCCCCTTAGGAACATTCTCCCCTGAATGACACTAAAATCTTTTGGAGTGTAAGAATAGACTCAATAATAGCAGCCCAACCAATCAACAACAAAAAATCATTATGAGTCACAACTCATAGGAGTACATCACAACTCCTTACAACACATACCATAACATTACACATAGTACTCAATTCATGAGTCACAAACATATAAGAGTTCTATATTCATAGCACATAGTGAGGATTTTCCTCATCAACCTTATCATAATCTCAAAATGCATCAAAGATTTACCATGCTATCATTCTTCTCAATAAAACAACAAAACAGCAAAATCTCAAGAAGACACATGCATACCTATTTCACATAGGTGCAATAATAGAGTATGAAAGCATTTTCTTAAAACTCAAGTTGGTATTATATTTTACCAAAACATGCACCTATTAGTAACAGCCAATTTTATTATTCATTAATTTCTTCATTAAGAGCAATGTCTAACTTCAAGGAGTAAATAGATGAGGGTAGAGGGCCTTCATGTCGGCTTCAGCCTACCATGTTGCACCCTCAACCAGATTGTTCCTCCATAGAACTTTTACTAAGGCAACCTCCTTGTTCCTCAACTTCTTGACTTGGAGATCTAGGATCTCAACAGGTACCTTTTCATAGGAGAGGTTCTCATCAATCCCTAAACCTTCAATAGGCAGAATGGATACCGGGTCACCTATGCATTTCTTGAGCATAGAAACATGAAACACCGGATGAACCGAAGCTAGTTCACTAGGTAAGTTTAGTTCATAGGCAACCTTTCCTACTCGTTGTAAAACCTCATAGGGGCCAACATATCGGGGACTTAATTTCCCCTTTATACTGAATCTCATCTCCCGTTTCAGAGTTGAAATCTTCAAGTAGACATGATCATCTATTTCAAACTCAAGATCTCTTCTTCTATTGTCGGCATAAGACTTTTGCCGACTATAGGCTATCTCTAATCTAACTCTTATAATTTAAACCTTTTCTATATCCTCATAGATAATCTCTGGACCAAGAATTGAAGACTCACCAACCTAAAACCATCCAACCAGATATCTACACTGTCTACCATAAAGAGCTTCAAAAGGTGCCATGGAGATGCTCGAGTGATAGATATTGTTGTAAGAAAACTCAATAAAAGGTAAGTGATCATCTCAACTTCCCTTGAAATCAATGACACATGATATTATCATGTCCTCAAGGGTCTGAAAGGTAAGTTCCGCTTGACCATCTGTCTGAAGATGAAAAACGGTACTAAGTTTCACTTGAGTACCTAAACCCTTTTGAAAAGACTTCCAAAAACGAGAAGTGAATTGGGCACCTCTATCCGAAATGATGGACAAAGGAATCCCATGAAGACTCACAATCTCATTAATGTAGATTCTTGCATAATCTTCGGCAGTGTATGTAGACATAACAGGAATAAAATGGGCAGATTTATTCAACCTATCCACAATAACCCATATAAATCATTTTGCCTTCCGGTTCGAGGCAACCCAACAATAAAGTTCATATTGATGGCTTCCCACTTCCATGTTCGAACATCCTTGATTTGGGTTAAACTAACCGGTTTAAGGTGCTCAGCTTTAACTTGTTGGTAGTTTGGACACTTAACAACAAACTCTGCTATGTCCCTCTTTGAACCATCCAACCAATAGACCTCTATAATGTCATGATACATTTTGGTGGCACCCGGATGTATATAATATCATGAACCATAGGCTTCTTCTAAAATCTGATTTCTCAAATCCTAAAAATCGGGTACACATAATCTCCCTTGGAACCTAAGAACACCATCCCCCCTTGGGAGAATGACTCATTAGGCTTACTAAGTACCGATTCCTTCAACTCCATCAATAGAGGATCAAGGTGTTGCTTAGATTTCACCTCCACCACCAATGATGAGTCGGAGTTATGATGGACCATGAAACCACCATTTGGTGAATCTTCTAACCGCACACCTAAGCAAGCCAACCTATGAACATCTTTCACAAGTTCTTTCTTTTCTTCTTCCACATGAGACACACTACCCATAGTCATTTGACTCAATGCATCTGCAACCACTTTGGCCTTGCTAGGGTGGTAAAGGATAGTCATATAATAGTCCTTCAATATGTCTAACCGTCTTCTCTGTCGGAAGTTCAACTCCTTTTGTGTAAACACATATTGAAGACTTTTATGGTCAGTAAACACATCAACATGCACACCATACAAATAATGCCTCCATATTTTCAAGGGAAAGACTACAACAGCTAACTCAAGATCATGAGTGGGGTAATTCTTCTCATGAACTTTGAGTTGCCTAGAAGCATAAACAATCACCTTACCATGATGCATGAGGACACATCCCAAGACCACTCGGCAAGCATCACAATACACTACAAAGCCTTCATTACCCTCCGGTAAGGTCAACACCAGAGCGGAGGTAAGCTTATCTTTCAACTCTTAAAACCCTTCTCACAAGCTTTCGACTACTCAAACTTCCCCTTCTTTTGGTTCAAAGCTGTCAAAAGAGAAGTAACGGACGAAAATCCATCAACAAATATTCTATAATAGCCAACTATGCCCAAGAAACTCCTTATGTGTGTGAGAGTCAAAGGTCTAGGCAAATTTCTGACCGCATCCGTCTTCTTTGGATCAACCTCTACACCATCACCAGAGATAATATGGCAAAGAAAAGCAACTGACCTCAACCAAAATTCGTACTTGCTAAATTTGGCATAAAGTTTGTGTTCTTTGAGGACTTGCAAGGCCAACCTCAAGTGATTCTCATGCTCATGTTCATCCTTGGAGTATATTAAAATATCATCAATGAACACAATCACAAATGAGTCGAGGTAATCTCGGAAAACTCTATTCATTAAGTCCATAAACACCACCGGGGCATTTGTTATCCCAAAAGATATGACTAGAAATTCATAGTGGTCGTATGTAGTTTGGAAAGTTGTTTTTGGAACATGTTCACCTCTCACCCTAAGTTTGTGATATCTCGACCTTAAGTCAATCTTCGAAACATAACTAGCACCTTGGAGTTGATCAAATAAATCATCAATCCTAGGGATAGGATGCTTGTTCTTTATAGTGACCTTATTAAGTTGGCGATAATCAATGCACATTCTAAGGGACCCATCCTTCTTCTTAACAAACAAGATTGGAGCACCCTATGGAGAAATACTAGGCTTAATAAAACCCTTGTTTAATAAATCCTTCAGTTGGAGCTTCAACTCTCTCAATTCAGGCGGAGCTATCCTATATGGAGGAATTGAAATGGGATTCGTATCTTGTAACAAGTCAATGCCAAAGTCAATTTCCCGTTCGGGAGGAAATCCTAAAAGGTCATTAGGAAAAACCTCTGGGAATTAGGAAAAACCTCTGGGAATTCTCGCACTATAGGGACTGACTCAATAGAAGGAGTTTCACATTCTAGGTCCTTAACTCTCACCACATTATATGAACAACCCTTGCCTATCATATTACAAGCCTTCAAACAAGAAATGATTTGACCCCTTGGCATAGAATTTTTCCCACTTCCACCCTAAAATGGGTTCATCAGGGAATTGAAACTTTACTACCCTTGTTCTACAATCTATGGAAGCAAAACAATCATGGAGCTAATCCATACCCAAGAAGATATAAAAATCAAACATGAGAAGTTCTACCAAATCAACAAGAGTAACTATATTGGGCAAATCACAGGACATTTCTTATAGACTCTTTTTGCAACTACATAGTCACTCATTGGGGTACAAACAAAAAAGGGCTCAATTAAAATATCGGGAAGTACATCAAACTTGCTATAACATTCCAGAAAATGTACTTGTCTAGTGAAGAGTCTATTAGGTTTTAAGAATATATATTGGTGTACATAGGCATCCCAATGCCCAATATTGAGTAATATTGGGCATTTTAGAGAATATTGGCTTAAGGGTAAAATACACTTTGATGTTCAAATGCTCCAATCCAAGCTTGTTTAGGAATTGCACCTGCAATGAAGACCCTAATCTAAAATTCTTAATTTCATTGCTTACAAACATTAGGTACGAGGCATCCAAGTGTCAAGCCTAGGTACCATAGAACATGATCATTTAAAATGATCATGTAGATTAAGCAGTGCCCAAGGACATAGTGAGGATCCTTGGGACAAGAAGTGAACCTTCCAAGTGCAACTACAGAGTTCATGGTTAGGAAAGTGCACGGCAACACATGTACTACCAGCCAAGAGACCAGGCGACCAAGCCCAACCGATTCAGTTAGGGCGGTTAGGGGGGCGGCACGCGTTGGGTCAAGCCACGTGGGGCCGAGCTTTCTAACCAATCCTAGGCTCTAACTAACTTATCTAACTCGCTAACTAACCTAGCACTAACTAAAATGAACTAACTAGTGTGCCCAAAATCCTAAGACCTAACCGGGTGACACTAGCCGAGTAGCTAACTAAAGAAACATCCTAGTACCTAACCTAGGATAGTCCAAAGGGGTTGGTTATGGTCCTAGTGACTTAGGGGTATTTTAGTAATTACCCTAGGTCACTTAATTAATTAAATTAGCAACTTAATTAATTAATTTAAATTCATGGTCAAACCCGAGACCCTTAGCAAATTTTCAGAATTTGGTAAAGTCAAATGCTATCCTATTTTAGTCAATTTAGGAGGATTGTTTTGGTAATTAACTAATTGATTTATTTAATTAAATTAATTAGCCTAAGTTTATTTAGTCAATATTCAGTTCCTAAGAATTGGCTCACGTTTATCAAGTAGAAACCCACTACTGAAAAACAATGAGCAAACGTAAGAAAAATAGAAAAATACTCTCGGTTCTCCTTAGGCAATTTCAAGGCAATTCTTCATGATTTTCGTGCAAAGAACAACGTGATCTTCGTAGATAAAATTCTACAATAAGGTATGGGTTTTCTATTTTGGATTCCTTCCCTAGGAGGCTTTTAAAATGTTTGAATCCAAGAAAACCTAAACTAGGGTTGTTACCAATGAAATTGTCGAATGTTCATCTCCCTAGCTCTCCCTATTTCCGATTCTAGAAGTATGTATAATGCAAATCTCAAGAATGTTGTTGGTATGTGGTGCTAACTTATCATTATGTGTAGGTTTCTGTGATTTGCTAATGTCGAATGAGACCTATAGGTTAGATCCGTATGATTAGAGTAGCATTTACATGAGATAAGGAACGTTGTAATGACTAATTGTGTTCGAGAAGATGAAATTGTTATAAGTCGTTTATGAAATTCAGTTTACTGTTGAAAGGAATGAAGGTTTCGATTACTCTGTGTGTTTACAGTAGATATGTTTGTAAGTGTTTGGAATGCAATGTTTCCAAGAAGAAATAAGAATGAGAATCAAAGTTAGTTAATGAATCTTCAATGCCAAATGAACTTTATAACTTGGACAAACTAAGCACTGAATTGTTCTTCTAAGCTAACAAAAGGTTAAAAGTTTGCTTGCTTAAAATGATGAGATTACTATAGTATATACCTAAATTTAATTGACTTGGCTAGTGATAATATCATGACAAGTGTTTAGTGAAAGTTTGGTTTATGCAAATAAATTGGCCAGCAATATTATTTCCAAAATATGTAATAGAATTGGCCAATGACTAAGTCATACACATCTTATATGGCCAATGTAAATTATGATGTTTCTTCTAAGGCCAAATACATGTTAAAGATTGACTTGACAATATATAATTCAATGAACTCATAACCTAGGGTATGACAATTAATGGGACAAGTCCTAACATACCCTATCTAAATGAACTTGTGAACATAGTAGCACATTGAATAAGTCCTTATCACTTTCATAAAGAATGGTACAAGACTATCAATTAACGTTGAAAAAGAATGTGAGTAATGAAATAACTAAAAGCTTATGAGTTATGAAATTGACCTAGAATGGGGTGTTAAAGGAAGTGAGACAGGTCTCACTTGCACCTAAGCAATTATGTTAAAGATACTCATATAAGAGGGTGTTAGAAATCGTGAGACAAGTCTCATTAACAACACGATGATAATGTAAGATTTAAGTTCACATTCATCAAGTAGAGAAAGGGATGACAAGTCATCCATTGAGCTAAGCATACCTCATACTAGAATCAAGCTTCCATAGTGTATGAGTCAACTCTAAAAGTCGTAAAGTATAATAAATTGAGCTAAGCACCGATAGACTAGTAATGATCTTGTGCAAGCACATGTAAGCCTCATGAGATGAGACTACCACCAAAGTGGATAAGGGTATCCAAATTCTCCTAGTCTTTGAACTATGTCGCCAGCATAGGTTACTAGCTAGTGAATCCACCTAAGAAAGCTAGGAAGTATTCGGTTTCACTTTGGCCGGTGAACCACCTCTTTTCAGTGTGGCGAAGACACTGGATTTCATGTTAGGTAAGAAATAAAGAAAGAAAGAATTAGGAAAATGAGGGGTGTTCGGATCGGATGACCAAAGGGTGAGGTTTGACTAAGTAATGATGTAAGTCATTCTTAGTCATTGCACAGAAAGATAACAATGGAAGTCTTAAAAGAATATCCTAAGTCAACCTAGCATGTTCAAAGTGAACATGAGATCAAAGAAGAAGAAATGTAAGTTCAAAGTGAACTAAGTAAGCAAATCATCAGTGTTTGATAAGAATGAAGTTTTAACAGTTATTGGCTTATGCCAATAAAGGGAACAAAACATAATGAATCATCAATTGGAGTATGAATATAGGCCCCAACATCTTTATAATATGCAAATGATCAAAGAATGGGCATATCCAATGAAGATTGACTTATAAAGACTTCATGCCCAATTTAACAAGAATGGAAAGAACAACTTGTGAGTAGGGTAGTCAAATCATTTTCTTAGTCTTTTGGATTACTTACTTGATTCATTGTAGCAATGGGACTACAATGAATCATTGCACTCGTAAGTAAAACATAGTATCAAAGAAGATCATTGAACTACAAAACAAAAAGAAGAAAAGGCTAAAAAATAAACTAAGTCTGGGAGAGAGAGCTATCGGCCTAAGGGGAGCAAAAATATTAAATTTTGCTTGAGTTGTTCAAAAATTATGTTCATGATTCCAAGGTCTTATGTTCATATAAAATAAGTTTTGTGCTTTAAATGCATAAAAATATGTCATATTCATAGCATGATTCATGAATAACGAATTAGGAAAGTGAAGTGACTTCAGTTTCCAAAAATGGCATGTTGCTATAGGAAGAGCTTTCCTTGATCATGCATCGTCCTCATGTGTTTATGTGCATACACCCATACTTACTACAAGTGTGTACTAACCCATATACGATTACTATTTCTATAGGTGCACGTCCTTGAAGAAGATTGAAGATCAGTTGAAGTTGTTTGGACTAGTATCTCCAGACTTTGGTAGGTTCTCTTGAGTTCGAGGATGCCTACGCTTTATTTTCTAGATTTATTAGATTAGACATCGCGAGTGGATGTCGTCCCTAGCGTTTCCTTTCAAACATTTGTTCAAGCTTTTGTATTAAGGCAGGTTTGGCAACTATTAATGATATTATGAATTCTTCATTTCAATTGTTCGATCTGTTAATAGATGGTTGTTTATTTTGAGCTGTTAGTATATCACTCTTATGCAAGAATTATATGAAGTCTAAGTACACTTCACTAAATTTAAAAAGTTTTTAATTTTCTGCTAAATTTAAATGTAAGATTGTGATTCAAGCTAAGAAGAGGCTTGTATGCGAACTTTGAGAGGTTAATGACGTCGTTCTCATCTAGGATCTAGGTCCCGGGTGTGAAAAACTTTGTATCGGAGCATGAGAATAAATTACCTAGAAACTAAGGCTAAAAACAACCACGTTGCGTGGTTTCTATCTTATGGTTGTGAAGTGCACCACAACCATGACATAGAGATTTAGTGATGTTAAGAATCTTCCCTTCTTCTACTTTTTATCGTGCTGTGTAGAGTTTTGACATTTTGTGTCATTCTAGCATCCAACATCCTTTTTGTGTGTGCATGTAGAAAAATAAACACAAGAAGAAACGCAGGCAGGAGAGTTGGAGAAGCAGTCGCTGGGGGAAACGAAGCTCCTCCTCAAGCCCCAGCTGTTGGAGTGCAAGTGCCTGTCAAACCAGCTGCATTGACGAATGGAGAAGTGAGAGCAGCACTGGTTCAGATGGACCAAGCCATCACTACTCAGACACAGGCTATCACAGCCTAGACAACTAGAGAGGGTGGTCCCAAGGAGAACCCACATGTTAGCACCATGGATAGCTGACTAAGAGATTTCACTAGAATGAATCCTCCAGTCTACTTCGGGTCAAGAACCAATGAGGATACCCAGGAGTTTGTGGACGAGGTCCACAAGATTCTCAGTGCTATGGGTTTTAATGAAGAGGAGAAGGTTGAGTGTGTTGCATACCAGCTCAAGGATGTGGCTCAGGTATGGTACAAGATGTGGGTAGATGGCCGAGCACCGAGAGAAGTCCCCATCACTTGGGACATTCTCAAGACTGGATTCCTAGAGAGGTTCTTTCCCAGAGAGCTGATAGAGGCTAAGGGTTAGGAGTTCATCAACCTACGTCAGGGAGGTATGTCAGTCAAGGAATACTCCTTGAAGTTTGTTAAACTTTCCAAATATGCTTCTTCTGAGGTGTCCAGTAGTAGGGATGAGATGAGCAGGTTTGTGACTAGTGTATCGGAGGATATGGAGGAGGAATGTCGGGCAACCATATTGCATGATAACATGGACCTTGCTAGGTTGATGGTACATGCACAGCAGGTGGAGGAGAGTCGTCGGAGGAAGAGAGGCCGAGAAGGCAATAATCCTTGGACCTCGGATCAGGATGGTTCTAGCACTGGTAGGAGTTCGTTTAGAGTTCAGGACAGGGCCAAGTTCAAGAGGGGGCACGAGCACTCAGGTAATTCTACTCCTTCCAGGAACACTAATGCCAAACTGCAAGTCTGGCCCAAAGAAAGGCAATGATAGAAATGCCCAGCGTGACAGAAAGTCGTGTGGTAAATGTGGCCGTTTGCATAAAGGTGAGTGTAGGGTAGGTTCTAATGCCTACTATGAGTGCGGCACGAGTGGGTATATGATCAGGGACTGCCCACATGTGAAGAATGAGGCCAAGGTAGATACTCAACTTCGGCCTAATCCTACTGCTACAGCCGAGCCTCCCAAGAGGAACAGGTTCTATGCTTTGAAAGGTACAGAGGCGCAGGATAAGTCAACTGATGTGGTCACACGTGCCTTGCATGTCTTTGCTTCTTTTGTGTATGCATTGTTAGATCCAGGATCCACTTTGTATTTTGTTACTCCTTTAGTAGCTAGTAAATTTGACTTGCTTCTTGAGATCTTACATGAACATTTTCTAGTTAGTACTCCCATAGTAGACAGCATTAGAGCTGAAAGAGTATATAGATATTCCCCAATAATTGTTCTTGATAGAGTTACCTATGCTGACCTAATAGAATTAACCATGCTTGACTTTGATATAATTTTGGGTATGGATTGGCTCCATAAATGCTATGCTATCATAGACTGTCGAAACAGGGTAGTAAGGTTTTAGATTCCTAATGAGTTAGAGCTGGAATGGGAAGGGCGTAGTTCAAATCAAACAGGCCAAATAGTTTACCATCTTTAAGCCAATAAGATGTTATCGAAGGGGTATTTATACGACTTAGTGAGAGTCAATGACTTAGAACATGAAGTTCCTTCCATAGACTCTTTGTCCATAGTGAATGAGTTTCAAGATGTCTTTCTGTATGATTTACCAGGTATCCCTCCTCCTGAACGCGAAATTGACTTTGGTGTTGACTTAGATCACAACACCAAACCAATTTCCATTCCTCCATATAGAATGGCTCCAGCTGAACTCAAAGAGTTGAAGTTGTAGTTAAAAGATCTACTTGATAAGGGCTTCATCAAGCCGAGCATATCCTCGTGGGGTGCTCCAGTGTTGTTCATTAAGAAAGATGATGGAACCCTTAGAATGTGTATCGATTATCAGTAACTCAACAAAGTAACTATAAAGAACAAATAACCTCTTCCCAGAATTGATGATCTATTTGATAAGCTCCAAAGTTCAAGTTTCTTTTCTAAAATGGATCTCCGGTCAGGTTATCACCAGCTTAGAGTGAGACAAGAGGACATTCCTAAGACTGCATTTCATACTAGGTATGGTCATTACGAGTTTCTTATCATGTCATTTGGTCTCACTAATGCACCAGCCGCGTTTATGGACCTTATGAATAGGGTCTTCCGTGAATACCTTGATTCTTTTGTCATAGTATTTAAAGATGACATCCTCATATACTCTCAGACCAGAGAAGAGCATGAACAACATTTGAGAATGACATTTTAAGTACTCAGGGAACATCAGTTGTATGCAAAATTCAACAAATATGAGTTTTGCCTGAGATCAGTGACCTTCCTTGGTCATGTTGTGTCCGACCAGGGTATATAGGTTGATCGGAAAAAGATTGATTCAGTAAAGAACTGGCCGAGACCCCTCAATCCTACAGACATCCGGAGTTTCTTGGGTTTGGCTGGTTACTATCGCAGGTTTGTTGAGGGCTTTTCCGCTATTGCTGCTCCATTGATAACTTTAACAAAGAAGAAGGCGAAGTTTGAGTGGTCTGAAACTTGTGAAAAGAGCTTCCAAGAGCTCAAAGACCGACTCACTTCAGCCCCAGTTCTCACATTGCCGAGGAGTGGTGAAGGGTATGTGGTGTACTATGATGCTTCCCGAGTAGGTTTGGGATGTGTTCTTATGCAGGATGGCAAGGTGATTGTATATGAATCAAAACAGTTGAAAATCCATGAGAGGAATTACACTACCCATGATCTTGAGTTAGTTGTTGTGGTATTTGCGTTAAAACTTTGGAGACATTACATATATGGTGTACATGTTGATGTATTTACTGACCATAAAAGTCTTCAGTATGTTTTTACACAGAGAGAATTGAATCTTCGTCAGAGAAGATGGCTAGAGCTTCTAAAGGATTATGACATGAGTGTCCACTATTTACCAAGGTAAGGCCAATTTAGTGGCCGATGCTTTGAGTAGATTGAGCATGGATAGTGTGTCTCAAATTGATGATGAGAAGAAGCAGCTGGTTAAAGAGGTACCCCAGTTGGCTAGGTTAGGTGTACGTCTGGTAGATACACCAAGTGGGGGTGTTTAAGTTCATTCTAGTTCTGAATCCTCATTTGTTTTAGATGTTAAAGCTAAGCAACATCTAGACCCAATACTCATGGAATTGGAAGACTTAGTGTTGAGTAAGCTGAATGAATCATTCTCCCTAGGGGGTATGGTGTCCTTAGATACTAGGGCAGATTGTGTGTGCCCAATATTGATAATCTGAGACCTAATATTACTGCACAGGCTCATGGCTCCAGGTATTCCATTTATCCAGGTTCCACCAAGATGTATCATGATCTCAAGGAGATCTATTGGTGGGAAGGTATGAAGCGAGATATTTCTAAGTTTGTGGAGCAGTGCCCCAATTGCCAACAGGTTAAGGCCAAACACCTTAAGCGTGGAGTTCTTACCCAATCGATTGAGATCCCAACATAGAAGTGGGAGACTATTAATATGGACTTTGTGGTTGGTTTGCCCAGGAGCAGGAAACTGCATGATTCCATTTGGGTCATTGTTGGCAGAATGACTAAGTCTGCTCACTTCATTCCTGTAAAGTCTACTTATGGGGCCGAAGATTATGCGAAGTTGTATATTGATGAGATAGTGAGGTTGCATGGGATCCCTTTATCTATCATTTCTGATAGGGGAGCCCAGTTCACTTCTCACTTTTGGAGATCTTTCCAAAAGAGCTTGGATACACAGGTGAAGCTCAGTACTGCTTTTCATCCTCAAACGGATAGACAAGCAGAGCGTACCATTCAGACCCTTGAAGATATGCTGAGAGCATGTTATGTTGACCTCTAGGGGAGTTGGGATGATCACTTGCCACTGATTGAGTTCTCTTATAATAATAGCTATCATTCCAGTATTGTGATGGCCCCTTTTGAAGCACTGCATGGCAGAAGATATAGGTCCCCAGTTGGTTTGTTTGAGGTAGGAGATTCTTCCATCCTTGGCCCTGAGATCATACATGAGGCTATGGAAAAGGTGAGAATGATCAGGGATAGATTGGCTACTGCTTACAATCGTCAAAAATCCTATGCTGATAATAGGAAGAGGGCTCTTGAATTCGAGGTAGGCAATCAAGTCTACCTGAAGATATCACCCATGAAAGGGGTGATGAGGTTTGGTGAGAAAGGGAAGTTTAGTCCGAGGTGTATAGGTCCTTATGAGGTCTTACAGCGAGTAGGAAATGCTGCCTATGTACTGAAGTTACCAAATGACTTAGCTTCTGTTCATCTACTGTTGCATGTTTCGATGATTAAAAAGTGTCTAGGTGATCCTGCATCCATCCTACCTGTTGAGAAGTTACGAGTCGATTAGAACCTTTCTTATAAAGAGGTTGCAGTTGAAATTTTAGATCGCCAAGTGAAGCAGCTGAAGAACAAGGAGGTTGCCACCGTAAAGGTGTTATAGAGGAACCACCTTGTTGAGGGATCAACATGGGAGGCCGAGGCCGACATAAGATCTTGTTACCCTCATTTGTTCAGTTCTTGAGGTTAGATATACTCTTCCTAAGTCTGATTTTGTTTAGGAAACTCTATTTCCAAAATATGTAATATAATTGGCCAATGACTAAGTCATACACATCTTATATGTCCAATGTAAATTATGATGTTTCTTGTAAGGCCAAATACATGTTCAATATTGACTTTACAATATGTCACTCAATGAACTCATAACCTAGGGTATGCCAATGATTGGGACACGTCCCAACATACCCTATCTAAATGAACTTGTGAACATAGTAGTACATTGAATTAGTCCTTATAACTTTCATAAAGAATGGTACAAGACTACCAAATGGCATTGAAAAAGATAAGGTGAGTAATGAAATAACTAAAAGCTTATGAGTTATGAAATTGACCTAGAATGGGGTGTTAAAGGAAGTGAGACATGTCTCACTTGCACCTAAGCCATTATGTTAAGGATACTCATATAAGAGGGTGTTAGAAATCGCGAGACAAGTTTCATTAACACCATGATGATAATGTAAGATTTAAGTTCACATTCATCAAGTATAGAAAGGGATGACAAGTCATCCATTTAGCTAAGCATACCTCATACTATAAGCAAGCTTCCATAGTGTATGAGTCAACTCTAATAGTTGTAAAGTATAATAAATTGAGCTAAGCACCGATAGACTAGTAATGAGCTTGTGCAAGCACATGTAAGCCTCATGAGATGAGACTACCACCAAGGTGGATAAGGGTCTCCAAATTCTCCTAGTCTTTCAACTATGTCATCAGCATAGGTTACTAGCTAGTGGATCCACCTAAGAAAGCTAGGAAGTATTCGGTTTCACTTTGGCCGGTGAACCACCTCGTCTCAGTGTGGGGAAGACACTGGATTTCATGTTAGCTCACATTTTCTATGTCGGTTAAATGCTAAAGATTTCTTTAAGAAAGTAAGAAAGAAAGAAAGAAAGAACTAGGAAGATAAGGGGTGTTCAGATAGGATGACCAAAGGGTGACGTTAGACTAAGTAATGATGTAAGTCATTCTTAGTCATTGCACAAAAAGATCCCAACGGAAGTCTTAAAAGAATATCCTAAGTCAACCTAGCATGTTCAAAGTGAACATGAGATCAAAGAAGAAGAAATGTAAGTTCAATGTGAACTAAGTAAGCAAAAGCATAAGTATATCAAATCATCAGGGTTTGATAAGAATGAAGTTTTAACAGTTATTGGCTTATGCCAATAAATGGAGCAAAACATATTGACTCATCCATTGGAGTATGAATATATGCCCCAGCATCTTTGTATTATGCAAATGATCAAAGAATGGGCATATCCAATGAAGATTGGCTTATAAAGACTTCATGCCCAATTTATCAAGAATGGAAAGAACAACTTGTGAGTAGGGTAGTCAAATCATTTCCTTAGTCTTTTGGATTACTTACTTGATTCATTGTAGAAATTGGACTACAATGAATCATTGCACTCGTAAGCAAAACATAGGATCAAAGGAGATCATTGAACTACACAACAAAAAGAAGAAAAGACCGAAAAATAAACTAAGTTTGGGAGAGGGAGCTCTCGGCCTAAGGGGAGCAAAAATATTAAATTTTGCTTTAGTTGTTCCAAAATTATGTTCATGATTCCATGGTCTTATGTTCATATAGAAAATGAGTTGTGTTCTTTAAATGCATGAAAATATGTCATATTCATAGCATGATTCATAATAACGAGTTAGGAAAGTGAAGTGACTTCACTTTCCAAAAATGACATGTTGCTATAGGAAGAGATTTCCTTGATCTTGCATAGTCCTTATGTGTTTATGTGCATACACCCATACTTAGTAGAAGTGTGTACTAACCCATATACAATTACTATTTCTATAGGTGCAGGTACTTGAAGAAGATTGAAGATCAGTTGAAGCTGTTTAGACTAGTACCTCCAGACTTTGGTAGGTCCTCTTGAGTTCGAGGATGCCTACGCTTTATTTTCTAGATTTAGTAGATTAGACATAGCTAGTGGATGTCGTCCCTAGAATTTTTTTTTAAACATTTGTTCAAGCTTTTGTAATAAGGCCGGTTTGGCAACTATTAATGATATTATGAATTCTTCATTTCAATTGTTCAATCTGTTAATAGATGGTTGTTTATTTTGAGCTGTTAGTATATCAATCTTATGAAAAAATTATATGAATTCTAAGTACACTTCAATAAATTTAAAAAGTTTTTAATTTTCTGCTAAATTTAAATGTATGATTATGATGAAAGCTATGAAGAGGCTTGTCTGTGACCTCAGAGAGGTTAATGACGTCGGTCTCATCTAGGATCTAGGACCCGGGAGTGACAAACTTTGTATCGGAGCATGAGATTAAATTACCTAGAAACTAAGGCTAAGAACAACCACGTTGCGTGGTTTCTATCTTATGGTTGTGAAGTGCACAACAACTATGACTTAGAGACTTAGTGATGTTAAGAATCTTCCCTTCTTCTACTTTTTATCGTGCTGTGTAGAGTTTTGACATTTTGTGTCATTCTATCATTCAACTTCCTTCTTGTGTGTGCGTGTAGAAAAATAAACACAAGAAGAAACGCAGGCAGGATAGTTGGAGAAGCAGCTGCTGGGGGAAACAAAGCTCCTCCTCAAGCCCCAACTGTTGGAGTACAAGTGCCTGTTAAACCAGCTGCATTGACGGATGGAGAAGTGAGAGCAGCACTGGTTCAGATGGACCAAGCCATCACTGCTCAGGCACAGGCTATCACAGCCTAGACAACTAGAGAGGGTGCTCCCAGGGAGAACCTACAAGTTAGCACCATGGCTAGCTGACTGAGAGATTTCACTAGAATGAATCCTCCAATCTACTTCGGTTTAAGAACCAATGAGGATCCCCAGGAGTTTGTGGACGAGGTCCACAAGATTCTCAGTGTTGTGGGTTTTAATGAAGAGGAGAAGGCTGAGTTTGTTGCATACCAGCTCAAGGATGTGGCTCAGGTATGGTACAAGATGTGGGTAGATGGCCGAGCACCGGGAGAAGTCCCCATCACTTGGGACATTCTCAAGACTACATTCCTAGAGAGGTTCTTTCCCAGAGAGCTGAGAGAGGCTAAGGGTTAGGAGTTCATCAACCTACATCAGGGAGGTATGTCAGTCAAGGAATACTCCTTGAAGTTTGTTAAAACTTTCCAAATATGCTTCTTCTGAGGTGTCCAGTAGTAGGGATGATATGAGCAAGTTTGTGACTAGTGTATCGGAGGATATGGAGGAGGAATGTCGGGCAGCCATGTTGCATGATAACTTGGACCTTGCTAGGTTGATGGTACATGCACAGCAGGTGGAGGAGAGTCATCGGAGGAAGAGAGGCCGACAAGGCAAGAATCCTTGGACCTCGGATCAGAATTGTTCTAGCACTGGTAAGAGTTCGTTTAGAGTTTAGGACAGGCCCAAGTTCAAGAGGAGGCACCAGAACTCAGGTAATCCTACTCCTTCCAAGAACACTAATGCCAAACGGGGCAAGTCTAGCACAAAGAAAGGCAATGATAGAAATGCCCAGCGTGACAAAAAGTCGTGTGGTAAATGTGGCCGTTTGCATAAAGGTGAGTGTAGGGTAGGTTCTAATGCCTACTATGAGTGCGGCACGAGTGGGCAAATGATCAGGGACTGCAAACATGTGAAAAATCAGGCCAAGGCAGATACTCATCTTCGGCCTAATCCTACTGCTGCAGCCGAGCATCCCAAGAGGAACAGGTTCTATGCTTTGAAAGGTACAGAGGCGCAGGAGAAGTCAGCTGATGTGGTCACAGGTACCTTGCATGTCTTTGCTTCTCCTGTGTATGCATTGTTAGATCCAGGATCCACCTTGTATTTTGTTACTCCTTTAGTAGCTAGTAAATTTGACTTGCTTCCTGAGATCTTGATTGAACCTTTTCTAGTTAGTACTCCCATAGGAGATAGCATTAGAGCTGAAAGAGTATATAGATATTGCCCAATAATTGTTCTTGATAGAGTTACCTATGCTGACCTAATAGAATTAACCATGCTTGACTTTGATATAATTTTGGGTATGGATTGGCTCCATAAATGCTATGCTACTATAGACTGTCAAAACAGGGTAGTAAGGTTTTAGCTTCCTAATGAGTTAGAGCTGGAATGGGAAGGGCGTAGTTCAAATCAAACAGGCCAAATAGTTTCCCATCTTTAAGCCAATAAGATGTTATCGAAGGGGTATTTATACTACTTAGTGAGAGTCAATGACTTAGAACATGAAGTTCCTTCCATAGACTCTTTGTCCATAGTGAATGAGTTTCAAGATGTCTTTCTATATGATTTACCAGGTATCCCTCCTCCTGAACGCGAAATTGACTTTGGTGTTGACTTAGATCACAACACCAAACCAATTTCCATTCCTCCATATAGAATGGCTCCAGCTGAACTCAAAGAGTTGAAGTTGTAGTTAAAAGATCTACTTGATAAGGGCTTCATCCAGCCGAGCATATCCTCGTGGGGTGCTCCAGTGTTGTTCATTAAGAAAGATGATGGAACCCTTAGAATGTGTATCGATTATCGGTAACTCAACAAAGTAACTATAAAGAACAAATAACCTCTTCCCAGAATTGATGATCTATTTGATAAGCTCCAAAGTTCAAGTTTCTTTTCTAAAATAGATCTCCGGTTAGGTTATCACCAGCTTAGAGTGAGATAAGAGGACATTCCTAAGACTGCCTTTCATACTAGGTATGGTCATTACGAGTTTCTTATCATGTCATTTGGTCTCACTAACGCACCAGCCGCGTTTATGGACCTTATGAATAGGGTCTTCCGTGAATACCTTGATTCTTTTGTCATAGTATTTAAAGATGACATCCTCATATACTCTCAGACCAGAGAAGAGCATGAACAACATTTGAGAATGACATTTTAAGTACTCAGGGAACATCAGTTGTAGGCAAAATTCAGCAAATGTGAGTTTTGGTTGAGATTAGTGACCTTCCTTGGTCATGTTGTGTCGGACCAGGGTATAGAGGTTGATCGGAAAAAGATTGATTCAGTAAAGAACTGGCCGAGACCCCTCACTCCTACAGACATCCTTAGTTTCTTGGGTTTGGCTAGTTACTATCGCAGGTTTGTTGAGGGCTTTTCCGCTATTGCTGCTCCATTGACAACTTTAACAAAGAAAAAGGCAAAGTTTGAGTTGTCTGAAACTTGTGAAAAGAGCTTCCAAGAGCTCAAAGACCGACTCACTTCAGCCCCAGTTATTACATTGCCGAGGAGTGGTGAAGGGTATGTGGTGTACTATGATGCTTCCCGAGTAGGTTTGGGATGTGTTCTTATGCAGGATGGCAAGGTGATTGCATATGCATCAAGACAGTTGAAAATCCACGAGAGGAATTACACTACCCATGATCTTGAGTTAGTTGTTGTGGTATTTGCGTTAAAACTTTGGAGACATTACTTATATGGTGTACATGTTGATGTAATTACTGACCATAAAAGTCTTCAGTATGTTTTTACACAGAGAGAATTCAATATTCGTCAGAGAAGATGGCTAGAGAAGCTAAAGGATTATGAAATGAGTGTCCACTATCACCCAGGTAAGGCCAATTTAGTGTCCGATGCTTTGAGTGGATTGAGCGTGGACAGTGTGTCTCATATTGATGATGAGAAGAAGGAGCTGGTTAAAGAGGTACACCAATTGGCTAGTTTAGGTGTACGTCTGGTAGATACACCAAGTGGGGGTGTTTCAATTCATTCCAATTCTGAATCCTTATTTGTTGTAGATGTTAAAGCTAAGCAGCATCTCGACCCAATACTCATGGAGTTGGAAGACTCAGTGTTGAGTAAGCTGAATGAATCATTCTCCCTAGGGGGGATGGTGTGCTTAGATACTAGGGCAGATTGTGTGTGCCCAATATTGATAATCTGAGACCTAATATTACTGCACAGGCTCATGGCTCCAGGTATTTCATTCATCCAGGTTCCACCAAGATGTATCATGATCTCAAGGAGATCTATTGGTGGGAAGGTATGAAGCGAGATATTTCTAAGTTTGTGGAGCAGTGCCCCAATTGCCAACAGGTTAAGGCCAAACACCTTAATCATGGAGTTCTTACCCAGTCGATTGAGATCCCAACATGGAAGTGGCAGACTATTAAAATGGACTTTGTGGTTTGTTTGCCCTGGAGCAGGAAACTACATGATTCCATTTGGGTCATTGTTGGCAGGATGACTAAGTCTGCTCACTTCATTCCTGTAAAGTCTACTTACGGGGCCGAAGATTATGCGAAGTTGTATTTGATGAGATAGTGAGGTGGCATGGGATCCCTTTATCTATCATTTCTGATAGGGGAGCCCAGTTCACTTCTCACTTTTGGAGATCTTTCCAAAAGAGCTTGGGTACACAGGTGAAGCTCAGTACTGCTTTTCATCCTCAAACGGATGGACAAGCAGAGCGTACCATTCAGACCCTTGAAGATATGCTGAGAGCATGTTATATTGACTTCTAGGGGAGTTGGGATGATCACTTGCCACTGATTGAGTTCTGTTATAATAATAGCTATCATTTCAGTATTGGGATGGCCCCTTTTGAAGCACTGTATGGCAGAAGATGTAGGTCCCTAGTTGGGTTGTTTGAGGTAGGAGATTCTTCCATCCTTGGCCCTGAGATCATACATGAGGCTATGGAAAAGGTGAGAATGAACAGGGATAGATTGGCTACTGCTTACAATCGTCAAAAATCCTATGCTGATAATAGGAAGATGGCTCTTAAATTCGAGGTAGGCGATCAAGTCTACCTGAACATATCACCCATGAAAGGGGTGATGAGGTTTGGTAAGAAAGGGAAGTTGAGTCTGAGGTGTATAGGTCCTTATGAGGTCTTACAGCGAGTAGGAAATGTTGCCTATGAACTGAAGTTACCAAATGACTTGGCTTCTGTTCATCTACTGTTGCATGTTTCGATGATTAAAAAGTGTCTAGGTGATCCTGCATTCATCCTACCTGTTGAGGAGTTACGAGTTGATTAGAACCTTTCTTATAAAAAGGTTGCAGTTGAAATTTTAGATCGCCAAGTGAAGCAGCTGAGGAGAAAGGAGGTTGCCACCGTAAAGGTGTTATAGAGGAACCACCTTGTTGAGGGATCAACATGGGAGGCCGAGGCCGACATAAGATCTTGTTACCCTCATTTGTTCAGTTCTTGAGGTTAGATATACTCTTCCTAAGTCTTATTTTGTTTAAACTCTATTTCCAAAATATGTAATATAATTGGCCAATGACTAAGTCATACACATCTTATATGTCCAATGTAAATTATGATGTTTCTTGTAAGGACAAATACATGTTAAATATTGACTTTACAAGATGTAACTCAATGAACTCATAACCTAGGGTATGCCAATAATTGGGACAAGTCCTAACATACCCTATCTAAATGAACTTGTGAACATAGTAGTACATTGAATAAGTCCTTATAACTTTCATAAAGAATGGTACAAGACTACCAAATGGCATTGAACAAGATAATATGAGTAATGAAATAACTAAAAGCTTATGAGTTATGAAATTGACCTAGAATGGGGTGTTAAAGGAAGTGAGACATGTCTCACTTGCACCTAAGCCATTATGTTAAGGATACTCATATAAGAGGGTGTTAGAAATCGCGAGACAAGTTTCATTAACACCATGATGATAATGTAAGATTTAAGTTCACATTCATCAAGTATAGAAAGGGATGACAAGTCATCCATTTAGCTAAGCATACCTCATACTATAAGCAAGCTTCCATAGTGTATGAGTCAACTCTAATAGTTGTAAAGTATAATAAATTGAGCTAAGCACCGATAGACTAGTAATGAGCTTGTGCAAGCACATGTAAGCCTCATGAGATGAGACTACCACCAAGGTGGATAAGGGTCTCCAAATTCTCCTAGTCTTTCAACTATGTCATCAGCATAGGTTACTAGCTAGTGGATCCACCTAAGAAAGCTAGGAAGTATTCGGTTTCACTTTGGCCGGTGAACCACCTCTTCTCAGTGTGGGGAAGACACTGGATTTCATGTTAGCTCACATGATATATGTCGGTTAAATTCTAAAGATTTCTTTAAGAAAGTAAGAAAGAAAGAAAGAAAGAACTAGGAAGATAAGGGGTGTTCGGATAGGATGACCAAAGGGTGAGGTTAGACTAATTAATGATGTAAGTCATTCTTAGTCATTGCACAAAAAGATACCAACGGAAGTCTTAAAAGAATATCCTAAGTCAACCTAGCATGTTCAAAGTGAACATGAGATCAAAGAAGAAGAAATGTAAGTTCAATGTGAACTAAGTAAGCAAAAGCATAAGTATATCAATTCATCAGGGTTTGATAAGAATGAAGTTTTAACAGTTATTGGCTTATACCAATAAATGGAGCAAAACATAATGACTCATCAATTGGAGTATGAATATATGCCCCAGCATCTTTATTTATGCAAATGATCAAAGAATGGGCATATCCAATGAAGATTGGCTTATAAAGACTTCATGCCCAATTTAACAAGAATGGAAAGAACAACTTGTGAGTAGGGTACTCAAATCATTTTCTTAGTCTTTTGGATTACTTACTTGATTCATTGTAGAAATTGGACTACAATGAATCATTGCACTCGTAAGTAAAACATAGGATAAAAGGAGATCATTGAACTACACAACAAAAAGAAGAAAAGACCGAAAAATAAACTAAGTCTGGGAGAGGGAGCTCTCGGCCTAAGGGGAGCAAAAATATTAAATTTTGCTTTGGTTGTTCTAAAATTATGTTCATGATTCTAAGGTCTTATGTTCATATAGAAAATTAGTTGTGTTCTTTAAATGCATGAAAATATGTCATATTCATAGCGTGATTCATAAATAACGAGTTAGGAAAGTGAAGTGACTTCACTTTCCAAAAATGGCATGTTGCTATAGGAAGAGATTTCCTTGATCTTGCATAGTCCTTATGTGTTTATGTGCATACACCCATACTTAGTACAAGTGTGTACTAACCCATATACAATTACTATTTCATAGGTGCAGGTACTTTAAGAAGATTGAAGATCAGTTGAAGCTGTTTAGACTAGTACCTCCAGACTTTGGTAGGTCCTCTTGAGTTCGAGGATGCCTACGCTTTATTTTCTAGATTTAGTAGATTAGACATAGCTAGTGGATGTCGTCCCTAGCATTTTTTTTCAAACATTTGTTCAAACTTTTGCATTAAGGCCGGTTTGGCAACTAATAATGATATTATGAATTCTTCATTTCAATTGTTCAATCTGTTAATAGATGGTTGTTTATTTTGAGCTGTTAGTATATCAATCTTATAAATAATTATATGAATTCTAAGTACACTTCAATAAATTTAAAAAGTTTTAAATTTTCCTCTAAATTTAACTGTATGATTGTGATGAAATCTAAGAAGAGGCTTGTCTGCGACATCTGAGAGATTAACGATGCTGGTCTCATCTAGGGTCTAGGACCCGGGTGTGACAGTTCCTAGCTACCAATGGTGCAACAAAAGAAAGGGTAGAACCTGGGTCAAGCAAAGCATTAACATTAGTAAAGAAAACTTGTAACATACCCGTCACAACGTCGGGAGAACTTTCTTGTTCACCCCTATCCTTGAGTGCATAGAAACAATTCCTTTTTGGATCTTCATAATTAGGACCGCTTGGTTGAGTTTGAGTATTCCCTTTACCTTGACTTCTCACATTAGTACAATATTTCACCATATGACCACCTTTTCCACAACCATAGAAACTATTAGTTCCAACAAGGCATTCACCCACATGTTTCTTGCCACACTTACCACAATTTGGTCTTTCTCTTGGTGGATTAACATTTCTCCCCTTTTGAGGTTTAGGATTAAAACCTCTATCATTGCAATTCTTGGAGAAATTTGAAGGAATTTGGTTTGAAAACCTCTTCTTAAACTTAGGCTTGTCTTGAACATCAAGCCTACTCTTATAAGAAACACTTTCAAAAGACTTTGCCTTCTTAGATTCCCTATTCCTCTTCCTTAGACGACTCTCATCTACCTGTTGAGCATGAACTATCAACCTAGAAATATCCATATTGTCATGAAGCATGGCTGCACAACATTCTTCTTCAAGCTCTTCAGACACACCCGTTACATAATGGCTCATTTCATCCCTAGTATTTGAAACCAAAGAAGAAACATATTTGGACAGCTTAATGAATTTTAAGAAGTATTCCTTGACACTCATACCTCCTTGAAGAAGGTTGATGAACTCCTCTACCTTAGCTTCTATTTGTTCCCTTTGAAAAAACATGTCAAGAAATGCCTTTTTGAAGATCTCCCAAGTCACGGGACCATCTCCTAAAGCCCGATTATCCTTCAACTGGTTGTACCATGTCTAAGCCACGTCCTTGAGTTGATAATCTGCAAGTTCAGCCTTCTCAGTAGTACTCACCCCCATAGCAAACAAAATCTTGTAGACCTCATCAAGGAAATCTTGAGGGTCTTCTTTAACTTTTGACCCAAGGAAAATGTGAGGATTCATCCTCGTAAAATCTCTCAAATGGATATCCATAGTACTAGCATGCTAGTTCTCTCGAGGTGCAACCTCTCTATTAGCTTGAGCCGTGACGGCTTGAGATTGAGTGGTGATGGCTTGGGCCATTTGGAACAGGGTTGCCCTCACCTCACCATACGTCATAGCCGGAAGATTCACCGAAACTTCATCATTTGCAGCAGCTTGCACTTGACGAGCATTTCTATTACCTTGGAGAGTAGCTCCCGCATTCGCAATCTTCTATCCTACTCTTCTCGCGGCTGTCCTTATTGTTTTCATCACTTAAATACACAAGAAAGGTATTAGATGCTAAAAGACACATAGTGTAAAAACTCTAAAGGCATGAAATAGGAGTATCAAGAAAAGAGAAGTTTCCTAATCATAACATAGCCTCTCATCCATAATTGTGGCGCACTTCACAACCATGAACAAGACACTAGGTAATGTGGTTAAGTGAGACATTGATATTAAGGATATTTAACCTCATGCTCTGATACCAAGTTTGTCACACCCGTAAAGATCATAGCCCAGATGAGACCGGCGTCGTCGTCCTCTCAAAGGACCCTTAGCATTCGTCATAACATGTGAACAGTAAAATTATGGAAAATTTAAAACTTTTACATACTTATGTGAAGTATACTTAGACTTCGTACCTAACATTCATAATAGCATATGATATTCTAAAACTTGTCTCAGATATATAAGACCATCTAAAGTGTGCAAATCTGGACTTAGCCAATATATAGTAAATATGCCATATAAGCCTTAGTACAAAAGAATCCAAAAGAACATAAATGGAATTAGAATGTTATTAAAACTTCTAAGTCTTCATAAGCTGAAATATGAAAGATAGCATCCTCGAACATGAGGACCTACCAAGATTTGGAGAAAGAATTCCAAGCTTCTTCAAATAAACCTCCTTAAACTTCAATCGCCGGAACCTACAGTTGTAGCAATATAAAGTAATGGGGTTAGTACGCCATATGTATTAAGTATGGGTATATGCACATAACACTTAAGGGCATGCATGAAAAAGGACCATTTATCATCTCTTTAGAAACATGCTAAGTCATATGAAAGTCTTCAATGCAAATACCGTATAATATATACAAGTTAAGGATTCTGTCACTTAAAGTATGATCATAGTCAAAGACATATTATCATAGACTCATGTTAACATTTCATATTTAATATCATAGAACATAACATACAAAACACTTTCCAATGATCCCATCCCCAACCTACAAGTGCAATGGTCATGTGAAGCCCTATAACCCAACACAACCAAGTAGATAAGATAGGAGACCATGAGTAAAGCTTTGCTTAATATAAATTGTTACATAAGTATTCATCACTTCATATAGCAATATAGCCCAATAACATATTCATCAGAATGACCAACATCATATAAGAGTAACATAATGGATCATAACCATCATACCTTTCATGTTATAATATTACATAAGAACAATCTCCTAGGACTTTCCCTAAAGTAAGATTGTGCAATATATAGGTAGAGTCCCATACCCCTACCTATACTAAGTAGACTCCTCAAGTCACCCTAGTCAACGTTCATTTACTTGTCTTTCATTTTACATGAGGGAACATTCGCCTTAACCAACATAGACAATGTGAGCTAAACATGGAATCCGGTGTCATAAAACCCCACACCGAAAGAAGGTGGTCTACCGGCCAAAGTAGAACCAAACATGACATAGCTTTGTAGGTGGATCCACTAGCTAATATCCTATGGTGGCAACATAGTTCAAGAACTAGGAGATATATTAGAGACCCATAGTTCCACATTACATGGCAGCCTCTATCTCATGAGAGTCATTGTGAACCTACCTTCCAACTAGGGAAGGGGCACCTCTCATATATAGTTCATCGGTGCTTAGCTTAAGTCCTTTCTTGAATAACCTTTAAGTTGTCTTTTATCATAAAGTTATCATAGATCATAGGATTTAACTCCTTGTATAAACATGATAATGAGCTCTTTAGGATTAGATGAGAATTTCCTTTCATTCTAACCCTTCGTTTGTGAGATTAACATAACATGGTCATATTGTATAAATCATACAAGAGAATATCATAACTTTCATTTATCGTGTTATTATCATGATCTCACAACATGTTTATAGCCCAACATATACACATAGCAACATCAAACATACTTTTATAGCATAGTATCATGATTTATAGGCTAACATAAACATTGTAGAGTAATCACAACTTTAGAAGACTTACCTCTTGCTTCCATGAACCTTATTGAAGAACTTACGTTCAACTTACAACATTCATAAACATAACATAGTGAAATACTCAATAAAATAATCAAAACCAACAAATCCAATCATATACAAGATCAATGCATAATGTAGGATGAGGGAAAGGGTCATTTAAGAGTTCATTCTAGTCTAATTTCAATTCGTACGTTTTCAAATTATCAACTAGTAGAATTAACCATACGAAACCATAATTTAGATAAGAACATGCTTCACACAAAATTTAAACATAACTAACCACATACTCATCAATTCGTGTGAAATCGACCATAGGAAATACTTACTTTTCATAGAATATCATAAATCTAGGGTTAGGAAGAAAATCCATTTAGTAGAGTAAAAACCCTAGTATTTGATTTTCTTGAAAACTTATCTTGAAAGGACCTCTTGGGGAAAAGAATCCCAAGAGTGAAAAACCCATAGCTTATAGATGAATCCACGAAAATTGGATGAAAAACTTGAAGTCTTCGTCTTCTTTCTTAAGCTCTTCTTTTTCTTTAGTGGAGTTTGGAAAAGAGAGTGTTCTTGAGAGAGATGAAAGAAATTTCGTTTGATCTGATTTAGGACGTGTAAAAGTGGTATAAAACTGACCTAATATCCATATATAGTCGTCCTATGAATTACCCAAATGACACTCCACTTAAATGGGTCTTTTTAAGAAGTTAAATTACCTAAAATACGACTTTAACAATTCTGGGAAGTAGCTGTGAGTCGCGGGGCCAATTCCTGTCATTTTTAGTAAAGTTTGAGTTGAGGCAGTGAGGTGCTTGTCAGACTCGCGTTGCGAGGCTGCTTCTCAAATCTTGACGCAGTGACCTGCATTTCATGCTCGCGTCGCACGCCTTGCATCAAATTCTGCCTGTTTGTAGGCTGCAAGGCAGTCTACCAACCTATGTTTGGGTCCTCCCCAAGGACCCTTCAGGTGGTCCTTGGGGTGTCGCTACCAGATGTTTGGACAATTTGACACTTCAAAACCTTCACCAAACATAGGGACGTCAACTAGTTTAAATTAGCTAGTTTTCGAATGTCAAGGTCTTTCTTTGTCGCTTTGGCTCTACTCTTTTCCAAATGAGTGTATTACATTAAAATAGGTTGGAAACATCATTTTAAAAATTATTTAATAGATTAATATCTAGTCTATGTAATCGCATTTCTATAGTGTTACATCAGTGTGCGCTCCTCATCAGATTGGGAGGCAGTTACTACGTTAGGAGTCACCTTCCGAAGGTACCACTTATGACTTGTTCTGCTGCATCTGGCATTGCAGAGCCTTGAGGGACATAGGTTGGGTCTTGCTCATTGTCGGAATCTATGATCATACGACGAGACGAGGCGACGGACTTGGATTTTCCCCTCATTGCATAGACAATTTTCTTTCTTGGGAGCCATTGGTACCTGTAGAGTAATTGTTAGTCTCAAATGAGCATAACAACACACTCGAAAAATAATGGGATGAAGAAAACATGAAAAGGAAACAACATAATTCTGTTCTAGAAATTCAGATCGACGGGCACTATCGACGGTCCATCGATAGTGTCAGTCGTTTGACACAGAGAATTATTCAATAGAGGATGGAAATTAGACATCTCTGAACAAACGACAGACGTGCAGAACGGTCCGTCAATTGATCGACAAACTGTTGTCCACTTCTGTCGTCTAACACTTATATTTATTTTAGAAGTTGGTGAAAACAGGTTTTCTAATGGAAACGACTATCGTGCATAATGGTCCGTTGATCAATCGACGAACCATAGTCCACTTCTGTCGTTTAAGACTTGGGAAATTTTAGGTTGATGCAGTTGACAGACCCCATCGATGGCTCGTCGATAAATCGACTGTCCATAGATGGGGTCTCATACTGTTGGCTTGAGACAAATTGCAGGCCCTTTTGAATGTTCCAACTTTTATACACCTTTTTACACAATCATATTTTAGGCATGCAATTGTAAAACTTTAAAGACGAGTTCATATTCCTAGGGTTTCAATTTCATACCAATATCAACCCAATTCAGTCACAATAAGGAACACTAAGTCGAAATTATTTTTATACAAAAAGACACCCACTTTTTAGACATACTTAATAGACTACACAACCACATTCTATCATTCCAAGGGACATCACTGAATAAGTATTAGCATGCAATTTCAGTTGATTTAGTTTCAAGGTCAAGACCCACTTCCGGATTTCTATAAAGAACTATGAATGAGAATTCAAAGTTAAGGGAAAATTGAAATACTATAGTTAGGAGTCGTGTCGTTATGTGATGAACTTTCTAGCAGTTGGCTACGCGCTCGAACTCGATCACTGGACGAATAAAAATGGAAGAACAGAGAATTTGACATGGATGGGAAGTAAGAATTCTGATTTGGGAGTGATTTGAGGATTGAAGAGGTTGATTATGAATGAAATAGGAAGGAAATAAAGAAAAGAAACGGTTATGGAAGGGAATTTAAAAAGAAAAGGAAGAGGGAATGAATTTGACCGGTTATGTCTTTTAATATTACCGGCCGGGTCGGGTCGGGTCACATGCAGATGTTGACCTACGAGATCCCATCGATGGTTTGTACATTAGTTGACGGTCCGTGGACTAGACTATCGATCACTTTAAGACTTCGAAAAAATTGGGAACATACCTGGGATCTACGGACACTATCGACGGACCGTAGGACGAACGACGGTCGATCGATGGGGTACGTAGACCTCTGCACTAGACAATTTTCTGCAGATTTTGGCTTTTGCTTCCTACACATGTAACACCCATTAGGCCATTCTTTTTGTGATTTTCTGGAAACTTTTGTGACACGGACCCTATTCTAGTCTATAGCTAACACAAACACATAAGCAATATTAAAATAATGAAGAGAAACTAAATAAAATCTACAACTATCGTTACAAGGAATACAAAAACCTATAGTTGGACAGAAGATACACCTTGGGTTGACTCCAAAGAAGCTCTTGATTTAACGTTGCGACACGACGCATGCCCTTTGATTAATCAGACTTCATCAAGAAGGTAGGCCTCAACCTCTTCCTGCACACTCTCCGTGTGCCAGCTAGATCTTATTCTTTGCTCGTTGACTGTGAACATAGCGCCTTCCTTATTCTCCAACTCAACATCTCCATGTGGGAATACTTTAGTGATGAAGAATGACCCTGTACACTTGGACTTGAGTTTGCCCCAAAAATAGTATAGGGTAGAGTTTAATAGAAACACCAAATCACCCACCACAAATTCTCTCTTTTCAATCCTTTTGTCGTGATACTTCTTCATCTTCTCTTTGTAGATGGTTGAACTCTCATAAGAGTATAGGCGAAACTCATCAAGCTCATTCAACCACTTTAGTCATTGTTCTACCGTATTAGTCCAATCCAACTTCAGTTTCTTCATTTCCCACATTGCCTTGTGCTCTAGATCGACCTACAAGTGACACGCCTTCCCATATACATGTTGGCATGGAGACATACCTATGGGGGTCTTGTATGCAGTGCAGTAGGCCCAAAGAGCATCACCACACCTCCTTGACCAATTTTTTCTATTAGCATTCACCATGTTTGCCAGAATTTGCTTTATCTCATGATTGGACACCTCAACTTTCTCGCTAGTCTGTGGATTGTAAGGAGTATCCATATTATGGCGAACACCATATTTCTCCAAAATTCCATTGAACAATTTATTACAAAAGTGAGACCCACCATCATAAATAATGGCCCTAGGTGTTCCAAATCTGGAGAAGAGATTCTTTTTCAAGAATGTGATGTCACTCTTTCCTTCATTGTTAGGAAGCGCAATTGCTTTCACTAATTTTGACACGTAGTCCACCACCAGAAGAATATACTTCATCCAATGAGAAGTCACAAACGGGCCCATCAAGTCAATATCTTATAGATCAAATAGCTCAATCACCAGAATAGGATTCAAGCGGAGTTCTTGACTCTTAGAAATTTCTTTATCTCGTTGGCACCAATCACATGATTTAGCAAAATAGTGAGCATCTTGTTGAATGGTGGGAAAATAATAGCCACACTGCAAGATCTTATGCGCAGTTTGGATACCACTATGGTGACTACTCTTAGGTGAGGAGTGACATGTATCCAAAACACTCAAAATCTCAACCTCCGGTACACACCGGTGAATCATCCCATCAGCACAACACTGTTGTAAGTAAGGCTCATCCCAAAATAACTACTTCATGCATGAACTTTTTCCTATGGTGGAAGGTAAAGTCTGGCGGAACTACATAACGTACCAGATAATTCGCAAAATCTGTGAACCATGGGATTAAATCTTAAGAAGCGGCTAATACATGTTCATTCGGGAATGTATCGTCAGTTTCTGCCTTTTCTCCCAATTCACGAATAGCTTCATTCTCCAATCTGAACAACTGATCGGCAAGTTTATTCTTAGTCCCCTTTCTATCTTTCACCTCAAAATCAAACTCTTGAAGTAATAATACCCATCGGATCAGCCTTTGTTTCACATCCTTCTTTACCATCAAATACCTCAAAGTGGAATGGTTTGTATGCACTATGACCATCGTTCCAAGCAAATAGGATTGAAATTTTTCGAATGCAAACACCACCGCAAGAATTTCTTGTTCAGTCACTGTGTAGTTCTTCTGAGCTTTAGTAAGGGCTTTACTGGCATAGTAAATGGGGTGAAGGATTTTATCCCTTCTCTGTCCCAATACCACACCAAGTGGAACCCCACTTGCATCACACATCACCTCAAATGGATCACTCCAATCTGGTGAAATAATAATGGGCGCGGACAACAATTTTCCCTTCTAACTCTCCAAACACTTTCAGACAGGATTTATCGAAATGGAACTTACATTCCTTCTTGAGCAGTTTGCATAAAGGATGTGCAATTTTTGAGAAATCCTTAATAAACCTCCTATAAAAGCCAGCATGTCCAAGAAAACTGCTAACACATTTTACTGGGATGGGTGGAGAAAGTCTCTCTATCATTTCCACATTAGATCGATCAACCTCTATACCCTTCTGAGAGTTGCAATAGCCCAACATTATGCCTTCTTTAACTATAAAGTGGCATTTCTCCCAATTACGCACCAAATTACAATCTTCACATCTTTTGAGAACCTCACCCAAATGACTCAACACCGATCAAAGGAGTTGCCAAAAACATAAAAATGATCCATGAACACCTAGTAGTGTCCTCTACCATATCAGAGAATATCGACATCATACAATGCTTAAAGGTGGCGGGTGCATTACATAACCCAAACAACATCCTTTTGAAGGCAAATGTCCCATAAGGGCAAGTGAAAGTGGTCTTTTCTTCATCCTCAGGTGCAATAGAGATTTGATTGTAGACCTAATAGCCATCAAGAAAACAATACCACCCTTTGCCTGCGAGTCTGTCCAACATCTGATCCATAAAGGGCATGAGGAAATGGTCCTTCTCAGTCCAAGCATTAAACTTCCGATAGTCAATGCAAACTCTCAATCTGTTCACTGTCCGCATCGAACAAGCTCGTTCCTACCATTAGGTACCACTGTCATCCCACCCTTTTTAGGCACGCACTGAACAGTACAAACCCAACTACTGTCCGCAATAGGATAAATGACTCTGGTATCTAACCACTTGATGATCTCCTTTTTTACTACCTCTTGCATAGGTGGATTCAACCTTCTTTGGTGTTCAATACTTGGTTTGTGATCTGGCATGAGTTGGAATTTGTTGGAGGAAACACCAGTGGGGATCCCAATAATGTCCGCAATAGTCTAACCAATGGCTCATTTGAACCTCTTCAATACAGCCACTAAGCACTGTACTTGTCGTTCATTCAAATCTGTAGCAATTATCACCAGCAAAGTGTCATCTCTACCTTAGAACACATACCTTAGATGAGGTGGCAGAGCCTTAAACACTACCCTAGAACACATACCTTAGATGAGGTGGCAGAGCCTTAAACTCTAATTTCGGGGCCTCCTAAATAGATGGTTTCTCGGGTGGAGACTCGTGATGCTTCATATCCAACTCCAATTTCTTTGGCTTTGACCGATATTCGTTTTGTTCAAGTGCAGCCACCAACGAACCATAATTTTCAATACCATCACTGTCAAAATTCATGATTACTGACGCTAGTGCCTCGACACCTAGTCTCTCTCCAATTTTCACCTCAAATACACTCTCAACCATATAGGATATAGCAGATACCGTTCGGATCTCACCACTCTACTTCATGGACCTACATATATTTAAAGTTGCTTCTTTATTGTTCAACCTGAATTTTATCTATCCCTTTTCCATGACGACTAATATACGGCCAGTGGCATGGAATGGTCTTCCTAGAATAATGGGGACCTCAAAGTCAACCTCACCGTCAAGAATCACAAAATGGATCTGAAATATAAATGACTTCACTTTCACAAGCATGTAGTGGATTATACAAATGGGCCTCTTCTTAGTTCGATCGTCCATCAGTAACCGCATCATAGTAGATTTTGGGTCACCCAAACTGAACCTCTTATAAATGGACAGAGGCATGAGGTTTATGCTCGCACCAAGATCACATAGTTCCTTATCAAAGTGTAGCAACCCTATAGTATATATGATAGTGAAATCTCCTGAATCTTGCTTCTTCTGCACAAGATACCTTGTAGCAATAGAACTATAATGCTACATTCTATCATCCTCCTCCAAATTCACCGATCTCTTATTAGTTACCATATCCTACATAATCTTAGCATAATCTTAGTTGTTTCAACATAGTGATAAATAGCTGGTATTTACCATCTTAAGTCTTCTTCACTAATCTCTGAGGAAATGGTGGTCGAGGCCTAGGAATTAGGATCACTTTCTGAGATACGTCTGCTTCATTCGTCATTTTATCAACCAACTCTCCCCAAGATTCTAGTTTCTCTTCGTGTTTAATCATATCACCTTCTACTACTGACGGCATAGGTGGATCAATGGTCTGCTCACCCCCTCGAGTAGTGACTTCCATGAAATGCCCATCATCTTTGGGATTCTATATAGCGTTTCTAGGAAGATTGTCAGGTTGGCGTGGGTGCACAGTAGCAGACAACTGAGCCATTTGTAACTCAAGATGCTTAATCGAAACCGCATGTGCATCCACCTTCTATCCAGTGTTAGCTAGGTCACCTCTCATATCCTTGACATTCGCATCACTAGCATCAAACCTCCTTATAATCTTCTGCAGTATATCTTCAACTCGCGCCATACTACCCCCACCGTCTCTAAGAGTAACTTTTCAAATTTGAGGGGGAACATAGGCCCACTCCGATCATTTCTGTTACCATAGTTATTTCATTTGAAGTTGTTGTCTTGATTGTAGTTCCCATCTCCGACATACTGACCCTCTCGGTTGTAGTTACCATAATTTTGATCTTGGTTTCCTTGACCTTGGCGCCAATTCTCTTAATTGGATCCTTGGGCGTTTTGTCTGAAACCCCCATCTAATCATTCATTGCATAGGCATCCTCTTCATAATAGTACTCATCTACCAACGGTGGTGGTTTAGTATAGTAGTTCACCACATTTACCTTCTCTGCACCTTCGCTCAAATGTTTCATGACCAACCCTAGATCAGTTCTCATCTGCACCATCTCTTAACGAACCTCATCTGCAGCTTGGTTTTTTGTAGATTGATCTGCAAATGTATTTCTACTAGTCTCCGATTTTCTAGTGCTCCAAGCCTTGTTGTTGCGAGATATCTTCACCAACTTCTCTCCAATCTCACTATATGAACATTCTTCAAAGAAATCAGCCGTAATAGTATTGAATACTGATTTGTTGTTATCATCTTGAACTCTGTAGAATTACTCTTTTAGCGACTCATCATCAATGCAGTGGTTTGGGACGACTCTCACAAATGCAGTAAACCTATCCCAAGAGCTACTCATAGACTCTCTAGGTAATGCCACAAAGTTGTTCACCTTATCGTTGTGGTTGAGCTTGGAACTCTTTCTCCAAGTCTTGGTAGGTCCTCATGTTCGGGGATGCTATATTTCATATTCCATCTTATGAAGACTTGGTAATTTTAAGAATATTCTACTTCGATTTATGTTATTTTGGATTCTTTTGTACTAAGGCCTATATGGCATATTTACTATATATTGGCTAAGTCAAGATTTGTACTCTTAGATGCTTTTAATATAAGTGAGACAAGTTTTTAGAATATCGTATGTCATTATGAATGTTAAGTATGAAGTCTAAGTATACTTCAAATAGAATGTAGAAGTTTTAAATTTTCTGCAATTTTTATTGATCACATGATATGACAAATGCTAAGGGCTTTTCTAAGTCCTCTAAGAGGACCACGACACCGGTCTCATTTGGGGTATGCTCTCTAGGTGTGACAAACTTGGTATCAAAGCATGAGGTTAAATATACTTAGGATCAATGTCTCACTAAACCACATTACCTAGTGTCTTATTCACGGTTGTGAATCGCGCCACAATTGTGGACAAGAGGATATGTGATGATTAGGAAACTTCTCTTTTCTTGGTAATCCTATGTCATGACTTTAGAGTTTTCACACTATGTGTCTTTTTGCATCTAATCCCTTTCTTGTGGTTATAGGCGATGAACACAAGAACGACAACCGTGAGAAGAGTAGGAGAAGAGATTGCGAATGCGGGACTCCCCAAGGCAATCAAGTTCCTCCTCAAGTGCAAGTTGCTGCAAATAATCAAGTTCCGGTCAATCCTCCGGCTATGATGGATGGTGAGGTGAGGGCAGCCCTGTTCCAAATGGTCCAAGTCATCACCACCCAAGCTCAGGCTATTACGGCACAAGCTAACAAAAAGGTTGCACCTCAAGAGAACCAACATGCTAGCATTATGGCTAGCCATCTGAGGGATTTTACGAGGATGAATCCTCATATTTTCCTTGGGTCAAAGTGTATGAAGACCCCCAAGATTTCCTTGATGATGTCTACAAGATATTGTTTGCTATGGGGATATGTATTACTGAGAAGGCTGAGCTTTGTGCCTATCAACTCAAGGACGTGGCTCAGACATGGTGAATTCAGTGGAAGGATAATCAGGCTTTAGGAGATAGTCCCGTGACTTGGGAGATCTTCAAAAAGGCTTTCTTGACAGATTCTTCCCAAGTAATCAAAGAGAAGATAAGGTAGAGTATTTTATCAACCTTCGTCAAGGAGGTATGAGTGTCAAGGAATACTCCTTAAAATTCTTTAAGCTATCCAAATATGCTTCTTCTTTGGTTTCCAATGGTAAGGACGAAATGAGTAGTTTTGTAACGGGCGTGTCCGAAGAGGTCGAAGAAGAATGTCATGCAGTCATGCTTCCTGACAATATAAATCTTTCTAGGTTGATGTATCATGCTCAACGGTTTGAGGAGAGTCGTCTAAGAAAAAGGAATAGGGAAGCAAAGAAGGCATAGTCTTTTGAAAGTGGTTCTTCTAAGAGTAGGTTTGATGTTCAAGACAAGCCTAAGATCAATAAGAGGTTTTCAAACCAATTTCCTTCAAATTTCTCCAAGAATCGCAATGATAGAGGTTCTAATCTTATACCTCAAAAGGGGAGAAATGTTCATCCACCAAGAGAAAGACCAACTTGTGGTAACTGTTGTAAGAAACATGTGGGTGAATGATTTGTTGGAACTAATAGTTGCTATGGTAGTGGCAAAGATGGCCATATGGTGAAAGATTGACCTAATGTGAGATGTCATGGAAAAGAGAAATTTTCAAACTAAACCAAGAGGTCCTAGTTCTGAATCTCCAAAAAGGAACCGTTTCTATGCACTCAAGGCTAGGGGTGAACAAGAAAGCTCTCCCGATGTTGTGACGGATATGTTAAAAGTTTTCTCTATTAATGTTTATGTGTTTCTTGATCCCTGTGCCACCTTTTGTTTTGTTACACCTTTGGTAGCTAGGAAGTTTGATGTACTTCCCGATGTTTTGATTGAACCCTTTTCGGTTTGATCCCCAATGGGTGACTCGATATTGCGAAAAGAGTCTATAAGAAATATCCTGTAATGCTGCCCAATAGAGTTACTCTTGTTGATTTGGTAGAATTTTACATTTTTGATTTTGATATCATCTTGGTTATGGACTGGATTCATGATTGTTTTGCTTCCATATATTGTAGAACAACGGTTGTGTGAATTTTGGTGAGGTCAGTTGCTTTTCTTGGCCATATTATATTTGGTGATGGTGTAGAGGTTCATCCAAAGATGACAGATGCGGTTAGAAATTGGACTAGACCTTTGAATCTACAGACATAGGAAGTTTCTTGGGTCTAGCCGGCTATTATATAAGGTTTGTTAAGGTTTTTCGTCCATTGCTTCTCCTTTGACAGCCTTGAACCAAAATAAGGTAATGTTTGAGTGGTCGGAATCTTGTGAGAAAGGTTTTCAAGAGTTAAATGATAAGCTTACATCCGCACCGGTGTTGACCTTACAAGAGGGTAATGAAGGCTTTGTATTTTATTGTGATGCTTCCCGAGGGGGCTTGGGATGTGTACTCATTCAACATGGCAAGTTGATTGCTTATGCTTCTAGGCAACTCAAAGTCCATGAGAAATTACCCAACTCATGATCTTGAGTTAGCTGCTGTAGTTTTTGCCTAAATAATATGAACGCATTACTTGTATGGTGTGCATGTCGATGTGTTTACTGACCATAAAAGTCTTCAATATGTGTTTACACAAAGGGAGTTAAACCTCCGACAAAGAAGATGGTTATAATTGTTGAAGGATTATGACATGAGTGTCCTTTACCACCCTGGCAAGGACAGTGTGTTTGCAGACGCTTTGAGTTATTGACTATGGGTAGTGTGTCTCATATGGAAGAAGATAATAAAGAACTTGTGAAAGATGTTCATAGGTTGGATCTCTTAGGTGTGCGGTTAAAATATTCTCCAAATGGTGGTTTTATGGTCCATCATAACTCCAACTCATCATTAGTGGTTGATGTGAAAAATAAGCAACATCTTGATCCTCTATTGATGGTGTTGAAGGAATCGGTACTTAGTAAGATCAATGAGTCATTATCCAAGGGGGGAGGGTATGGTGATCTTAGGTACCGATGGAGTTTATGTGTACCCAATGTTGAGGATTTGAGAAATCAAATTGTAGAAGAAGCCCGTGGTTCTTGCTATTCTATACATCCAGGTGCCACCAAAATGTATCATGAACTTATAGAGGTCTATTGGTGGGATGGTTTAAAGAGGGACATAACAGAGTTTGTTGCTAACTGTACAAACTTCCTACAAGTTAAAGCTGAGCATATTAAACACGGTGGTTTAACCCAAATCATGGATGTTCCTACATGGAAGTGGTAAACCATCAACATGGATTTTGTTGTTGGGTTGCCTCAAAACCGAAGGCAAAATGATTCTATATGGGTTATTATGGATAGGTTGACCAAATCTGCCCATTTTATTCCTGTTAAGTCTCCATACACTTCCAAAGATTATGCAAAAATCTACATTAATGAGATTGTGAGTCTTCATGGGATTCCTTTGTCCATAATTCGGATAGAGGTGCCCAATTCACTTCTCGTTTTTGGAAGTCTTTTCAAAAGGATTTAGGTACTCAAGTGAAACATAGTACCGATTTTCATCCTCAGACGGATGGTCAAGAGGAGCGTACAATTCAGAGCCTTGAGGACAAGTTAAGATCCTATGTCATTGACTTCAAGGTAAGTAGGTATGATCACTTACCTTTGATTGAGTTCTCTTACAACAATAGTTATCATCCGAGCATCTCCATGAAACCTTTTGAAGCTCTTTATGGAAGAAGGTGTAGATCTCCGGTTTGATAATTTGAGGTTGTTGAGTCCTCACTCCTCGGTCCAGATATTATCTATGATGATATAGAGAAGGTTCGTATCATAAGAGATAGATCGAATACAGCCTATAGTTGGCAAAAGTCCTATGCCGACAATAGAAGAAGAGATATTGAGTTTGAAATAGGTGATCATGTCTACTTGAAGATTTCACCTATGAAAGGGGTGATGAGATTCTATAGAAAGGAGAAGTTAATTCCTCGGTATGTTGGTCTTTATGAAGGGTTGCCTATGAGTTGTGTAACGTTCCGGAAAAACAAATATGTCTAGTGAAGAGCCCAGTAAGTCCGTTAGAATGCGTATTGGGGTACATAGGCATCCCAATGCCTAATATTGAGAAATATTGGGCATATCATAGAATATTGGCTAGGGGGTGTTAGCCAATTTCTATGTATACACAAATAAATAAATAGTAATATTGATCCTAAACTCAATTCATTAAGTAAGAGGCATCTCAATGCCAATATTGAGAAATATTGGGCATATCATAGAATATTAGCTAAGGGGTGTTAGCCAATTTCTATGTATACGCAAATAGTTACAATAACTATATTCTTCATATATGGCCCAATATACATTCTCATCAATAAATAGGCATCCCAATGCCCAATATTGAGAAATATTGGGCATCGTATAGAAAATTGGCTAAGAGGTGTTAGCCAATTTCTATATATGTATACTCAAGTATTTAAGATATAATCCAAGCTTATTTATAAAATGTACCTGCAATGAAGACCCTAAGCTAATAAAATATATGTCGTCCAACTCACAAAAGGTATGAGGCATCCAAGTGTCAAGCCTAGATACCATAGCACATGACCATTTAACATGATCATGTAAATTAAGCAGTGCCCAAGAACATAGTAAGGGTCCCTAGGACAATAAGTAAACATTCCCAAAGGAACCATAAAGAATAGTTAGTTAGTAAAGTATAACCAACACATGGGCAAGCACATGTGCAAGACATGTGAAGAAGCGGCCAAAGGAGGGGACCACCGTAACCGAATTCGGTTAGGGTAGTTAGGGGGAAAACGTGCACAAGGGACCACCCCATGTGAGGCCTAACTTACTAACCAATTCTAGAGTCCAACCTATTGCCCTAACTAGCTAACTAACTTAGGACCAAAAGAAATAAACTAATTAGTGCACCCGACAACCTAAGACTTAACCGTGTGACACTAACCTAGTAACTAGTTAAAGAGACAACCTAGTACCTAACCTAGGATGGTCCAAAAGGTTGGTTATGGTCCTAACAACTTAGGGATACTTTAGTACTTAACCTAGGTTACTTAATTAATTAATTTAGCAACTTAAGTAATTAATTTAAATGGACAAAATCGAAATCACAAAGCAATTTCCAGATTTCGATTAAGACAAGCAAAAGACAACCTAGTACCTAACCTAGGATTGTCCAAAAGGTTGGTTATGGTCCCAGAAACTTAGGTATACTTTAGTAATTACTCTAGGATACTTAATTAATTAATTTATCAACTTAATTAATTAATTTAAAGGGGCAAAATCGAAATCACAAAGCAATTTCCAGATTTCGGTTAAGACAAGGAAAAGACAACCTAGTACCTAACCTAGGATGGTCCAAAGGGTTAGTTATGGTTATAACGACTTAAGGGTACTTTAGTAATTACCCTAGGTCACCTAATTAATTAAAATAGCAATTTAATTAATTAATTTAAATGGTGAAAACGAAATTCTTAACTAACTTGGTACAACTCAAGAAACATCCTAGTACTTAACCTAGGATGGTCCAAAAGGGTTAATTATGGTTCCAATGACTTAGGGTTACTTTATTAATTACCCTAGGTCCTTTAATTAATTAAATTAGCCATTTAATTAATTGATTTAAAGGGTCAAAACGGAATTCTTAGGAAAAATTTCAGATTTGACTAAGTATTGTGTTTTCCTAGTTTTAGTCAATCTAGGAGGGGCATTTTAGTAATTAATTTATTTATTTATTTAATTAACTTATTAATCCTTAATTGAATGAGTCAATATCAGTTCCTAAGACTTATACTCACGTTGAAACTCAAACAAATACACGACGCAAAATAGTAAGCAAGCGAGCGAAAGAAAAACAGAAAATTCTATTGATTCTCCTAGGCGATTTCAAGGTTTCTCCAAGTTTTCGTTCAAGGTGGTATTCATAGATTAAGTTCTACTTAAGGTATGGGTTTCTCTCCTGGACTCCTTTCTCCAATAGAACTTTCTTTCCAATGAATTCAGCGATCTTGAAACTAGGGTTGTTCCCGTTCTCGTCGAACTCCTTGTCCCTAGTATCCTTTTCGATTTCAATGTTGAATAGGTTAGAGATCATGTTGTTGGTATGTGGTGTTGGCTGTTCTTAACATTTATTGTTCTTGAATGATGAGTATCGAATGGACTTATGAACTTGTAATTGCGTAAAGTTAATCTTATCATGATAATTAAGGATCGATAATATGCTAAGTTAAGTCCGTGATGTGTTAAGTGAATTATGTGTCTTTGGCCGAATGTTGACTTGCTGTTGTTGTGATATGAAGATGATAAAGCCATCAAATGTCAATATGATGCTGTCCAATATGTTCTTAAAATGTTACACTAAAAGCCATAAACTAAGAATTGGCTCAAAGACATCTATGAAATTATATCTTGAATAAATTGGCTATCTGGTTCCAATAAAATTGGCTAACTCTATTTCGTCAAAATGAATATATGCTAATGGCTAGGAACATATGTAAATAATTAAAAGATTTGCTAAGGGTTCATACATATGGAAATTTATATATGAACATACGTAAAATTGGCTTATGCCAAAAAGAATGAATTTGCTAGTCTAACATCCCAAATATTGAGCCACTACTAATCATTTGCCAATTCTTGTGTAGTAAGAGTATCAAGTATATATTAAGCACTTGTAAAGTAACATCAATGAATCCATAACCAAGGGCATGATATTCATTGGGACAACTCCCAACATGACCTACAAGAATGAACTATGAACATATGTAACTCATTGAAGGAAGTACTCATAGTCCATAAACGATGAAATGAAGCTACTACACTAAAGTAAAGATGTAACGTGAGTTATAACATAATTAACGGGGGTATAAATTAAGTAAGTGACCAGAATGGGGTGTTAAAGGAAGTGAGACAAGTCTTAGTTACACCTAAGCTACTATGTTAAAAGATTACTCACGAATGAAGGTGTTAGAATGTGTGAGACTAGTCTCATTAACACCTAAGGATGAAATGTAAGGACAATTCACATTCATCAATGTAAAGTAAGGATGTTAGTGTAAGGACAATTCACATTTAATACGTAAATAAGAGATGAGAAATTATTTAATTAGCTATGACTACCTCATGTTAGAAGCAAGCTTCGATGATGTATGAGTTGAATGTAAATAGGAACTTTAAACTGAGCACCGATAGTCTAGTTATGAGTGGTGATGCCTTCTTTCAGGAAGGGCGGAGGTTCACCTCCATATTTTCTTAGGCCGTCAAGCTTGAGCCAACATATTCATAGAATCCCTAAACTACTCTACCGTAACATTCCCAACTTGTGGTCATTAGGAACTTGAGAAGAGACTTGATTCCCTTGGGGAGGAACCTCTTGATCCTCATTGTCATTTCCTTCTTTTCTAGCATTAGCCCTAGTCTAAGCCATAACCTGGGCAAAATTATAGGGAAACATTAGAATACGGGCCTATCCACACTCTATGGCATGACTTAAAGAATGAAGAAGTGGAATTTTCCTAAGCAACCCATAGCCTCCTTCTCATAGATATGTTGTGACTCACACCGATGAATAAGACTCTACTAGACGTGCTTTTGAGATATCCTAATATCGTTTCATAACTTTATGCTTTGATACCAAGTTTTCACGATCCCAAAGTACACGCTAGAAGATAGGGCATCCCTCAAGTCAGAAAACGGCGTACTTGACCTCTCGGAGGTCTTGTAGAAGCCCTTAGACATCTTTCATTGCATATATATGAAAAGTAGCAAGGAATTAAAAAATTTTCTTCAAAAACATAATACAAAATCATTTCATTAAACTTATAACATATGTGTCAAAACCCATCAATGACAACATGAGTATAAAACATCTTGGGTTACAACCCATAAAAGTCTAAACATAGAAAAGAACATTAAAGACAACATAGGGTGCTGTCCTCGGATGCTATGGGGACTCACCAATCTTCTCTCCTTGGAGGACTTGGAAACTATACCCTTAAAAGCCACTCAATCTTCTCAAACCCTACATTAGGATTATAATGTAGGCACAAATATGCGTTAGTACGAAATGTAACAAGTATGCAAACTATCATACCAAACATAAGATATCTCAAAGGGTTAGTCAACAATAGACGTAATAATAATAGATTAAGGCATAAGCATAACATGAATATCATAGGCATAATAAAGCATCATAAAGCATATAAGAGTTCATACTTAATAATTATCCTTCTTATTCAAATGAAGTACTTCACAAGTCACCTCCAAGTATTCTTTTGCAACACTAAGGTCGCATCCCATACTACAACCAAAGATATGTACCTCTCTTTGGTAATTCTTGATCATAATCCACTCTCATAATTAGTGCTTAGGTTCATCATAACATATGAGCAATATGCCCTTAGGTCACCTCAAAGCACACTTGTGCAATGCATGTGAAACATCCCATTCTACCTCACACACTAAGAATATCTTGAAGTCACTCTATTATGTTCCATTTTAGCTTATGAGTTTTTAGTAGACCTACATAATATTGACAAGAAACTATCATCTTATCTTAATCATGTCATGGAATGAAACTATAGTCTCTATACAAGCTAAGCATACATCATGAAGGGGTCAAGTCATACTTGTGTCATGTATGAATGGCATGCCATACTACCAACCACACTAAGTACTTCTCTAAGCTATCCTACTCCAAGCTAACTTATCTTGCATCATTGTCTATTAAGATTAACATGCTAACATAATAGACCTACTACCATGGAAAACATCTCAACATACTAACAAAGCTAACAAAGGAATGAAACGACAATCCTAACCACCATGCAACCAATCATGTAGATGCAAGCTAATCATAGGGTAGCATGAATCCGCAACCCTAACCTATCATGGGAAACTAATCTCAAGTCGTCCCATGAAATGCACCTTGCATGCAAGTCAAGCTGACATTAGGAGATCGTAGGCCTTTCTATTAAAGCTGACATGAAGAAATGGTTTTGGCCTAACCAAATATATCTTACATGATCAAGTATCTTATAACACAAGACCAAGCTTAACATGGGAGAAATTGCTTTCTCCATCCCAAGCTGATATGAGGTTCATCACCTTAAGCTACCATGAGTATTTCAACTCAAGACTTCTTGAGATTTACTATCCCAAGCTACCCTTGAAACCTACCATCTCAATCTATCATGAGATCCACCATCTCAAGCGATCATGAGTTCTACCATCTCAAGATATTACGAGATCTACCATCTCAAGCTATCATGAGATTCATCATCTCAAGCTATCATGAGAGTACTCATCTCAGGATGTCACACCTTGGTCTTATCATAAAAGTCAATTATACAAGAAGTGACCATACAATCCATCTTCAAGTTATTTTAGTCTAACATGCTTGATTCATTTTAGGTTCTTAGGTCAATGTAGAATCCTTCTATATGAGAGAACTTGTGTCCCCCATCATGTTCATGTCTAAGGGTAAGAGAAAGATAACATCATCACAATCTTTTCATAATGACTTCAATTTACCATGATCGCTGTTCAATGACAAGTTAATTCATTCAATTAGATCATTAAAAGGTAAGTCTAAGCATACATGATCACATAGGTTCAATTCCAACTTTACAAGTCAAGATCATCCTAGATCAGTTACGCCTAGTTCAATTCATATCTAGGATATTCAATCATTATTAAATAGTATACAATACAATTGAATTAAGAAGATCAACTTAGAACCTTCAGCTTGCCTCTAATGGCCTAAAATAACCATGATCACCTTTAACATCAAATACTACCATTCACCATGAAAACCTCATGAAAACATCACATAATAATCATATGAACATAATTCAATGCTACCCACTAGATTGGTATCACAATCAAGCCTTACCCACAATGCAAACAAAACCCTTCCTAGATTGGGGTGTTTTGGATTCACAATTGAGGGATAACTATGGGAACTCCATGAATTGAAGAATCCATGGATGTATAAGCTTCAAATACCTTATATTAAAGCCTTAATCCCAGCATGAATCCTTTGTGAATTTCGTCCTAAGAGCAACTCTTAATTTCTCTACTTCTTCTGTGGTGTTCTTTAGAGAGTTTTGGAGAGGAGAGGTTTCTATTTGGAGTCTAGAGTCTAAATTGATATTTTATTGTTTAAATACCCATAAAATACCTAAAAAATTTAAAATAACCTCCAATGCATTTATTTAGATGTGGGAGGAATTTACCAACTTACCCCCACCCTAGGCTAAATCCCTGCAGAAGTTTTAGGCTTAAACGACGTCGGCAGTCGACGGACCGTCAATGGAACAACGAAACCGTCCTACACGTCCGTCTTTTGTGATAGAGATTTTGTATTTTGGGTGATTAGTCCCACGCCTAAGTGTTGGGCGACACCCCCATCGATGAGGTATATTCAGGACTACGGTCCGTCGTTGTGCAGTCGTCAAATTACAATGCCAAGGCAGTGTAATGCCTACTTTTGAGTCCTCCTCAAGGTTCCTTAGGGTGGTCCTTAGGGAGTCGTGCCCAAACGTTTCATCCCTAAATATATCTGTCTAGGTTTTAGGAATCTCTCTTACGAATTTGAGCTCTAAATAACACATAAAACATGTTAATGCACGCAAGAACACCAAAGAACGTCTCAACGCTAACTTTCAAACATCTTGGACGTTTGACCTCCTTACTCTTCCAAACTCCTCCAAATAACTTCTACTACATTAATCCAAAATTTTTAGACCTTATAAGCTCATGCCACACATGTTAGGCTCTATTTGGACCTAATTCATTTTGGGGTCCTTACATATCGACACCGCATGTGCATCCACCTTTTGTCTAATGCTGTTATTCTCATTATTTGCATCAAAACTCCTCATCATCTTCTGTGACATATCCACAATACGTTCCATACTACCTCCACTTTCCCTAGGGGCAGATTCCTGATTTTGAGGAGGAACATATGGCCCAACCAAATCGTTCTTGAACCATAGTTGTTCAAGTAGAAGTTTTTGTCGCGATTGTAGTTCCAATATCCGGCATATTGACCCTCTCGATTTAGTTACCATAGTTCCTACCTTTGTTTCCTTGACCTCGGCGTGAACTATCTATATTGGAAACTTGGGTGTTTGGTCAGAAACCCCCTGTCTGATAATTTACAACATAAGCATTCTCTTTATAATAATACTATTCTGCCGGCCGTGGAGTTATAGTCAAATAGTTTACCACATTCTCCTTCTCTGGCCCCCGCTCACATTCTTTAAGACCAACCCCAACTCACTCCTCATATGTAGCTTGATTGTTTGTAGCTTGAAAAAAGAAGGTTTTTCTGCCAATGTCTAACTTTCTAGTGCTCCAAGATTTGTTTTTGCGAAATATCTTCTCCATTTTCTCAGTGGTCTGTGCCCATGTGCATTCTCGATACGAACCTCTCAAAGACTCATCGTCAATACGGTGGTTTGGAACGCTTCGCATAAAGGCAGTGAATCTATCCCAAGAGCTAGTCACAAATTCTCCAGGCTAAGAAACAAAATTACTGAGCTTGTCCTTTTAATTCAACTTCTTGGACACCAGAAAGAATTTTGTAAAGAATACATCTATCAACTGGTACCATGTATAGATTGGTTGTAATAGAGCTCATTGAACTGTACTTCAGCATCTCCAGTCAACGATAGGGGGAACACCTCAACCCTATAACATTCATATCCCAACCTGGTCGACCTATGCAACTCTTACAAACAAAGTTCAGTTTACGATGTGAGCGTGTGGATAATCCACTAGTAACCCCGCAAATAAGCTCTTGTTGTAAGCATCTGTATGAATTTACTAGTCACCACAAAAGTATGCCCCGGAGGGACCGATGGAAAGACAAGAGGTCCATCAGACTCGGCGATATTCATGTCGACCCTACAATTATAATTAAGTCGTACTCCTTGAGGGTCTTGGGGCCTTAGTAGAGGTCCCACTCTATTTTCCGGTGGAACATGTTATTCCCTTCTACGAGTTGTGGTGATTGCATCCTTACTTTATCTCCTCCTCTCATAGGATAACCCGGGTGCTTGATTATTGATTCTACGAAAGGTTCTGCCCAATTCTAATTCGTAAGGAGTGAGTGGTTCTCCTCTGCTCTGTGTACTTTGCATAAACTAGAGTAAGACCCTGATAGAGACAAAAACAAAAGAAAAAGTAAAATTAGGAAATATTTGACTAAAGTTCAATAATGTAGTTAAATTTAATCTAAAAGCCTAAGTTCCCCCGCAGCGGCGCCAAAATTTGATACGCTCAATTTATGCCTCCCTAAAGAAACATAAATGATTGTTATCAAGTAAAGAACTCAACTAGTAGATTGGGGTCGATCCCACGAGAATATTAATTAGACTTAACTTTATCCCACAATCATGTCTTTTTAGTCAAGGTATTTCTTAAACAATTAAGTAAACGGTGGGTTGTGAAACAAACTTCTTTAATTCTATAATTAGCAAGTGAACAAGAGTAAGTTTTTGTTGTTATCAATATGAGAAAGTAACTAGTGTGTGTGTGTTCTCCATAAGTTTATAACGTAACATTTCTAGTAATAGAAATCATTTCCTAGTGTATTACATGCAAAGTGATAAGTTAGATATCTCTACATCCTTTGTCTGACATCTAGAGAATTTCACCCCGCACCCTGGTCTAGTTACGTGTGTATAATTTATAATTCTTACCATTACCTCATATTATATATGATAATTGATGTAAGACTTAGTTATTACGTCGCACAGATCGACACTAGCCTATTAGATATTATCACAATAAATGTCTGTTGCCAATTCTTTTCTTATAAACTACCTCCTTCGTCCGGCAAGTAGCAACAAGGTGAGTTCTAAGGCGTGCACTTATTAAAAAGACTTCTAACCAAAAGAATTGCTTGATTACTAGTTATACTTTGTTAATCCATCATGGTTCCCACAACTCTAGTAGTGGATTTAATTACCCATGTTATCAAGAACGCAATTCATATCGATAGATGAAGAAAATCATGAACTTATGTACTAAGAATAATTTACCCAAAAATTGTACTTTAATTGCAAAAAAGAAAAAAGAAGAAAAAACTTCAAAACCAAATCTGGAAATCAATTATTTGAAAGAGTTGCAAAAACTAATCTCCAAAACATAAACTAGACCTGGTAATTGTAGCTAACCTCAAAACGAGGTTCAATAGCTTATTTATAGAAAACTAAATCCTAATTAAAATGGAATTATAATAAGGAGAGTTTGTTCAGGAACGCGAGTTCAATCTACTAGACCATTGACGGACCGTCAATCGATCGATGGTCTGTGGATTTCTTCCGTCAGCCAGGACTTAGAAAAAGGTTTCAGCATCCAAATTGTATCTTCTTTGAAAAACAAACGGCGCACCAACAACACAGTCTAATGATCCATCTACGGTCCGTCAATGCTCTTCCATGACTCCACACATAGAGTCTTCAAGTATCAGGTACTGGAACCCTCGTAGTCTAAAACTACGGTTCACTAGTATGGTCCGCCAATCGATCGACGGATCGTCAATGCTAGTCGTTGTTCCAGACTTGTTCAGAATTCCCTAACTTACTCCAATGCATGAGCTACTCATCTACGATCATCACATACGGGGCGTTGATTGAATGACGGACTGTCGATTGCTTCCGTAGGTCCTTTTTTTACGCTTTCTCAATTGCATCCGTCGTCTTATGCCTAAACATCTTTCCTGCAAAACAAGACACAAAACTTTTTAAAACCAATACAAAATGACTCTAGACACACACAACCCTTAAGTGAAATGCATTATAAATACCGTGAGAGAACGGTACATCAGTAGCGTACTTGAAGGCCAACTAGACGTGCTCCAAATCACTTTGCTCGAGCATTTCCTTTCTGAATAACTTTTGATTCTTGCCATGCTATCAAAATAGAATCAACTAATTAGCAAGGTTGTTTAGACATAAAATCATAAAAATTGGAGAGAGAACCATTTCCTAGTAAAAATTGGGAAATGTCACACCTACCAAAGAATTGAATCGAGGTCCTAAACCCTCCCTCGATTTAGTAGTTCCAAGCGGAGCACCTCTCTCGGAATAGCTGCATACAACAACAAACAAAAATGGAAAATATTTCATACAAAGAGACTTTACGAAGCTACTTACTATGCAGATACACCACAATCAAAGACTTTTCGACACGCTCCAGAGATTCACCCACACACCCAACGCAAACTCGAACACACGGGACTTCGAATCACCCAAAACAGAGTTCTATAACTCCAGCTACTAAAGTTTCAAAATGAGGTTGAATCTTATTATTCCCTGTATAAATAGTAGTAGTTCTTATCGGTAAAAGCTAAATATTGTTGCCAAAAGATTAAATTCTAGTCGCTAATGTTCTGGACCAACAACACCAGCTTTTGTCATATTTTTTTAAGAGTCTCCAAACGGACCCTTGGAATTCATTCGGGAGACGATGAAAATAGACTAGATGTGCTACGTAACTAAATGTTAGACTGCTTACTAAATGGCTCAGTTAGAATTTCCATACAAAGTCATTTCGACGGAAACTGGGCCCCATACCTTAGTGCATTTTAGCCAATTCCTACAACAGGCCTCGGAATATGACCTCTGGCCATGGGGAAGCACGCGAAGGGTAATTCGAGACTAAACTCAACATTCCAGAATGAACTGTGTGGACAGATTTCTAATACGAGCATATTTATCAAGAATTTGGACACATGTACAACTTAAGCCAAAATTCAAAGACTAAAGAGACAAATCCCCCAAAGTAACATCGAAAACCATGTGACTTATGTCAACCATGCTACTAGCCTAATTTTGCCACTACAAAGATGATGCAACTTTTACAATTCCAATTTTAGGTTGTTTACCAGAGGTTATGTAGGAAATAAACTTTACAAGTTTAAAAATCTCCAAAAAAAATGAGAAAGAGCATAAAACCCCAACAAATGACCAGAAGACAGAACAATTAGGGCCAGCAAGTCTTAAATGACATATGATCTCTATAGGAACACTCTAAATGACGGAAAAAGGCATAAATGTAGAAATGTCCTGGAGGGTCATTACAACATCCACTACTAAAAGGACTTCCGTCCGTAAAAGAAAAAGTCAAGAAATACTTAAAGGATCAAATAAGCTAGGGAACTACTCCCGCACCTCCCGCTCGGTCTCTTAGGTATTCTACTCGATCAGATGATGCATCAAATAGACATTCATCATCGGAATGGATAAAGACCTCAATCGCCTCAAATTTCTAGCTAAAATAGAAACTAGCTCTTCCATATAGGTGAGATCATCATCATACTCAACGACATCATACTAGAGCACATAGAATCATATGGAACATATTGACGCAACATCAAAGATTGAAAACAGAGTAAAAAAATAATAGGACACATCACCAACTTTCTTGAAAATCTCAAAAGGCCAAAAGTACATGGGGATAAGCTTGCCCCGCCTCCCAAATATCATGACGCCCTTCATGGGCGATACTTGGAAGAATACCCGGTCACCAACTCCGATGTCTACTCTGAGCCATACTGAGCCTATCCTAAATTAACCTCGCATGAACTAAGACCTCTAAAAACAAGGTCTTACAACACAACCTAGGCTCCTCAGACTCAAACAAACCAACTCAAGTGCGACAACGCATACCTTACAAGGACTCATATGGGGTACTCTGAATGCTAAGAATTGTAGTTGTTGTTGTATGCAAACTCCACCAATGTCAAGAATTGGGCAATTGACCTCCGAAATCCATAACATAGGCCCACAACATATCCTCAAGACCCTTAATAGATGAGTCATCAAATCCATGAATTCTTCAGGGCATTAGTCAAAACAATAGTCATAACAAGGATCACAAAATGGCCAAAACTGGTTTTATATGTTGTCTTAGGGATGTTTGCTTCTATAATCCTCAACTGATGGTTTTTGGATATCAAGTCAATATTATAAAGCACTATGTCTCCCTAAAGTTATCGAATAGATCATTAATATGAGGCAAAGGATAATTTATCTTCACCGTCACCTTATCCAGTTGTCTATTATTAATATCTTTCCACATAGTATTGTCCAAATTTTTACAAATATGATAGTGCACCAAAACGTAATAGACTGGGTAGAATGAATTCCTTACCTATTAGATCCTGAAGCTAAAAACTAAGCTCCTTAAGATCTACGAGTCAATACAGGACAATGGGATTGAAATAAGAAGAGTACCTAACCCCAAATTAATGAAAAAATCAATATGCAGCTCCATGGGTAGGCTAGAAAGGTTAGAGAGAAATAAATGTATTAACTCTCAGACCACAAGCATTGAATAAATTGTAAGGCCCTCCCTACTCACATATCTAACATAAGACTAATATTCCCAAAAACCCAGCCAGAACCCTCTCAGCATGTATAGAAGAAATTACCCCAACTAGTGTACGACTACAAATACCCTGCCACACCATCGGCGGAATTCGAAGCATGTCTAAAGTAACAGTCTTGGAAAAGCAACCTAAGACTGCTCCGTGAGGGGATAATCAGTCCATGCCCAAGCTAAAATAAATATCCAACATACTAAGAATAATAACATACGTCCCGGTATCCTACCACTGAATAGTCACCACAGCGGATCTAAAAACTTGATCCATTACTAAAGAATATCCTACTGGGTAGAAACACGAAATGGTACCACTAAGGGCTCAAGATTCACCCCCAATCGAGGAGGACCACAAGCAGGCAAAGAAGAATAAGTAGAATCATGATCAAATAAGGATGAAGTGGATTGATGGCATAAGATAACCTTATCTATGATCATATTATTTAATGCCTTGGACTCTACTCTATCTAGAGCTAAATAGAAATTTTCCTAGGTTCCTCTATCATGCAAATCAACTATGGCACCTACACTGCCTCCGCGAAAGTTTCCCTGAACACCCTGTTGACACCCAATTTTGGACCTCCACAATATAAATTAACCATCGAGTTTCTTCAATTATAAATAAGTTGAAATATTTAACTTCATAAAATTCAAAATACTTTCCAAGTCTATTTAGAATAGCTTTAGTCGTTTTAAATAATTTTTGTTTTACATAGTTAGTCTATTTTATAAATATTCAGAAAACCATCTTGAAAAAAAGATTTTAGTTCTACTTGATACTTTATTAAATTAAGTTCGTCCAAGTTTGTTAGTTTACGTTTTGTTTCCTTTTAGTTCATAATTAATTTAGTTATTTTATCTTGTTAAAATTAAGAAAACTCGTAGATTAATTAGTATATCTAAAATATTAGCCGAAGCTAGCTAATTAACGACTTGGCCAAATTAATTTTCTTTTCAAAGAGCCGTGACTTCAAGGCAAATTTTGGGACTGTATCTGAAATTTTCCAGCAACATTCCTTTCAGCCCAATTCTTTCTTCATTCCCGAAAGCCCAACCAATTCCTCCTAAAACAACTCAAATCTTCTATCAATTTCCAGCAACAACAATCCTAGAAGCACCGTACAGTAGCAATATCAAATAATACCCGACCCACCCCTTTTACTCTCCTTCTTCCTCGATGCGAAGAAACCCAAAACCTCAAGATGTCCAAAGAATCGAAGCCTAGAATCGCAAGTCCAACAACCCGAACCCGGCTTCAAGTCTCTTATTTCTCAATAGTACAAAAATCGTACTCGAATCAACAGGTGGAGTAATCTCACAGCTTCTTCGTCCTTCCTCAAAAATTGGACGCTCCTCCTTTGAATTCCGTGGAGAAATTGTACAACTTCGTACAAATTTGGGCTGGCTGGCAGCCTTATAGGGGGATTTCAATTTTGAATTTCAAATCTCTCCCAAATCCTTCCGATTTTCCCCTTTATTTTTACCTAATCTTCTTCTATAAATACGCGATTGTTTTCACTTATTAGGGGTTGGTCGGTAGTTAGAGAAAATGATTTGGGAGATTTTTTTTAAGTCGAAAATCTTGAAAAGAAATACAGTAAGCTAGCTGCTATAAACATCTAAGAATAGATTTTTTTTAGGGAGGGCGAGCAAAAATACATAGAATATTTTAAGAAGAAATAGCTATAAGTACTCCAAATATACTCAAAAGAGAACAGGGGAAAACGAATTTTTTTTTCTACTTTCAAATCGAAATTTTTTACTAATAGTGATTCGAGTACAGTCCCTCCAATTGGTTGGAAACTTAAGATTTTGTCAGGGATTCTTTTTTACTATCCGTTTTCCGCGTTTTGTGAAGAGATGGCCGCTGTCCTTCCCTGCTCGCTGTCCCCGTTCGTTGCGCCGGAAAAGGTAACACTTCTTCTCAAAAATGTTCTCCTCGTCCTTACTTACACCTCAATATGTTATGTGACATTGGAAAGGTTTCATCATATGTTTGGTTTGATGTTAGTCGTTGTTGGTCTAGTGATTATTTTAACGATACTTGTGTTCTTAGTCGTTTATGACATAATGTCATGTTATATTTTTGGCAGATTTGCTGACTCTTCTGGTTGTATTATTTGGAATGTTGTCTTATTATTCTTACTTTCCGAGCTCACTTCTTGAATATCTTGAATCTTTTCCCTCATTTCCTAATACACGACATCATGCCTTCCACTTCAAGCTGAAAGAATGAACCAAGATGTCAACACTATATACATCATATTTACATTTTCCACTCTTTTGAATATCGGTTTGTATTTTCTGCTATATGTCTTGGATTTTTACCGACTTGTTTAGTCGAAGGATAATTCAAAAAAAAAAAAAAAAAAAAAAAGAGAGAGAGAAGCTTTGTTCCATGTTTCCATATTTTAATGTGCTGTAGTTGTTTTCCCTGCTCTTATAATCAAAGTGTGATGCCTATGGTTCATTTGTATCGTCTATCAAAGTGTAATAATGTGGAGTCTTGTGTGTTGTTTAGCTGTTGTCCACTGCCATTGAGTTGTTTATTCAAGTCAAGGTAGTGCTTGTTCGGTATAGGTTTTCTCTTTGGAAATTAGCGCACACCCTACCAGGTTTGCTCGCATATCGTTTTAGTTTTAACCTCGAAGCATGCCTTTGCTTTTCTAAAGGAGAGAAGAATAAATAATTTTATTTTCATCTCTTCAATCTAAGTTGTTTCGATATTATGACCTCGAACATTTTGTCATTTTCTTTCTATAGACGTTTTCTCACTGCCTGGGGCTCTCTTTGGCTCATTGCTGCCCTATTTGGTTTATTCATTAATATATGAATAAGTTACTGCTTGTGAGTTTATCCAATATGAGTTTCAAATATCTCACTTTTATTTGAATATATTTTAGTATTGTTAGAAGTTGTTTTAAAGTTGTTCATCTATTCCTTGTCATGTTCGTGCCTTGTTTTTTTTACATTAAATAGGTGGGTTTTTTTTCTCTCGTTAGTTTCCCAGGAAGAATTCTCCAACATGTACTCTTCTGCTACAAGCATGTTTTGATTACACCCTAGCAGGGATTTACCCCTCATAATTGTCTTTGTTTGAATTTCCCTATGGATCATCTTGTTAATTGTTTAAATGGGTTACTCTCTAATTTCGTAGCAGCATGTGAAATCTGTCCACCTGGCGTCACCCTTTGGTCTAAATTTGCTCATAGTGAAATTAATAGCACGCGTAATTATTTTTGGAATATTGTCTACTAGGTGGATTATTTGTTTACTTATTGGAGGATTTTTTGTTTCATAAAGTCTTACTTGCCCTTGAGGTTGTTAAAGTTTCACCAATTGATAATCTTGTTGTGATCTGTGTATAGTTTATGAAAGGTTAAGTTAGGCTTGTTTTGGAATCGTTACTTTGGTTTGTTTTCTAAATGCGTGTGATGAGGTGTGGATTTTCGCTGAATATTTGCCGCAACAGAGGAGTTTGTTACTTATTTAAAATTTAGTAGTATTAAGTTTCTATGTAATGAATGTATATTAATCGTCCCTGTCTTTTCATCTTGTTTGCATGTAAATCTGCACGAGTTCATAAAAAATTCCTTCTTCTCCGCATTTCGAGAAATCCATAAGACTTCTTTTCTTCTTCATCGAGTCAGCTTAAAAATCGGCGTACATGTTCCAAAGTCGAGATATGGAGTAGATTGGTGATTTGAAAGAAGATCGGGTCAAAAGGCCCTTTTTCATTTACTCTATATAATTGTATTTTGTTACTTTTGAGCCTAAGCCCTTATTATTTTTGTATTATTATTTTGCTAGAGGTTTAGGACAGGTACAATTGAAGTGGGTCAGAAATCCAAAACAAAATGGGTCCAAATACCGGTCCAGGCGGACAGAAATCGGATTTGGATCCAACTCTCTCTCCCTCTCTCTTTACTTTATTGTTTACTTGCTTTACATTATTTATCGTTAGTTCTAGGGTTGGAAAGATTCAAATCCCCGCGAAGCGCCGTCATGTTTTAAATGTTTAATTAGAACGATCATCTTCAATTATAACTTAAAAAACAATAATAAATAAAATTGGCAAATTGAAAATCTCAATTAGATAGTAAAATTAACACTTCACTTTTCAAACAACTCTAGATAATATTTCTTATCGCAAAATTAAGTTAAGTTTTAGCCAAACAAGTTAGTTGTCGGAAAATCGTATTTAACGGATATTTTAGGTGCCTTAAACATCTTCCTAAATATAAATGTGAATCACTAAACCCTTTAAAAATCATTCAAATTGATTTTCTGTTTTAGTCAAATTAAAAGAATAATTTTCTTAATTTTTTTAAAAATTAAGTGGCGACTAAAAATAAGTCCAAAAACATATAAAATATATTTTTCGAAACAATCGTTAAAATAGAAATGGCGACTCTGCTGAGGAATTTGAGGATTCTAACCTAAAAACTAAACTTACCTGGATATGTGAAAAACCGTTTATTTGCTTCTCTATCGTATTGAATCAATTGTTGCATTTTTCATGGCATATTTCTGCCAAACAGCAAATAGTTACATTAGGATAAAGTGAGTTACGTGGCTTACCACGACTCCTTTCAGAAAACACACAAGTCTAATTTTGGAAGTAATAAACGATTAGTTGACTTGCGGTCATCCAACGTCGTTTATTAACTTCACCCCGTTGTCTATCCGACTCGAGTAACCATCACTTCTAAAACAAATTCTAGTCAACCTAGGATAGAGTGAAACCAAATCCAAATATAAGCATTAGACTAAGATGACCCAACACCCGAGGTGTGTTGGACCCATTCGAGAGACTACCTTGAGTCCAAAACGGCTCACGGCCTAAACGGACGATCATACTTATGTGATAAATTTGAGAGATGTATATGTCGTTGGACAAACCATTGTCTTTCGGGTTTGAAAGTCTTTCAAGTTAGCTTACTTTGGTTATAAATGAAGGTATTCATAAGCTATCATTTGTATCGAAGTACGTATGCACCCGGAGATGAGAAGAAATGAAGAAGGAAGGACCTTCCATGGAAGCATAGTTTAGAATCGTATCCCTGCGCGGGACTGATTATTTTGTATCCCGTTTTCTCTAATTATGTTTCCCCATTTAAGTTTATTACATAAATTTGTATAAATTTGAGTTTTTTTGGGGGGGGAGGGTCAATGGAATGTTTCAAATGACATATATATCCCTCAAATTGTTAGGCCTACCCTTGGCATGAAAGGGTCACATTTCTGTTTAGAACGCGCAATATTTATTTATTTGATATAATTGCTTGTGTGATTATGTTGCTTCATTGGAGATGTTCTAGCCTACTCGTTCTAGAAAATATTTTCTAGACTTCCTTAAGCATAAATATCAAGTCAATAGTGCATCCACATACTGTCGATACTCTCGAGCCTTTAGTTTTTCAAATGAATTTCAAACTTCCTTTCAAATCCTAAATTTTATTTCGAAAAAGGATGAATTTTCCATCTCAAATAAACAAAAAAAAAAGATTCAAGTGGGTCGAATTATGTAGGACCTGAATTCTCCTCTGTGAGATACGTAGGCAGCCTTCCCAGGTTCGGTCTCCATTCTGAGAAATTTCATCTTTTCCAACTCTTAAAAAGAAATTGGAGTTACATCTCAGTCAAAAACCAGAACTACTACAGTAAAATATTCAATCGACTTTGTCCCGACTCGGATCAACATTTTTTATTCACAAAGCTAAAAATCAGATAGAAAAATTCCTGTCTATCTAATCATTTCTTTATATATGTGGTCTAGTCTTTCTTCAAATGAAGTGACTCTTGTGTACTTACATCTTTGTGTGTAATATCTTGTATTACCTATTACCTACACAAACTAACACATTTGTCGTTTGAGTAATTTTTCTTTGCCAGGTACTGTTACGACACGCAAGTACCCCCTAGAAGTTAGGGAACACCCTAGGATCGAAATACGGCGTGCTCGACCTTTCAAAGATCTTACACAAGCCTCTTAGCTATCATTCATTACATAAGACATGAAAAGTATTGCGGAAATTTAAACTTGTCATGATACATAATAATAAAGAAACTTCTTTTATAAATACTAAGGATAATCTCATCGTCACAAGCCAACTTATAGACACGACATAAATATCTTAGGCACACGGCCTTTTCATTGAAAGAAAATACATAATAAGTCTTAAAAGAAGAACTAAAGAAATAAAGACTATGCCCTCGAATATATGAGGACATACTTAGTCTTGAGCGAGTCGATTCCCAAGCCTTGCCTTCTAACCTTCAACTCGCTTTCAACCTATACTTATAGAGTATAGAAAAGTATGAGGTTAGTACAAACAATGTACTAAGTATGGCACATGCAAAAACATGAAAAAATGGACAATTTAGTTCAAACATACAAGTCATGCTATTTTGATAAAATCCTTCATCAATTAAATTACAAGGCATCATTTAAAACCACCATTTAGCACATAAGGCAAAACATCCATTTTTCTCAACATAAAATCATATTTCCAGTGAACCCAAAATCACACATCAACTACTCCTACCCTAAGTTGTCAAAAGGCTCCCCTAAGTAAGAGATAAGGATCGCCCATACAACCTCCTCAATACCTGCTCAAGAGATCCTTAAGGCTACTAGGGGTAGTCTTACTTCATTTCATTTACAAATCAACACTCCATTCTAAATACACTAGATAAACATACTTGCATTTAAAAATTTCACACAAGTACCCCTCTCAAAAATCCTTACAAGTCACACAAAGTGCAATGTGAGAGTAGCATCCCATACTACTACCCCTACTATGTCCTCCTTCAGGATTCCATGAGATTAGATACACTACATTCATCATTCATAAGTTTTATCATGTAAGACATAACTTTAACATGCTTTCTTAACATTAGAAATAAAGTAACATTACTTTCATTTACATCTTATCATGACCCATTTATATATTTCATATAAGGATACACCAAGACTCCCTCCAAATGTCTACTTGTGCAATAGATAGGTAATGTCCCATTCCACCACCTACCCTAAGTAGTACACCCTTAAGAAGAGTTAGTTCATTTACATTCTTTTGTGGGGGATAGCTTTAACCGACATACACCATGAGAGCTTGACATGGAATTGCGGTACTACCCTTACTAGATGAGGGATCTATACTTGCCTAAGGTAGGGTCATACTCTTTAGCCTTTACATGTGTTCTCCAATAGCTACACCTACGCGGGCTCATAGTTAAGGGATAAGGAGATTTCTACTAAGTAACTCACTCTCTACTAACATGCACCCATCTCGAGAGGTACATTAGATACAACATCTGTACTCACGAGGTGTACCCACCCCTTCTTCAAATCCTCTCGGTGCTAAGCATAACTCGCCCACAGAGTCTTAAACAATCCTTGACTATATGTTAGGAGACAACTATTGAACACCCCATCTCAACTCACGAAGTGTATCCAACCTCCAACCTATCTTGGAATGATCATTGGGAATAATGAGGTTGCTACTAAACACTTCATCTCTACTCACAAAGAGTGTTCACCCCCAAAATTCCCTTTTTTCATACTTATTGTAGTAGGAATTGTCTAGACACTTCATCTCTACTCACGAAGAGTGTCTACCCTACAATCCCCCATTTTCATTCATTGACTTTATTCATGCATTCAAGTGTGTGTGAGAGCACATGTGAGCACACCTTTCATCTAATAACCACTATTCATAACATTGACTTCTAGACATGCTCAACTCACATTCATCACAATTCACACATTATCATACTTCACATATCAAATGGATACTTTGTTTAGACATAATCCTTTCAAGACACTCATATCAACATTCCAACGCATATCATACATATACATATAAAAATTATCACTTCACTTCACATATCATGCCTTCAAGGCCATTCCTACAATACACATATAACTTCATTAACTTAAAGTAAACACCGCCACCAAAGGTGGACCATACCACTCAATAATTACTTCCACATAGCTTAAACAAGATAGAACAACTTACCGTACATCCAAGACCTTAACACCTATTCACAATTTATACAATAATCCATAATAAAATAGCCCTTAGGGCAGTAGCTAAAAGTCAACAATACCACAAAGAAATACTAACTTTAACATGAAATAATCATGCTTAATAAACCCATTTCATAAACCAAAAGTTGATAAAAAGAATACACATGATTCCATGGGGGTTTTGACATTAAAATCATCATTTGAAACTAAGAACAACTCATTTTAACTATTAAAACATTTTCATGCAAAGACTCATACTTAGAGTCAAAGAATAAAGAAGATTGAAGTTTGAAATCCTTTTTGAAATCTCTTTGAAAGGGCTCCTTGAATGAAAGAAGGTTCAAGGATGACTACCATACCTTAATATGAATAAACCCACAAGAATTTGGGGAAGAAAACGTGAAGAAATTGATCCTCTTTCTTGGAGCTTGAAGCTTTTTCAATGGACGTTTTTGGAGAGGAAGAGTTTTGGAGAGAGTTTGATTTGATCTTTAGGGTTGGAAATGATGGGTGAAATGAGGTTTAAAATGACCTAAATCAGTCCACAAATGATCCCCAAAGTTCCCAAAAGACCCACATACCATTTGGACCCTTTTCCAACTTGAAATTTGACTTAAAAACTTCGCGGCCAGATCTGCGACTTGGATGTGCGTTGCAAGGCAAGCTCCAGATTCTTGCCTCTCAAAATTCTGAGGCAGTGCACCTCGTGTCAAGGGCGTTTCGCGAGGTGGCTTCAAAATCCTGCCCCTGCGCGCTGCCTTGGCCAGCATCTTGACCCATGTTTGGGTCCTCCTTGGGGGCCCTTCGGGTGGTCCCCGAGGAGTCGTACTCGGACGTTTGCACACTTGGTGCATCCCTCTATGCATTGGAACCATTGACACTCAATTTAAATCTCAAATCATCCCCCCAAAACTTCACTACAAAACACTACTACACATTTTGAACGTCTTGGGCGTTTGACTTTCAAACGCTCCCAAACTTTCCGATCTGACTTCTAATGCTAAAATATACTATTATAATACATTATTAATTCATAAAACACAAGTGAATCTATAGTTTGACCTATTTCATTTTTAGGGTGTAACAGGTACTCAAAACTGATTTGCGTTGATTATTGCTGAACATTCAAAGTTCTCAAAGATTACTTTCCCAATCGAAATTTGTTGAAAGAGAGAAGAAAAATGACCCAGAACAAATGAGAATACCGGCCTGACTGAGGTCTCTATATTTCAAACGACAGAGTTTTGAGTTGAGGGGTGAGCTCCAGAAAAATCAAGATTTGTCAACTCCGAGTGTTGATGGCACCACTTCAGGCAATGGAAGACTTCCACTCCATTTTCCTCCTCTTACTTCAAACTCGGATCATGTCTTAGATAACCCACCCTCCAACCCTACTCAAAATCCTTCCACCATCGATCTAACCACTTCGAATCTTCATCACGCAAGAACTTCATACCAAGCACCACACTCTCTTGAGAACTTGAATACCAACCATCAAGTTTTCCCCCTCTTTCAAAACCAAAACACAAATAACTCTCAAATTTTCCCTCCGTTTCAAATCTTAAATGTCAACAACCCTCAAACAGCCCCTTTCATGTACCATACCCCTGCAAAAGACACTTAAAATCCACAAAAATCTCAATCCATACCTCAGCAAGTTACTTTTAATATTCCAATCCAAACCAAACCACATATTCACTATACTGCCTATTCCAAACTTAACCACTACGAAGAGAATGAGAAAGAGTGGAGGGCCAAAGAGGAAAAGACTAAGCATATCATGAAGGAAGATATTGTGAAAGCGATAAAACAAATTGATTGTGCTTCAGAAGAGGTGGGGCTGAATTATGAAAATCTATGCATTCATCCGAATTTGGACCTTCCGGGAGGGTTTAAAGTTCTGAAGTTCATCAATTTTAATAGAACTAGAAATCCTCTAGCACATCTGAAAGTTTATTGTTATTCACTCGTGGGAGCTGGCAAAAATGAAGTATTGTTGATGCGTCTCTTCAGTCAAAGTCTAAGTGGAGAAGCTCTGGAGTGGCTTACATCACAAGAACTGAAACAATGGACAAGTGGAATGCATTCGCAAAATATTTCATGGAAAGATTTCGACATAATGTCGAAGTTGCCCCACTACTATTTGGAGAAGAATAAATAGAAGTCTACAAAAACTTATCGAGAGTACGCTCTTCATTGGAGAAAAGAGGCCGCAAGAGTTCAACCTCCCATGTACGAACATGAGATCACTGAAATGTTCATTCGAATTCAAGAGCCTGAGTACTATGAAAGAATGTAATGTATGATGGGACAAAATTTGTCGAGATCGTCAAAGTGGGAGAAGCTTTGGAAGATGGTCTCAAGACTGGAAGGGTCACAGACTTTACTGCATTGTGAGCTAATGGAAAAGCTACAAGAATTAGTGATATAGATACATCAAAAGGGAAAGCAGAGTGAGGTTGGTATGGTCACGACTACCCATATGCGGTCAGCTTCCCAAAAGAAATATCAAAACCATAATGTCAATCAGAAAAACTTTTCCCGTCAAAACTTTAGGAAGGCTGTTAAAACATTTACACCATTGAGGAAATCTCAAACTCAACTTTATGAATGGTTGAAAGTGATGTATCGTGGTAATACGGTACTTTCAATGCTTTTTTATTATGTTTAGTGTGTGTCTAAGGCCTTTTTGTATTGGTTTTAATGTAATTTTCTCTTTGTTTTCAGGAAATCTATCCAAAAGGAGAACATGAGAGCTTTGTGCTGAAAGTTGCAGAGGTGACAACCTACGGAGCCATCGACGGTCCGTCTTGACCTCGACGGTCAGTAGGTGGCCACCGTCATAAGAAGAAGAAGGCTGACAAAGGAAGTTGGGGAATTCTGACCAAGTGTGGAGCTACGGAGGCTCTCGACGAACCGTCATAGCCACGACGGACCGTCCTGCACATCCGACAACGTCAACAGAAAGTAGCCCCAGTACCCATCTTCAGAAGATTCTAAGTATGGAACGACGGAAGGACTCGACGGTCCGTCGCTCCAGTCGTCGACTCAGACGCGTTTTTTGGACAGATTTTCCTTAGATAGTTTCCCTCTTTTATTAGGATTCTAGTATTATAAATACCTGTATACACCTCATTTTTGGGGTTAGACTTTTCGATATTTTTTAGTTCTATTGTTCTAAGTATTGATTTTGGGATTTTGGAAATTACTTTATTTTTCGGAATCATTTCTTGCAAGTTTTTGATTAATTTAAGTAATTTTCTGGATTATCTTCAATCTCATCAAACTAAGTGCATGAATTCTTATCTAATTAATATGAATTGTGTGATTATTAACATGAGTAACTAAACTCTATAACTAGGGTTGTGGGAACCATGGGTAAAGTAAAATCTAACTAAAATAACAATTCTCGAATAATGTCTTGCATGTATTGATAATTCTTTCATTTAGAAGTCTTTTTAACGGTGGCCAACGTTAGAACTCACCTTATTGCTACTTGCCGGACCAAGGAGATAGATAATAAGAAAATAATTATCAACATAGATTTAGTATATACTATATAATAAGCTAGTGTTGGTTGGTGCGAAGTAAAAACTAAGCCAAATATCGATTAGGATGCTTAATATGAGGTAAAGGTAAGGCTTAGTAAAGCATACACACGTAGCCGGACCAAGGTGCGGAGTGAAATTTCCTAGTTTCCGGACCAAGGAATTAGGGATACATAACTTACCACTTTGCATGCAAGATATTAGGAAAGGATTTTTATAGCTAGAATTACCGAGTTATGAACCTATGGGGAACACTTAAGCCCTAGTTACTTTCATTACTTGATAAAAATCAAATCTTTAAACTTGTCACTTGTTTACGTAGAATTAGCTAATTATATTTGTTATTCAAAAACCCCTTTTTGTTACTTGTTTTCGGAAAGGACTTGACTAAATAAAAGTAATAGTAGGTTAAAGTTAAGTCTAAATTATTTTCCTCGTGGGATCAACCTCAACCTCATAGTTGGGTACTTTACTACGACCGCTTATACTTCTTTTCGAGAAGTAAATTTGAGCGTATCAAATTTTGCGCCACTGCTGGGTAAAGTTGCTTTTATATTAACTTTAAGCTTATTACCAAAGTTTAGTCAATATTTTCCTAATTTTACTTTTTCTTGTTGTTTTTGTCTTTTGCAGATCTAACTTCCATGCATGCCAAGTACGCGGAGTAGAGGAGAACCCATAATCGCACCCGACCCTGAACTGGAGCGTACACTACGCAGAATGAACTGAAATCTTGGTATTCTCGATGATGGTCACAACCAGGATCTTCCACCACCGGTTGATGCTCATGCTCAATTATTACCTGAAAATCGTGGGGAAGGTGAAATACGGAGGCAACCTCCCGCTCCACGCCCTCAAGAGTATTATAGGGGATATGATAACATTACCGACTCTGATGGGCCACTTGTCTTGCCTCCCCTACCACATGGCCATACTTTCGTGGTAACTAGTAGTCTGATTCAAATGCTCACCGCTAGAGGTTTGTTTTCGGGGCTACCTTCTGAGGATCCACATTCTCACATCGCCAAAGTGAGGTCGGTGTGTAAAAGTTGTGTAGGGAGGCCTGATTTGAATATGGACGTAATTGGGTTGAGAGTGTTTCCTCTCTCACTGACGGGAGAGGCTGCTATATGGTTTACAGAACTCCCCTATAACTGAATCTACACTTGGAATCAATTGAGGGATGTGTTCTTAGAACGTTACTACCCGGTATCTAAGAAGCTAAACCACAAAGATAGGGTGAACAACTTTGTGGCACTACCGGGAGAATCAGTCAGTAGTTCTTGGTATAGATTCACTTCGTTCTTGAGAAGTGTCCACAATCACCGCATCGATGATTAGTCATTAAAAGAGTACTTCTATCGGGGACAAGATGATAATAATAAAGCAGTATTGGATACGATAGCGGGTGGTTCTTATAGGGAGTGTCCTTATGCTGAGATTGCTGATAAGTTAGAGAAAATCTCCCGAAATAATAAAGCTTGGAGCCCAGGAAGTCAGATACGGGGATAAAAACTTTTGCAGTGCAATCCGCACACAACCCAGCCACAGATGAGATTCGTTAGGAAATGGCTCAAATGAGAACTGAGCTTGGCTTGGTGTTGAAACATGTCACTGGGGGTGTAGAAAAGGTAAATGCGGTGAACTACTTGTCTAAACCACCGGCGCCGATTGATGAGTATTACTATGAAGAGGACTCTTATGCGGTAAATGAGCAGACGGGGGCTTTCTGACAAAACGCCCAAGGCTCCAATCAGGAGAATTGGCGCCAAGGTCAAGGAAACCAAGGTCAAAACTATGGTAATTAAAACCGAGAGGGTCATTATGTCCGGGATGGGAATTACAACCGCGACAACAACTTCAACCGGGGTAGGTAACAGAAATGATAGGAGTGGGCCCTATGTTCCACCTCAAAATTGTGAAGTTACTCCTAGGGACGGTGGAGGTAGTATGGCGCGAGTAGAGGATATGTTGCAGAAAATGATGAGGAGGTTCGATTCTAGTGATGAGCACACTAAAGAGTTGAGGAGTGACTTAGCGAGTGTTGGGCAGAAATTTGATACACATGCAATCTCGATAAAGCATCTTGAGTTGCAATTGTCCCAATTATCTTTGACTGTGAACCCACGCCAACCGGGAACTCTTCCTAGCAACACTGTCCAAAATCCGTAAAATAATGGACATTGTATGGCAGTCATAACTCGAGGTGTTAAGCAAACCATTGACCCACCGATGCCGTCTGGTGTAGAAAAGGTGATAAGAGGTGATGATGAGGTAGTGGAGGTTAGTGGTGAGTTAGGAGACAAAACGGGGAAAGAAGTTGAGGTACCCCAAAAGGTGATCCCCATGCCTAGACCACCACCTCCATTCCCACAAAGGTTAGTGAAAAAGACCGAGGATGGTAAATACCGGCATTTTATCAATATGTTGAAACAACTTTCCATCAATGTCCCTTTGATAGAAGCTCTTGAACAAATGCCCGATTATGCCAATTTCATGAAAGATATGGTTACGAAGAAAAGATCGGTCAGTTTCGAGGATGATGATAGAATGCAGCATTGTAGTGCTATTGCTACAAGGTCTCTAGTGCAAAAGAAAGAAGATCCGGGTGCCTTCACTATTCCATGTACAATCGGATTATTACACTTTGCGAAAGCATTATGTGATCTTGGGGCAAGCATAAATCTCATGCCTCTCTCTATTTATAAGAAGTTGGGTTTGGGTGACCCAAACCCCACTGCGATGCGGCTACTGATGGCCGATCGAACGGTGAAAAGGCCTATTGGGATACTCTACGATGTGTTAGTAAAGGTGGAGTCATTCATATTTCCAGCCAATTTTGTGATTCTTGATTGAGAGGTCGATTTTGAGGTGCCTATTATCCTTGGGAGGCCATTCCTTTCTACGGGTAGAGCCTTGGTTGATATGGAGAAAGGGCAGATGAAATTTCGGTTGAACAATGAAGAAGTGACTTTCAACATTTGTAAATCAATGAGGCAGAGTGGTGAGCTCCAATCGGTATCTGCCATATCTTACAGGGTTGAAAAGTCATCTGAGGTACAAATAAAAGAACGTCTGGGTGTAGAATCACTAGCGGCAGTGATCATGAATTTTGATAGTGATTGCATTGAAGAGTATGGGTCATTGGTTGCGGCACTTGATCGAGGTGATGTTCGGTTTAAACCAAAGAAGTTTGAGTTAGATATGAAGAATCGCGAGTGTCCACCCGCGAAATCATCTATAGAGGAGGCTCCAAATTAGAACTTAAGGCTCTACCACCTCATTTAAGGTATGTATTCTTGGGAAATGGTGACACTTTACCGGTAATCATTGCATCAGATTTGAATGTACATCAAGTTGAGAGTTTGGTGAAAGTGTTAAAAAGGTTCAAAAGAGCTATTGCGTGGACTATTGCGGATATTATTGGGATCCCTCCCGGTATTTGTTTGCATAAAATCCAACTCATGCCCGATTATAAGCCTAGTATTGAGCACCAAAGGCGTTTAAATCCACATATGCAAGAGGTGGTGAAGAAGGAAATCATTAAGTGGTTGGATGCTGGAGTTATATATCCAATCGCCAATAGTAGTTGGGTATGCCCTGTTCAGTGTGTACCTAAGAAATGGGGAATGACTGTGGTCCCCAATGAAAAAAATGAGCTTGTTTCTATGAGACCGGTGACTGGATGGAGGGTATGTATGGATTACCGGAAATTAAATGCATGGACCGAGAAGGACCATTTTCCTATGCCCTTCATGGATCAGATGTTGGACAAACTTGCAGGAAAGGGGTGGTACTGTTTTCTTGATGGTTATTCGTGTTATAATCAGATTTCTATTGCACCGGATGATCAAGAGAAAACCACCTTTACTTTTCCATATAGGACCTTCGCGTTCAAGAGAATGCCGTTTGGGTTATGTAATGCACCGGCCACATTTCAGAGATGTATGATGTCAATATTCTTCGATGTGGTGGAGGACACTATTGAGGTGTTTATGGATGATTTTTCAGTGGTTGGTGACTCCTTTGAGTGGTGTCTGAGTAATTTGTCTGAGGTTCTTAAGAGGTGTGCAGACTGCAACCTTGTGCTTAATTTGGAAAAATGTCACTTCATGGTGAAAGAAGGTATTGTATTGGGCCATCGCATTTCAGAGAAGGGTATTGAGGTTGATCGAGCTAAAGTCGAGGTGATAGAGAGACTTCCTCCACCCACTCTGTAAAAGGTTTGAGAAGCTTTCTAGGGCATGCGGGCTTTTACCGGAGGTTTATCAAGGATTTTTCAAAGATTGCACATCCCTTGTGCAAGTTGCTTGAGAAAGAGTGTAAGTTTTATTTTGATGAATCTTGTCTTAAGGCATTTGGTGAGCTAAAGGAAAAGTTGGTGTCTGCACCTATCATCATTTTGCCAGATTGGAGTAAGCGGTTTGAGGTGATGTGTGATGCAAGCGGGGTCGCTCTTGGTGTGGTTTTGGGTCAATGAAGGGATAAAATCCTTCACCCCATTTACTATGCTAGTAAAACCCTCAATGAAGCCCAAAAGAACTACACCGTGACTGAGCAAGAGCTCCTTGCAGTAGTCTTTGCTTTTGAGAAATTTCACTCCTATTTGCTTCGAACTAGAGTTATAGTGCATACTGATCATTCTGCTTTGAGATATTTGATGGAAAAGAAGGATGCAAAACCGAGGTTGATTCGTTGGGTATAACTATTGCAAGAATTTGACTTTGAGGTGAAAGATAGAAAAGGGAACGAAAATCAAGTTGCTGATCACTTGTCCCGATTAGAAGATGAAGCAATGAGGGAGTTAGGTGAAAAGGCTGAAATTGATGATACTTTCTGTGATGAGCATGTATTGGTTGCCTCCCAATACTTGATTCCATCGTTCGCAGATTTTGCGAATTATCTGGCTAGTGATATCGTCCCACCGGACTTGTCCTTTTATCAAATGAAAAAGTTCATGCATGATGTGAAAAAGTTCTTTTGGGATGAACCATACTTATATAGGAGTTGTGCCGATGGGCTTATTCGGCGTTGTGTGTCGGAAGTTGAGATGTTGAGTGTTTTGGAGGCGTGCCATTCTTCGCCTGTAGGTGGGCATCATATTGGTATCCGGACTGCCCACAAAATCTTGTAATGTGGCTACTATTGGCCAACTATCCACCAAGATGCTCATGAATTTGCCAAGGCATGTGATAGATGCCAAAGAGATGGTGGCATTTCGAGGAAGCAAGAGCTCCCTTTAAATCCCATCCTTGTGATTGAATTGTTTGATGTGTGGGGCATTGACTTTATGGGCCCTTTTGTGAGTTCTCATGGGATGAAGTATATTCTTGTGGCAGTGGACTATGTGTCTAAATGGGTGGAGGCCATCGCACTTGCAAATAATGAAGGGAAGAGTGTCACCGCATTTTTTAAAAAGAACATATTTTCCAGATTTGGCACCCCAAGGGCTATTATTAGTGATGGGGGATCCCACTTTTGCAACAAGCTATTTAAGGGATTACTGGAAAAGTATGTGGTTCGCCATAATGTGTCCACTCCGTACCATCCTCAGACTAGTGGGCAAGTTGAGGTGTCAAACAGGGAGATTAAGCAGATTTTGTCGAAAACGGTGAATGCTAGTAGAACGGATTGGTCGAGGAGGCTTGATGATGCTTTTTCTACCGGACAGCATACAAGACTCCCATTGGTATGTCCCCATACCAACTTGTATATGAGAAGGCTTGTCACTTACTGGTTGAATTAGAACATAAAGTCATGTGGGCAATGAAGAAGTTGAAAATAGATTGGAATGAGGCTGCGGAACAGAGGTTAAACGGGTTGAATGAGCTTGATGAATTTCGCTTGAAGGCATATGAAAGTTCAGCCCTCTACAAAGAAAAGATGAAGAAGTACCATGACCATAAGATTGAGAAGCGCGATTTTTTGGTTGGGGATTTGGTGCTTTTATTAAATTCTAGGTTACGCTTGTTTCTGGGTAAACTCAAGTCCAAATGGAATGGTCCCTACTTGATCACCCAACTATTCCCTCATGGTGCAGTTGAGTTGGAGAACAAGGAGGGTGTGCGGTTTAAGGTGAACGGACAGCGAATCAAAATCTATCTAGGGCATGCTGAGTCGGTGAATGAAGTGATCGAGGCATACCATCTTGATGAAGTCGTAGTAATCAAGAGTCTTCCATCGTGCCGCGACATTAAATTAAGCGCTGATTGGGAGGCAACCCAATATGTATCCTCTAGCCAACTATAGGTGTTCGTTATTTTCTAGGAATAATTGCATTATTTTTGCTTTTATATATTTAACATTTCGTCTGACTGCTCTTTTCTTTTTTGGTAGTAGTGTTGGCTAGAGCATAGATTAGGGTCCGTGTCCAAAAAGTGTCCATAAAATACAAAAAGATTAACTTAATGGGTGTTAAATGTGCAGGCATCAAATCACCAGAAATCTGCTGAAAATTGGTATGCTGCACCCATCGACGGAACCATCGACGGACCGTCGTGGTATCCGTCATGCCCAGGTATGTCATTTTAAATTTTCCAAGTTAGGGCACCATCGACGGACCCCCATGACGGACCGTCGAACGTATTATGGTCCATCGATGGGGAATCGTCGCAACTTTACCCATTGACCCCACCCGACCCGTCCGGCTGAATATGAAAAGTTTTAAACTTTTAAACTTCCCACCTCTTTATATAACCCCTCATAACCGTTTCTCTCCTCATTTCCTACCATTTCCCCCCACTTCCTCACCATTAACTCCCATTCCCTCTCCTATCTTCTGATTTCCATCACTTCCCCCATATTCCAACAGTCCTTTTCTCTTCCAAATTCTCCAAGTTTCTTCAGTCCATTGGCGGTCAGTGTTCGTGGTTTTTGAGTTGCTATTCAACTACCTATGCCTTGCTTCTTTCTCCTCCACTACAGTTATCAGGTATGTTCTTCGGATCTGTCAATTTACTATCGTAAATTGTTGTTTGCTTTCTGATTAAACTTTCCATCTTACTGTATGGGTCTCCACTTTTGGACCCTCATTGCATGCTAGAACTCTCCCTCATAGCGCTAAGTTCCCGTAGATTACGACTATTGTAAAGGAATGGGGTTATTTTGTTAGAAATGGCGTGTGTTTCCTAATTCTGTTTCTGACATAGGGTGGCTACACCGTAGAAAATTGAATGTTAAAAGTCGATATAATTCTTGCCCTAGGGATGATGGGATGATGGGTATATGTTTGGTACACTTAGGCTTCCAAAACTTAGTACATAGGGAACTAATGTGTCTGCAAGACCAGGTCCCTGAAGGTCAGTACGAGATCCCATCGACGGACCGTCGATTCCGTGACGGATCGTCGTTAGAGTTTGTCAAGACCAACCCCCTTGGTTTACCTAAGTGTCCATCGACGGACATTTATGACAGACCGTCGTGCCTTCGACGGTCCGTCCTGCACAACCGTCGACACTGTCAGAACCTTGTTTTCTGCAATCTTAAAATTTATTCTAAGTATCCCTCGACGGACACTCACGACGGATCGTCATGCCTTCGACGGTTCGTCCTGCATATCCGTCGTCTCTGTCAGAAACTTTGTTTCTGATGGTTTATAAAAATAATCTAAGTGTCCATCGATGGTCCCTTACGATGGACCGTCGTCCCTTCGACGGTCCGTCCTGCATGTCCGTCGTCTCTGTGAGAACCTATTGTTCCTGATGTTTTGAAAAATTTCTCCAAGTGTCCCTCGACGGACCCCCATGACGGACCATCGTGTCTTCGACGGACCGTCGATGGGTCCGTCCTGCACTCGATACTTCTGCACTGCCATTTTGTTTTCTACGTTTTCTTGCTTCCACTGGTACTAACTACTTCTCTTTGCAGGTACTCATGGATTCGAAATACGACCGCGTCTACTCACGAGGGCGTTCAAAGTCCGTTGCCCCGTCCAATTGACTGGTCATAGGTTCAGACGATGAGCGTGACCCAGAGTACGTGCCACCTGGCACCCAAACTGCTACACCTGCTGCCCGCCCCACCAGAGCCACTCCCACGAGTGTGGCGCCGGGCGTAGAAATTTCCTCCCAGTCTGACGAGGAGTGCATACTGACCGGCACACCTTCTGGGTCGACTGCACAGTCAGAGGGAGCATCTGGCTCCGTGGAGGTATCCGGTTTGGAGGAAGCTTTCGGTTCAGAGGAGGTCTCCGGGTCTGAGGAGGCTTCTGTTCCCACCACCGCATCCCAGTCTGCCTCGTCTTATGAGGCTGATAGTGCTGACTCTACTCCAGCACCCCAGACTGGCGTCCCCGCTCCGGTTGCTGATCAGCCCAACCGGTGGTGTGTTGAGGGACAGTATCAGCTATACACAGACGCCAAGATGCCGAATGACAAGGGGGTCATGACCCGGACACTGACACTTGAGCGACGGGTTCGTACAGAGAGCCTTTCCACTATGCCGGCCATACATGAGTTGTTCACCCGACATCGGCTGGAGTGGACGGCCCGAGCTGTGGGCCGCTATAGCGAGGAGATGGTTCGAGAGTTCTATGCCTCATATGTGGCGACTCTCCGATTAAACTGGACAGGCGGGCAGCCCCCGCCAAACATGCTCCTCTAGACTACGTCCAAGTCCGCGGCAAGCGGGTTGACATTTCCTTGCCGGCCATTTGCGGTTTCTTTATGGCGCGGATGTTGATGCTACCCAGATACCTCTCACCGCCGAGTTCGACTATCGGTGGAAGTTGATTAAAGATGGTCGATTCCAGCACGAGCCAGAGTTGAGAGAGACCACCAAGCTGTGGATTGCACAGTACCTGTCTATTGATGGTGAGGCTGCCGACTGTGTGCGTGATCCCAAAGGAAGTATCAAGAAGGCTAACCTCACCTTCACAGCCAAGTTTCTGTGGCTACTAGTCCGACACATTAACACTTGGGATCGTGCGGTACTGATGGCGGCGATGATTGCAGGGTTCGAGGTGGATTTTGCATGGCTCCTACAGGCGCGAAATGCACGAGAGGGCCTTTAAGGCCACTACTACTTACCCCTTCCTGTGCATGGTCTTTGCTTTGTGCAGGTTAGCAGGAGTGCCCGTGTGGCACATTGATGTGCTCAAGACCCCGCCGGGCACAGTAGATATTGGCCTCATTCGGTATGAGACCAATGAGTTGGCTCCCCATAGAGGGCCCCATCCGGAGGTGCAACTGCTTGGTAAGACCCTAGCGGCAACAGTTGAGCAAGCCCAAGCGGCTAACCCGGCTACTTCTGAGCCCACGAACACCACTCCGTTCGAGTCTATCCCGGGTGGTAGCAATGCTCCTAGATCCTCCCGATCGACTCTACATGCTACTTTGGTCCCACTTGCTAGGGTCCAAGAACTTGAGGCCTAAATGGCCACACTTCTGCACCACATCTAGCCTTGGATGCAAAAGTCTATTGCCGAGGCAAAGGAGCGCTTAGAGAGGAAGATGGCCCAGCACACTGAGCGGAAGGTCATAGAGGTCCATCAGCGCTTGGATGCTTTTGACCTGTGGGTTCTTGCCCGACCAGACCCTACAGTGGATGTGACGTCTCTCCAGGATGCTGTGGCGAGTCTGCGAGCTGACTTAGATACTATACTAGAGGCTCGGGTGGCGGATTCTGAGGCCCCTTCTGTAGAGCCTGCTGAGGACACGGTGATGGTTGCCCTGTTCGCCACTACTGATGTGCCACAACCTCCACCACAAGAGCGTGCCAAGAGGCACCGAACTAGAGATGAGGATGAGTCCCAGGCTCGGAAGAAGGAGCGCCATAAGTTGGAGGCTGCGAGGAGAGCCTCGCTTATTGATGAGGAGGCCCGCCAGTTGAGGGTTATGGAGGTGGCTGCTGGAGCGTCTAGTTCCAGAGTTGCAGAGGCTGAGAGGAGCACTACTGATGGTGTCCCTACTTCAAAGGGAGTGGGTTCCGGGAAACCGAACCCGCCATCTTGTTGATCACCGGCGCTTTGCGCCTCAGGTTTGCTTCACCTACCACTCTATTTTACATACTTTTATGCATTGGGGACAATTGCATGTTTTTTTGTTGGGGGTGGGGTAAATGGAAACAGAGTGCTAGGGTGAAGTATGATTAGCCCAACTCACGATCCTTTCTTGGGGTTTTCTTGCCTATGTTCTTTTCCCCCAAGAAACTGGTTACTTTATTGTTGAACCAGCATGTTGGTATCTTTTGTACATAGTATATAAATGGACTCTGAAGCATGATGGCTAAACAAAAATGATATCCTGATTTTAACGAAAATGATGCATGACTAGGCATAGTAACTGATAAATGTATGGCTCTAAGCATGACACAGAGATACACTACTGCATGACCCTAAATCTAAGACTCGAACTAGGTGCCTGAAAATCTAATAGAGTAATGAGATGTCAAGAGAGTGTAAGGAAAATTTGAATAGTCCACTAATTGTACTGAGCTATAACTCGCCTGGTTAATCCTGCTAAAAAGTAAGTTGTGATAGACAATAAGGAAAGGATCACAGACCCTTGTTCAATACAGCCAATCTTTAGCCTAAATAATAGAAAACCGAACGAAATTAATCCCTTCTTGATCCAAATGAATTGAGCCTAAAATAGACCTTTCTTTTTCACCCCAACTGATTTCTTTTTGGGAACAATGTGTTGACCCTTGTCCCTCCTTGGACATGTGCACCTCAACTTATGCAAAAAGCATAAGTTGAGGGTGGCTAATGCATCAAACAACCTTGTCGTAGCCCTGACCCAACTTTGGGTTTGTGTACCTTGACTCGTGGCAAAGCCATGAGTTGAGGGTGGCTATTATGAGAAATGCCCCGGAAATTGAGGTTGAAAGAATAAAGAGAGACAAAGAGCAAAAGAAAAGTGACTCAACAAAAGTGAAAGAAAAGTGATAAATTTGAAAAATTGAAAATACAAGTAAAAAAAAAAGTCACTTACACAAAAAGGAGAAAGAAGGGAGAATAGCAAGGTGAAAGAATGCAAGAAAATTAAGAAATAGGGAGGATAAAACAATGAAAAGGTAGGACGCTTAGTCGTTATGTCAAGGAGGGCAATAAGTCACTAAAAATGCATCTAAATGTATCCAACCTGACCCCGAGCCTAAGTTACAAGCTAAGAAAGTCCTATCGTGATCCTAAGAGTCCATTATGGTGAACTTAAAGCAGTGAAAATAAGGGCAAGCCTATGGCAATAAGTATAAATTAGATGTGAAGTTGTTCTGAGAGCGAGTGTTGAAAAATAATCCTTATACTCAAACTGAAATCATTGTGCAAAAAATGAGGATGTTGTTTTGAAGTGAGGACACTAGTTGCAATACCAGAAAATTAGTACCTTGGTGAGAGATTAACGAGGATAGGTGTCTGTGTGTGGTGAGTCTGTGTCATGGTCTGATCCACATTATCAAGCTTAATAGTGATAGCATGCATAACTCAATTTGAAAATAATCGGGATTGATAGCTAGATGATTGCAAAAAGCTACAATAAGGATACTCTTGTACAAAGATTTTGTGTTGAGTCATAGTGCGTCGCTTGAGGACAAACAACGAATTTAAGTTGAGGGTGTTGATGTAACGTGGTTATACGGTACTTTCAATGCTTTTTCCTTAAGTTTAGTGTGTGTCTAAGGCCTTTTTGTATTGGTTTTAATGTAATTTTCTCTTTATTTTCAGGAAATCTATCCAGAAGGAGAACATGAGAGCTTTGTGCTGAAAGTTGCAGAGGTGACAACCTACGGAGCCATCGACGGTCCGTCTTGACCTCGACGGTCCATAGGTGTCCTCTGTCATAAGAAGAAGAAGGCTAACAAAGGAAGTTGGGGAATTTTGACCAAGTGTGGGGCTACGGAGGCTCTTGACGGACCGTCATAGCCACGACTGACCGTCCTGCACATCCGTCAATGTCAACAGAAAGTAGCCCCAGTACCCATCTTCAGAAGATTCTAAGTATGGAACTACGGAAGGCCTCGACGGTCCATCGTGACCTCGACGGTACGTCGCTCCAGTCGTCGACTCAGACGCGTTTTTTGGACAGATTTTCCTTAAATAGATTTCCCTCTTCTATTAGGATTCTAGTATTATAAATACCTGTATACACCTCGTTTTTGGGGTTAGACTTTTGGATATTTTTTATTTTTATTGTTCTAAGTATTGAATTTTGGGATTTTGGAAATAACTCTATTTTTCGGAATCGTTTATTGCAAGTTTTTGATTGATTCAAGTAATTTTCTGGATTATCTTCAATCTCATCAAAGTAAGTACATGAATTCTTATCTAATTAATATGAATTGTGTGATTATTAACATGGGTAACTAAACTCCATAACTAGGGTTGTGGGAACCATGGGTAAATAACAAGGTAAAATCTAACTAAAATAACAATTCTCGAATAATGTCTTGCATGTATTGATAATTCTTTCATTTAGAAGTCTTTTTAACGGTGGCCAACGTTAGAACTCACCTTATTGCTACTTGCCGGACCAAGGAGGTAGATAATAAGAAAAGAATTATTAACGTAGATTTAGTATATACTATCTAATAAGCTAGTGTTGGTTGGTGCGAAGTAACAACTAAGCCAAATATCGATTATGATGCTTAATATAAGGTAAAGGTAAGATTTAGTAAAGCATACACACGTAGCCAGACCAAGGTGCGGAGTGACATTTCCTAGTTGCCGGACCAAGGAATTAGGGATACATAACTTACCACTTTGCATTCAAGATATTAGGAAAGGATTGTTATAACTAGAATTACTGAGTTATGAACCTATGGGGAACACTTAAGCCCTAGTTACTTTTCATTACTTGATAAAAATCAAATCTTTGAACTTGTCACCTGTTTACGTAGAATTAGCTAATTACATTTGTTATTCAAAAAACCCTTTTTGTTATTTATTTTCGGAAAGGACTTGACTAAATAAAAGTAATAGTAGGTTAAAGTTAAGTCTAAATCATTTTCCTCGTGGGATCAACCTCAACCTCATAGTTGGGTTCTTTACTTGATACGACCGCTTATACTTCTTTTCGAGAAGTAAATGTGAGTATATCAGAAAGCAAGGGGGATACTCTACCATATTGAAGGACGGCCAGTCAATCCTTTGGGGAAATTTTATAGGGCTGACCACTATTGGACCCGACACACAGAATTGTTCAACCCTCAAGCATAAGATTCAAAATATGATCAACAACAATTTGATCAATATTGATTAAGCCTTTCCAAACATCTTTGAACAGAGTCATTTGAAGATATTCATCATCAAATGGTTGAAAAGAAGTATGCCCAACGTTGTCCAGAATTCTGCCTATAAAGTTACTGTTATCTTTCTTTTGAAAACGCACATCCTTCCCTTATAATGAACTATGTGAGACTTGATTTCTCAAGAATGATATACGTAGGCTGTCTATGTCGGTCTTGGTCGTTTCCTTATCAAAATTTCCTAATTTGGTTAATCCTTGAGATGGTAACTACTTTTGACCTGATTCCTGCCTCAACGGGATACGTAGGCGCCGCAACGGCTCGGTCATATTTCCCGTAAGATTTTCATTTCTCTTCATAATGGAAACTGGGACAGAATTTTTAGAGGATCTCAAAAATTCGTTCAAAGATAGGCTTTTATAACAAGTCAAAACAGAAGACCAAAATGCTACTGAGTTAGCTTTTGGTGGATCTCAAAAAAATAAGATAATCAAGTTCGCAACTTGGACAAAATTTTTGAGATGATCTTAAAAATTCTACAAAATGTCATTTGTTACTTATTGAGGCAAACTGGGACAGAATTTTGAGGAGAGGCCTCAAATTTCTGAATGGGCAACCTCAGAATTAACGAAGATTTCAGATCGGGACAAAATATTTGAGGAGCATCCTCAAAAATTCCATCAGCACTATCTTACAAAGGATGGACGAGCGTGTAAGCGAACCGCATGAAGGATCATGGAGACAAGACAACCACAAATCAGTCTTTCAAACTAAGAATTTTTCTTTGAATGTAGGAACAACAAAGTCACAAAAATGACAATGTCAAAGCTCTGAAGCCTCGCAAAAGACATCATTTACCCCTCTCGTGGCCTCATCAACATAACTAGAAAACTTTTCATTTAAATTTATCTTCATTTCATTACATTGCCTCAAGTGATTTATAAATAATTCCTTTTTATGTTGCAGGAATATTGAAGCCAAACACTAATATATTCTTTCAAAGTTGTAAGAAACAAAGTGTTGGATGATCTCTAGTCACGAGTCGTGATCAAAGTTATAATTAGTCTCATCATAGCCTAATCTCGATAATCCAAATGACTTAATCTAGTTCTTGAACTTTATTTTCATTCTTTACTTCATCGTCGATACTGAAGTTTGGTGTCGAGTTTTGTAGGTGATAATATTGTTACGCCTCATATTTTTATACGTAGTGCGCGTCATGAGCTAGTCGATGTAAGTCCGGGGAATGAGATTTTATTTTAAGTTCCAAGTGATTAAAGGAAATCAGATTGTCATTAACTTTAAGTGGGAGATTAATTAGTGGCTGTTTGGGATTAAATTAATTAAGTGGAGGGCCCCACAACTCAAGGCATTAAAGGAAATCAGATGGGAGCTAGGCTTAGTGGGATGTGTAGTGGGGTGTTGTCTCCACTTCATATAATGAATGAAGTGGTGAAATGACAGCAAATATATCAGATTTGTCATTAAGTTCCAAGTGATTAAAGGAATCAGATTATCATTAACTTTAAGAGGGGGATTAATTAGTGGCTGTTTGGGATTAAATTAATTAAGTAGAGGGCCCCACCACTCAAGGCATTAAAGGAAATTTGATGGGAGCTAGGCTTAGTGGGATGTGTAGTGGGGTGCTGTCTCCACTTCATATAATGAATGAAGTGGTGAAATGACAGCAAATATATCATCTTCTTCAACTTAGCTTAGGCAGCCATGGAAAAGGAGAAAACCAGCCATGAAACTCTCGGCCAGCAGCTTCAAGGAATTTGGTTAGTAATCTCTTTGCTTGGTGTGTTAATTCTTTAGAATGCCTTTGTTAATTAGCCATTAATGTTAAGAAGGGGTGTGACCAGTAGCTTAGAAAATTCGTTTTAGTTATTGATTGTGCTAAGTATGATCGGAAACCTTAATCGGATTAGTGGTGTTGTGTTAGTGTTTGGGCTGTTTTGATTAAAGCAAAATGTGGGAAATTCTGTTTTGGAGTTATGTATATGTTAATATGATTATGGGTATATACTCCAAGGGATGAATACGATAAGGTAGATGTGTTGCGAATTATAAAACGAGTTATCGCTCGGTGTGTTGTTGTTTTGTTACTATGGTTGCCGAGACGGAGCTATTTTGGGGGGAACTGTTTAATATGATTCGTTGGGTTATATGTGTTATTGGTATTGCTGTGGATAATTTGGGTTATTGTCGGATTGGGACGAAGTAAGGAATATAGGGGAAGTGCTGCCGGATTTTCGTTAGATTATTAGCTAGCTTACAATAAATGGTAAAGCGCGACGTCTATCTAATTGCGGCACGATTGTTGCTTGTTATAGATTAATAGCTTGGGCAGTAAATATTGGTCGTGCGGCTCGACTATACGGTATGTAACACTATCCTTTCTTTCTTTGTTTGGCATGACTTTTAAAAAATGAACGAATGACTGACAGGTTTAAGACTTATTTCTAGAGTGTCTAGGTGACGTATATTCTTGCTTTCATAAACTATTCTTCTATATATCGGCTATGTCTAAGGCTATGGTGATTTCATAAATCTATGGTAGAGCTTCTTAGAGTCATTGAGATTTTACGTTTTCATATCGTGTTAAAGGTTTATAATCTTGATGAAACGTTAATCTTTGGTAATACTCCTTGCTGGTTCACGTTGATTGTTCTATTGAGTTATAAGAAATGATTTTAATTCCATATGGTTGCTCATAATGTTCTACTCGTGCATAGAGTCATTTATCATTTCACCGAGTCCCGGGCCGGGTAATGTTCGTGCGGAGTTTCTTGCATATGTTACTGAGTCCCTCACTAGAGGGCCGGGTATGTAAATTATCTATATGATTGGTGATGAGGATGGTTATGATGATGATGATGACGGAGATGATGTGATGACTATTTCACCGAGTCCCTCACTAGAGGGCCGGGTACATATGATTTATATATATATGATGATTATTTTGCCGAGTCCCTTACTAGGGAAGCTGGGCACCTTATATGTTAAAGATATGCATGATTTTCACTTATAAGGTACATGTGTAGCGATATCATGTTTCGACTTATCATGTTGGCATCCTGTCATCTTTACCTTATGCTTTACATACTCAGTACATTGTCCGTACTGACCCCCTTTCCTCGGGGGGGCTGCATTTCATGCCCGCAGGTGTAGACGCACAGTTCGGTGATCCTTCCGCCTAGGATATCTACTCAGCTGATTGGGAGAGCTCCACTGTTCCGGAGCCCAGTCGTTTTGGTACATAACTTCCTATGTAGTCTTTTGCTTATCTATGGGTACGGCGGGGCTCTGCCCCATCAAGTTTCACTACTACACTCTTAGAGGTCTGTAAACATTATGTGGGTTGTATATATATGTTTTGGATGATGGTCTGGACATGGTTTATTTGGGATGTCCGCTTGTTCAGGGGAAGCCTTGTCGGCTGCGTACATCATTGTGTATTGTGTAGTGGCAGCCTTATCGGCTTGCGTATGCTAGTATGCTTTGGATAGTGGCGGCCTTGTCGGCTCGCATATGTTGTTACGGTTAAATGGTTATAACTCCTTATGAGACAGATCCACTTTATATATATATGCGTTGGGGTAGGTTTGATTTGATTAAATTCCATATTGTCTGCGTTTCAGTTGGTTATACTTAGCAGGTTTGTTTATGAGTGTCCAAAACGGGCACTAGTCACGGCCCATTGGGTTGGGTCGTGATAAAAGTGGTATCAGAGCGGTTCTTCCTCGGAAGTGTCTACAGACCGTGTCTAGTAGAGTTCTGTTTATCGGTGTGTTGTGCACCACATCTATAAACAGGAAGCTACAGGACATTTAGGATGTTATCCTTTCTTGTTATTCTAGATCGTGCGATAGAGCTATATTAACAGGATAATCCCTCTCTAACGAATCCCTGCGTTTTCAGCTATGCCTCCAAAGAAAGCGATAGCCGCCCAGAAGGGCAAATCGGTAGCAGAAGGTACTAGTCAGACCCGGAGAGTTACTAGGGCCCGTGCCCAGTCTATGCCTGGTATTGTGCTCCAGTCGGAGAGCTCTTCTACACCGCCACTGCCAGAGGATCTTAGAGCAGCAGCAGCTCCAGTTCGGGGGATACCACCACCAGCCCCCGAAGCCCCAACACCTGAACCTCCAGCTCCTCAGCCAGGGGCGGAGGATAGGGCCATGAGAGATGCGGTTCAGTTGCTGACTAGATTAGTGGCAGGTCAGGCTCGCAGGCATGGACTAGGAGTTGATCATGCGGACAGATCTGATAGCTTAAGGGCTCGTGACTTTTTAAGTTGTAATCCTCCAGAGTTCTTTGGATCAAGGCCCCAGGATGATCCGCAAGAGTTTATTCGTCAGATGCAGCTTACATTGAGGATAATCAAGGCTTCGGAGACCGAGTCTATTGAGTTGGCTACGTATCGTTTGCAGGATGTAGCTATTAATTGGTATGAGTCTTGGGAATTATCTAGGGTGAGGGTGCTCCTCCAGCGTTATGGGATGAATTTGTGGAGGCTTTCCAAGGCCACTTCCTGCCTCCAGAGACGAAGCAAGCTATAGTCGATAGATTCTTGCGTTTGAGGCAGAATGGCAGGAGCGTTCAAGAGTATAGCCTCGAGTTTGATTCATTGGCTAGGCATGCGCCTACTATTGTGGCTGATATGGCAGACAGGGTACATCGTTATGTGATGGGATTGGATCGTTATCTGATTGACGATTGTATGGTAGTGACTCTTCAGCCAGGTATGGACATTGCTCGGGTGCAGGCATATGCACAGGGGGTAGAGGATCGACACCGGGGATGTCAGCCAGAAAGAGATTATAATAGAGGCCAGCATAAGAGGGATAGATCAGCAGGTTATCCTGACGAGTTTCGAGGCGGGCAGTCTCAGCAGCATATTAGATTTTCTTCCCAGCCAGCACAGAGTCCACCCCCACGTTTCATGGGTATGGGGTTCGATCGTACGGTATATTCCAAAGCTGGTCAGAGCTCTAGGCCGTCAGGGTCACAGATGGGCAGGGGTTTGAGCCAGTCGAGGCCACCTTTGCCTCGGTGTTCTCGTTGTGGTAGGTCCCATCCTGGGGAATGTCATTGGATTACAGGTGCGTGTTTTTCTTGCGGCCGTCAGGGTCATACTATGAGGGAGTGTCCCTTTAGAGGTAGTGCCGGTGGTATGGCACAGCCTACTGGGTCCGTTGCTGGTTCATCTTCTTCTGTGGCTATGCGCCCTACGGGGCAGGGTATTCAGGCGCCAGCAGGCCGAGGTAGAGATCGTGGTGGAGCTCCCAATTCTAGCGGTCCCTCGAACCGCATATATGCTTTGACTAGTAGGCAGGATCAGGAGGCATCACCTAATGTGATCACAGGTATATTATCACTATTCTCCCGAAGTGTGTATGCATTGATAGACCCAGGTTCCACCTTATCATTTATATCCCCCTTCGTTGCTAGTAGGATCGGAATAGAGTCTGAGTTGATAGAACCATTTGAGGTAGCTACACCTGTAGGAGATTCTGTCATAGCTACGCGAGTATATAAGAATTGTTCAGTGGTTATATATAGTCGTCGTACCGTAGCAGATCTAATAGAGTTAAATATGATTGAGTTTGATATTATCATGGGCATGGATTGGTTGGCTGCTCTCTATGCTAATGTTGATTGCAGAGGAAAGATAGTTCGATTTCAATTTCCAGGGAACCGATTATAGAGTGGAAGGGGAGTACAGTATCGCCGAAAGGTAAGATTATTTCATACCTTAAGGCCAGGAAGATGGTTAGAAAAGGCTATATTTATCATCTGGTTCGGGTGCATGACATAAAGGCAGAGGCACCGACTCTTCAATCAGTCCCGGTAGTTAATGAATTTCCCGATGTATTCCCAGAGGAGCTTCCAGGCCTTCCTCCAGAACGAGAGATAGAGTTTACTATAGATGTACTGCCAGATACCCAACCTATATCTATACCTCCTTATAGAATGGCACCTGCTGAGTTGAAAGAGTTGAAAGAACAATTGAGAGATTTGCTAGAAAAGGGCTTCATCAGGCCTAGTACGTCACCTTGGGGAGCACCGGTACTGTTTGTGAGGAAGAAGGATGGGTCGCTGCGGATGTGTTTTGATTATAGGTAGCTGAACAAAATAACAGTAAAGAACAGGTATCCCCTCCCAAGGATTGACGATCTATTTGACCAGTTGCAGGGTGCTAAGTGTTTTTCAAAGGTAGACTTGCGGTCAGGTTATCATCAGGTGCAGGTAAGGGAGGCAGATATTCCAAAGACGGCATTCCGGACCCGATACGGGCATTATGAGTTTAGAGTGCTGTCTTTTGGGCTGACTAATGCTCCAGCGGTGTTTATGGATTTAATGAATCGAGTGTTTAAACCATTACTTGATATGTTTGTTATTGTATTTATAGACGATATTCTGGTCTATTCACATTCAGAAGAGGAGCATGCAGACCATTTAAGAACGGTACTTAGGGTGCTTCAGCAACAGAAGTTGTATGCTAAGTTCTCCAAGTGTGAGTTCTGGTTGACTTCAGTGGCATTCTTGGGGCATATTATTGGAGCTGATGGTATTCGGGTAGACACGCAGAAATTTGAGGCGGTAAAGTCTTGGACCAGACCTACGACACCTACTCAGGTACGGAGCTTTCTGGGGTTAGCAGGATATTACAAGAGATTTGTAGAAAAGTTTGCCTCAATTTCAGCGCCTTTGACAAGGCTAACTCAAAAGGCAGCCAAGTTCCAGTGGACTGATGCTTGTGAGCGAAGCTTCTAGCTATTGAAAGATAAATTGACTACAGCTCCAGTCCTAACTCTTCCGGAGGGACCGGACGGCTATGTTATTTATTGTGATGCTTCGGGTGTTGGGCTAGGATGTGTATTGATGCAGCATGGCAAAGTTATAGCCTATGCCTCCCGACAGCTTAGGAAGCATGAAAAGAATTATCCTACTCATGATCTGGAGTTAGCAGTCGTGGTTCATGCCTAGAAGATATGGAGGCATTATTTATATGGTGTACATGTGGACATCTATACAGATCATAAGAGTCTCCAATATATCTTTAAACAGAAGGAGCTGAACTTACGACAGAGGCGGTGGTTAGAGTTGCTAAAGGATTATGATGTTGATATTTTATATCATCCAGGGAAAGCAAATGTTGTAGCAGATGCTCTTAGGCGTAAGTCCATGGGTAGCTTGACAGATGTACAACCAGAAAGGAGGGAGATGGTTCAAGAGATTCAGCGTCTATCCAGCCTTGGAGTCCGTCTGGCTAATTCAGAAGATAGTGGAGTTTCTATTCGAGAGGTTGCTGAGTCCTCAATCATAGATGAGGTAAAGAGACACCAGTACGAGGACCCTATTCTGGCACAGTATAGAGATGCAGCTCTTCAAAAGGAAAAGACCCCATTTAAGGTTACACCTGACGGAGTGTTACGATATAAAGGCAGATTGTGTGTACCTGATATTGCGGGGCTACGACGGCAGGTTATGGGAGAGGCACACTCTGCCCGTTATTCTATTCACCCAGGGTCAACAAAAATGTATCATGACCTCAGATGCTTATACTGGTGGGATGGTATGAAAAAGGACATAGCGGAGTTTGTTGCTCAGTGCCCGAATTGTCAACAAGTCAAGATCGAACATCAAAAGCCTGGTGGATTATTACAGGAGATAGAGATCCATACTTGGAAATGGGAGATGATTAATATGGACTTCATTACAGGCTTACCTCGCACTCAAAGGAAGTATGACTCTATATGGGTTATTGTAGATAGGCTGACGAAATTGGCCCATTTTCTTCCAGTCAGGACTACTTATTCGGCTGAAGATTATGCGAGGTTATATGTCAGGGAGATAGTGAGACTTCATGGGATTCCCACGTCCATTGTATGTACAGCCAACTTTTAGAGATTATTTCAGAAGGGATTGGGGACACAGGTGAACCTTAGCACAGCATTTCACCCTCAGACTGATGGGCAGGCTGAACGTACTATTCAGATATTAGAAGATATGTTGCGGGCCTGTATTATTGACTTCAAAGGTAGCTGGGATGACCACTTGCCGCTCATTGAGTTTGCCTATAATAATAGCTACCATTCTAGTATCCAGATGGCACCGTACGAGGCCTTATATGGGAGGAAGTGCAAGTCACCTATTGGTTGGTTCGATGTTGGCGAGACTAAGTTAATAGGCCCGGATATGATTCAGCAAGCTGTTGACAAGGTGAAGCTTATTCAGGAAAGATTGTTAGCAGCCCAGAGTCGACAGAAGTCATATGCAGATAATCAGCGTCGAGATTTGGAGTTTCAGATTGGTGACTGGGTATTCCTGAAGGTATCACCCATGAAGGGTGTAATGAGATTCGGCAGGAAAGGGAAGCTCAGTCCGAGATACATTGGGCCTTATCAGATTGTTCGTAGGATAGGTAAGGTTGCCTATGAGTTGGATCTACCATCTGATTTAGAGGCGGTACATCTAGTCTTTCATGTATCGATGCTACGTAAATGTATTGGTGATCCTTCTAGAGTACGCCCTGTAGATGATGTTCAGGTAACAGAGGAGTTGTCATATGAGGAGAAACCCGTAGCTATACTTGATCGCCAGGTTAGAAGGTTACGTACTAAGGATGTAGCTTCCGTCAAAGTGTTGTGGCGAAATGATAATAGGGAGGAGATGACTTGGGAAGCGGAAGACGAAATGAAGAATAAGTATCCTTACTTGTTCCCCGTACATGCAGGTAATTCAATTCCTAGCTTGACTATATTGATTGATAAACGAGTTTTTGTAGTAAGTTGTGACTCTTTGGGGCATCTGTAGGTTACGGAATGCAGGTTGATAGGTATAACTGTTAGAGAGACCTCGCTGGAATTTTTTTTTAAGACGCTAACTTAACATTCGAGGACGAATGTTCCTAAGGGGGGAAGGATGTTACGCCTCGTATTTTTATACGTAGTGCGCGTCATGAGCTAGTCGATGTAAGTCCGGGGAATGAGATTTTATTTTAAGTTCCAAGTGATTAAAGGAAATCAGATTGTCATTAACTTTAAGTGGGGGATTAATTAGTGGCTGTTTGGGATTAAATTAATTAAGTGGAGGGCCCCACCACTCAAGTCATTAAAGGAAATCAGATGGGAGCTAGGCTTAGTGGGATGTGTAGTGGGGTGCTGTCTCCACTTCATATAATGAATGAAGTGCTGAAATGACAGCAAATATATCAGATTGTCATTAAGTTCCAAGTGATTAAAGGAAATCAGATTGTCATTAACTTTAAGTGGGGGATTAATTAGTGGCTGTTTGGGATTAAATTAATTAAGTGGAGGGCCCCACCACTCAAGGCATTAAAGGAAATCAGATGAGTGCTAGGCTTAGTGGAATGTGTAGTGGGGTGCTGTCTCCACTTCATATAATGAATGAAGTGGTGAAATGACAGCAAATATATCATCTTCTTCAACTTAGCTTAGGCAGCCATGGAAAAGGAGAAAACCAGCCATGAAACTCTCGGCCAGCAGCTTCAAGGAATTTGGTTAGTAATCTCTTTGCTTGGTGTGTTAATTCTTTAGAATGCCTTTGTTAATTAGCCATTAATGTTAAGAAGGGGGTGTGACCAGTTGCTTAGAAAATTCGTTTTAGTTATTGATTGTGCTAAGTATGATCGAAACCATAATCGGATTAGTGGTGTTGCGTTAGTGTTTGGGCTGTTTTGATTAAAGCAAAATGTGGGAAATTCTGTTTTGGAGTTATGTATATGTTAATGTGATTATGGGTATATACTCCAAGGGATGAATACGATAAGGTAGATGTGTTGCGAATTATAAAACGAGTTATCGCTCGGTGTGTCATTGTTTCATTACTATGGTTGCCGAGACGGAGCTGTTTTGGGGGGAACTGTTTAATATGATTCGTTGGGTTATATGTGTTATTGGTATTGCTGTGGATAATTTGGGTTGTTGTCGGATTGGGACGAAGTAAGGAATATAGGGGAAGTGCTGCCGGATTTTCGTTAGATTATTAGCTAGCTTACAATAAGTGGTAAAGCGCGACGTCTATCTAATTGCGGCACGGTTGTTGCTTGTTATAGATTAATAGCTTGGGCAGTAAATATTGGTCGTGCGGATCGACTATACGGTATGTAACGCTATCCTTTCTTTCTTTGTTTGGCATGACTTTTAAAAAATGAGCGAATGACTGACAGGTTTGACACTTACTTCTAGAGTGTCTAGGTGACGTATATTCTTGCTTTCATAAACTATTCTTCTATATATCGGCTATGTCTAAGGCTATGGTGATTTCTCATATCTATGGTAGATCTTCTTAGAGTCATTGAGATTTTACGTTTTCATATCGTGTTAAAGGTTTATAATCTTGATGAAACGTTAATCTTTGGTAATACTCCTTGCTGGTTCACGTTGATTGTTCTATTGAGTTATAAGAAATGATTTTAATTGCATATGGTTGCTCATAATGTTCTACTCATGCATAGAGTCATTTATCATTTCACCGAGTCCCGGGCCGGGTAATGTTCGTGCGGAGTTTCTTGCATATGTCACTGAGTCCCTCACTAGAGGGCCGGGTATGTATATTATATATATGATTGGTGATGAGGATGGTTATGATGATGATGATGACGGAGATGATGTGATGACTATTTCACCGAGTCCCTCACTAGAGGGCCTGGTACGTATGATGTATATATATATGATGATTATTTTGCCGAGTCCCTTACTAAGGAAGCTGGGCACCATATGTTAAAGATATGCATGATTTTCACTTATAAGGTACATGTGTAGCGATATCATGTTTCGACTTATCATGTTGGTATGCTGTCATCTTTACCTTATTCTTTACATACTCAGTATATTGTCCGTACTGACCCCCTTTCCTTGGGGGGGCTGCATTTCATCCCCGCAGGTGTAGACGCACAGTTCGATGATCCTTCCGCCTAGGATATCTACTCAGCTGATTGGGAGAGCTCCACTTTTCCGGAGCCCAGTCGTTTTGGTACATAACTTCCTATGTAGTCTTTTGCTTATCTATGGGTACGGCGGGGCCCTGTCCCATCAAGTTTCACTACTATACTCTTAGAGGTCTGTAAACATTATGTGGGTTGTATATACATGTTTTAGATGATGGTCTGGACATGGTTTATTTGGGATGTCCGCTTGTTCAGGGGTAGCCTTGTCGGCTGCGTACATCATTGTGTATTGTGTAGTGGCAGCCTTGTCGGCTTCCGTATGCTATGATACTGGCGGCCTTGTCGGCTCGCGTATGTTGTTACGGTTAAATGGTTATAACTCCTTATGAGACAGATCCACTTTATATATATATGCGTTGGGGTAGGTTTGATTTGATTAAATTCCATATTGTCTTAGTTTCAGTTGGTTATACTTAGCAGGTTTGTTTATGAGTGTCCAAAACGGGCACTAGTCACGGCCCATCGGGTTGGGTCGTGACAAATATTGGTAAAATCAAAATCGTATGTGAAATCTACATCAAACTTGAAGATGATCAAAACTGTAACTTTCTTAGATGTGTTGCAAGGGAAGATCAATGAGTCCATCACATCAGAAAGATGCAGGTGACCGCAATATCTTCATGACAGTCAAAATTATCGAATTGTTACAAGTGTTTGATAAAGGTGGAAAATGTCAGTAACAAACTTAAATTTTGTTGAGTTTGTCAAGGGAGGCAGGAGTGTCTTTAATCTTCGTGTGAATGAATTAAGTTATTCACCTCGATAATTCTATCTTTTAAAGAGAGAATCAAAGTCACGACGTGCATATACGTCAATTCAATTTTTAGTATGTTTGTCGCGTAGCAATTTGGACATACGTGTTTCTTGATAATGTATGAGTCAAAATTCCTATTTGTTGGGTATCTACCCCATAAGTGGATTATGTGTTTTGATTGGACAATCAAAGCGTCTAGCATATAGTTTTGTTGGGCGACCCACCCCATAAGTGGTGCGTATATTTGTTTATCCATTTCAGGTCCATATTTTTGAATCATATTGGAATATTATTGAGTCAACTACCTCGTTACAGTTGAACTATTATCGAGTCATCCACTTCGTTACAGTTGGAATATTATCGAGCCATCCACCTCTTTACAGGTGGAATATTATCTAGTCATCCACCTTGTTAAAGTTGGAATATTATCGAGAATCCAACTCGTTACAGTTGGACTATTATCGAGTCATCCACCTCGTTATAGTTGGAATATTATCGAACCATCCACCTCGTTACAGTTGGAATATTATCAAGCATCCACCTCGTTACAGTAGGACTATTATCGATCCATCCAACTCGTTACAGTTGGACTATTATCGAGACATCCACCTTGTTACAGTTGGAATCTTATCGAGCATCCACCTCGTTACAGATGGAATATTATCGAGCCATCCACCTCGTTACAGTTGGAATATTATCGAGCATCCACCTCTTTACAATTGAAATATTATCGAGCATCCACCTCGTTACAATTGGAATATTATCGAGCCATCCACCTCGTTAGAGTTGGATAATCATAGAGCCATCCACCTCATTACAGTTGAATAATCATTGAGGTATCTAGCTCTTTGAAGAAATCACTGGTGTTTGCCATACAGAAAACAAGCAATGAAATCTCCAAATTCTCAGCAAATCATGAGTTTGTAATGGACATACTGTGTTCGAACGCGGTATCCATTATTGTTATTCTCAATACTTTTTTATTTTCTCATTTCATTGAAAAAGACGTTTATGCTTATTCATTAAGATATACTCATTTTCTATATGAATGATCTTTCTTAATTTCTTCACTCAAACCGCTAGCTAAAGCGCCATTATGTCTGCTAATTACTTACTTTGAGAGTGCATTCATATACTAAGCATATTTATGTGACATCTTTCACATCAAGAGTGACTGAAAACCATCGTAAGAGATACTACCACTTTCCCAATTACACTTTCTACTAATAAGTTGTTTCATTCTTTGTCGAGAGCATCCAAGAGGATGAATTCTCAAATCAAACCACAGGTGCGGACGACATCACAAGGATGCATCACAACGTGGAACTTTTTCTAAGCAGTGAACTGGGACATAATCCGAAGAGAGTGACAAACTCTTAGGACGCGAGCAGAGGGGCGACTTCCACCACAATCAAACCACACCCTTCACAGAAGGCATGTGGGTTTTTCTTTGGATCTGTCAGTTTCAGTTTTGCATCCGGTAATTTTGGTTTTCATCGGAAGCAACTTTCCAATCCCAGTGACAATACACTAAGAGCTTTAGAAATTATGTTCGTGTAAGTTGTTACTTATGGATGTGAAGAGCTCCGTATTCATGGCAAAGAGGTTGCAAGCCTCTTTTTCATAATCGATTTATTTGTCACTCTTCCAAAATCAAAGGTTATCTAGCATAATAGATTTCCTTTTCAACCGATCAAGTCAAACTACAAACAGCCTGATTCCTAAGGTATAAGGATATGTAGGCGGACTCAATGTTGGAAACTCGATTGTATTCTAACATTCCCTCTTGAATTTTATTCTCGGGCATTTCGGTTCCTTCATAATTCGGTATAGGGTGGCTTTTTAATTCTTTCAAAATCGTGCGTCAAATCAAGTGTATCGAACTACAAGTGACTCAAATTCTCATATAGATTAAGATAGGCAGGAAACCCATTTCCTGGGTTCGGTCATAATTCCTAAGATATTTACCAAATTCCCTTTTCAAAAGATGAATATGTGGTCGGTCAAAATTGGCTTGGTCAATTTGATTTTCCTCAAATTTTTTGCATCAATCCAAGTAAAATGAGGGACAGTTGTTGACACCCAATTTTGGACCTCCACAATATAAATTAACCATCGTGTTTCTTCAATTATAAATAAGTTGAAATATTTAACTTCATAAAATTCAAAATACTTTTCAAGTCAGCTTTATTCGTTTTAAATAATATTTCTTTACATAGTTAGTTATTTTATAAATATTCAGAAAACCGTCTTAAAAAAAGATTTTAGTTCTACTTGATACTTTATTAAATTAAGTTTGTCCAAGTTTGTTAGTTTACGTTTTGTTTCCTTTTAGTTTATAATTAAGTTAGTTATCTTGTTAAAATAAAGAAAACTCGTGGATTAATTAATGTAAATCTAAAATTTTAGCCGAAGCTAACTAATCAACGGCTTGGCCAAATTAATTTTCTTTTCAAAGAGCCGTGACTTCAAGGCAAATTTTGGGACTGTATCTAAAATTTTCCCGCAACATTCCTTTCAGCCCAATTCTTTCTTCTTTCCAGAAAGCCCAACATATTCCTGCTAAAACAACCCAAATCTTCTATCAATTTCCAGCAACAACAATCCTAGAAGCACCGTACAGTAGCAATATCAAATGATACCCGACCCACCCCTTTTAGTCTCCTTCTTCCTCGATGCGAAGAAACCCAGAACCTCAAACTGTCCAAAGAATCGAAGACCAGAATCGCGAGTCCAACAAACCAAACCCGGCTTCACGTCTCTTATTTCTCAATAGTACAAAAATCTTACTCGAATCAACAGGTGGAGCAATCTCACAGTTTCTTCGTCCTTCCTCAAAAATTGGATGCTCCTCCTTTGAATTCCGTGGAGAAATTGTACAACTTGGTACAAATTTGGGCTGGCTGGCAGCCTTATCCTGAGGGGGATTTGAATTTCAAATTTCAAATCTCTCCCAAATCCCTCCGGTTTTCCCCTTTATTTTTACCTAATCTTCTTCTATAAATACCTGATTGTTTTCACTGATCAGGGGTTGGTCGGTGGTTAGAGAAAAAACATTTGGGAGATTTTTTTTTTAGTCAAAAATCTTGAAAAGAAATACAGTAAGTTAGCTGCTATAAACATCTGAGAATAGATTTTTTTTAGGGAGGGCGAGCAATAATACATAGAATATTTTTAGAAGAAATAGCAATAAGTACTCGAAATATACTCAAAAGAGAACAGGGGAACACGAATTTTTTTTTCTTCTTTCAAATCAAAATATATACTAATAGTGATTCGAGTAATCAGTCCCTCCAGTTGGTTGGAAACTTAAGATTTCGTCAGGGATTCTTTTTTACTATACGTTTTCCGCGTTTTGTGAAGAGATGGCCACTGTCCTTCCCTGCTCGCTGTCCCCGTTCGTTGCGCCGGAAAAGGTAACACTTCTTCTCAAAAATGTTCTCCTCGTCCTTACTTCCACCTCGATATGTTATATGACATTGGAAAGGTTTCATCATATGTTTGGTTTGATGTTAGTCGTTGTTGGTCTAGTGATTATTTTAACGATACTTGTGTTCTTAGTCATTTATGACATAATGTCATGTTATATTTTTGGCAGATTTGCTGAATCTTCTTGTTGCATTATTTGGAATGTTGTCTTATTATTCTTACTTTCCAAGATCACTTCTTGAATATCTTGAATCTTTTCCCTCATTTCCTAGTACACGACATCATGCCTTCCACTTCAAGCTGAAAGAATGAACCAAGATGTCAACATTATATACATCATATTTGCATTTGCCACTCTTTTGAATATCGGTTTGTATTTTCTGCTATATGTCTTAGATTTTTACCGACTTCTTTAGTCGAAGTCTGATTCAAAAAAAAAAAAATAGAGAGAAGCTTTGTCCATTTTTCCAGATTTTAATATGCTGTAGTTGTTTTCCCTGCTCTTATAATCAAAGTGTGATGCCTATGGTTCATTTGTATCGTCTCTCGAAGTGTAATAATATGGAGTCTTGTGTGTTGTTTTGCTGTTGTCCACTGCCATTGAGTTATTTATTCAAGTCAAGGTAGTGCTTGTTCGGTATAGGTTTTCTCTTTGGAAATTAGCGCACACCCTACCAGGTTTGCTCGCATATCGTTTTAGTTTTAACCTCGAAGCATGCCTTTGCTTTTCTAAAGGAGAGAAGAATAAATAATTTTATTTTCATCTCTTGAATCTAAGTCGTTTCGATATTATGACCTCGATCATTTTGTCATTTTCTTTCTATAGACGTTTTCTCACTGCCTGGGCCTCTCTTTGGATCATTGCTGCCCTATTTGGTTTATTCATTGATGTATGAATAAGTTACTGCTTGTGAGTTTATCCAATATGAGTTTCAAATATCTCACTTTTATTTGAATATATTTTAGTATTGTTAGAAGTGGTTTTAAAGTTGTTCATCTATTCCTTGTCATGTTCCTAACTTATTTTCTTTACATTAAATAGGTGGGTTTTTTTTTCTCTCGTTAGTTTCCCAAGAAGAATTCTCCAACATGTACTCCTCTGCTACAAGCATGTTTTGATTACACCCTAGCAGGGATTTACCCCTCATAATTGTCTTTGTTTGGATTTCCCTATGCACCATCTTGTTAATTGTTTAAATGGGGTACTCTCTAATTTCGTAGCAGCATGTAAAATCTGTCCACCTGGCGCTGGCGTCACCCTTTGGTCTAAATCTGCTCATAGTGAAATTAATAGCACGCGGAATTATTTTTAGAATATTGTGTTCAAGGTGAATTATTTGTTTATTTATTGGAGGATTTTTTGTTTCATAAAGTCTTACTTGCCCTTGAGGTTGTTAAAGTTTCACCAATTGATAATCTTGCTGTGATATATGTATAGTTTATGAAAGGTTAAGTTAGGCTTGTTTTGGAATTGTTACTTTGGTTTGTTTTCTAAATAAGTGTGATGAGGTGTGGATTTTCGCTGAATCTTTGCCGCAATAGAGGAGTTTGTTACTTATTTAATATTTAGTAGTATTAAGTTTCTATGTAATGAATGTATATTAATCCCTGTCTTTTCATCTTGTTTGCTTGTAAATCTGCACGAGTTCATCAAAAACTCCTTTTTCTCCGCATTTCGAGAAAGCCAAAAGAGTTCTTTTCTTCTTCATCGAGTCGGCTTAAAAATCGACGTACAGGTCCCGGAGTAGAGATATGGAGTAGATTGGAGATTTGAAAGAAGATCGGGTCAAAAGGCCCCTTTTCATTTACTCTATAGAATTGTATTTTGTTACTTTTGGGCCTAAGCCCTTATTATTTTGTATTATTATTTGGGAAAATTTTTAAAATGTCAATATTTTGACATTTAATAGGTTTCCTTAGTCACACTTTCAGTATTTATCTAAAATGTCAATATTTTAATTTGTTATGTATTTTTATTTGCTTGATTTTCTAGATTACAATTATTTAGAAAGAAGAAAATCAAGGGAGATAATATTTTTTTTAAAAGGAACATATCACTTCAAATTCTCATCAGTTACAATTTCTTGAAAATTTCCTTTTTCATTCAATTGAATCAACTTTCCTTTTTATTATGTTTTCATTATAATTGTATACCAATAATTTTTACATTTTATGTGTTCACTTTACCATTCAAATTAAATTGATTTTTTTATTTTCATACTGGAAACTATAAATTGTATTTTAGTGATCAAAATTGTATTACATGATTGACAATTATATTTTTCTTTTATTTGTATTACAAAAAATATTACTGATTGTATCTCAATATAATCTAATCATTATATATGAATATGATTTACGAAAGAATACAAGATTTTAGAAAAATAAATAGAGTACCCAATCCTTTTTTAAAAGACCTCCAAGAACGAGAAGTGAATTGAGCACCTCTGTCCGATATGATGGACAAAGGGATCCCATGTAGGCTCAATACCTCATTAAGGTATATTCTTACATAATCCTCCTCCTAATAGGTACACTTCATGGGGATAAAGTGAGCAAATTTTGTCATCTATCGACAATAACCCAAATTGAGTCATTTTTCCTCCGGGTTCGAGGCAACCTAACGACAAAACAAAGTCCATATTAATTTCTTCCCACTTCCAAGTAGGAACATCAATTTTTTGGGTTAGACGACTCGTGTTTATATGCTTGGTTTTAACTTGTTGGCAATTTGGACACCTAGCTACAAACTCCATTATCTCCCTTCTCAAACAAGCCCACCAATATACCTCTCTAAAATAACAATCCATTTTGGTGGCACCCGGATGAACAGAATATCGGGAACTATGAGCTAATTCCAAAATTTGCCCCCTAAAATTATCAACATCCGGTACACACAATCTACCTCTGTACCTAAGAACACCATGCCCTCCTTTAGAGAATTACTCATTGAATTTGCTAAGTACCTATTCCTTCAACTCCATTAATAGAGGATCAAGGTGTTTGTTAGACTTTACCTCAACCACTAATGATTATTCAGAGTTATGATGAATCATAGACCCTCCTTTTGGATAATTTTTCAACCGACACCCAACCGAGCCAATCTATGAACCTATTTCACAATTCCTTCTTATCGTTAGGAATATGGGCTACACTACCCATTGACATACGACTTAGAGCATCCGAAACCACATGGGCCTTGTCGGGGTTGTAGAGAACACTCATGTCCTAGTCCTTCAAGATTTTTAACCATCTTATTTGTCGGAGATTGAACTCCTTTTGAGTGAACACATATTGAAGACTCTTATGGTTTTCAGATACATCAACTTGGACACCATACAAGTAATGCCTCCATATTTTCAAAGCAAACACTATAGCCGCTAATTCAAGATCATGAGTTTGATAGTTATTCTCATCAACCTTGCGTTTCCTAGAAGCATATGCTATTACTTTGCCATTTTGCGTAAGGAAATAACCCAAACCTACCCGGGAAGTGTCACAATGCACCATAAACCCTTGATTACCCTGTAGTAAGTTCAACACCGGAGCGGAGGTAAGCTTGTCCTTCAACAATTGGAAGCCCCTTTCACAAGCTTGCAACCACTCAAACTTAGCATTCTTTTGGGTCAAGGTAATCAAAGGAGGAGCAATGGATGCAAACCCATCCACAAACCTCATATATTACCCGAAAAGACCCAAGAAACTTCTAATATCAATTGAAGTCAATGGTCTAGGCCAATTCATAACCAGTTTTCTTCGAATAGACCTTTATACCCTCACTTGAGATAATATGACCAAGAAACTCCACCGATCTCAACCAAAATTTGCTATACTTGGCATAGAGTTGATGTTCCTTGAAGACTTGTAATACGACCCTCAAATGGTCCATATGCTCATCCTCACTCTTCGAATATACCAATGTATCATCAATTAGAATAATCACAAAGGCATCAAGGTAATTTAGGAACACTCTATTCATAAGGTCCATAAAATCCGCCTGGACATTAGTGAGACCACAAGACATTACTAAGAACTCACAATGACCATACATAGTTCGGAATCCCATCTTAGGTATTTCTTCACCTCTCACCCTATATTGGTGATACCTCAAACTCAAATAAATTTTAGAAAAGTAGCTTGCCCCTTGTAGATGATCAAACAAGTCTTCAATCTGAGGGAGTGGATACTTGTTCTTTATGGGGACCTTATTAAGTTGAGAATAATCAATGTACATTCTAAGGGACCCATCCTTTTTCTTAACAAACAACATTGGAGCTCCCCATGGTAAAATGAAACCCTTGTCTAATAAGTCTTTGAGTTTAAGCTTTAGATCTTTCAACTCGGCCAGAGCAATTTGATAAGGAGGGACAGAAATAGGCTTTGTATCCGGTATTAAGTCAATACCAAAGTTTATTTCCCGTTCTTGAGGAATTCAGGGCAATTCATCGGGAAAGACTTCCCTAAAATCATTCACAACGTGTTTCGACTCTAAAGGAAAAATGTCGGACTCAAGATCCTTAACCCTCACAATATGGTAAATACACCCTTAGAGATCATTTTACAAGCTTTTTGACACGAAATGATTCAACCTCTAGGGATTCCACTCTAAGATGGGATCATTGGGAAAATTGAACTTAACTACTCTTGTTCTACAATATATGGAAGCGAAACAAGCATGCAACCAATCCCAAAATGCCATCAAAATCCACCATATCAAGTTCTACCAAGTCCACCCATGTAACTCTATTGGGCAATGATATAGGACAACTCCTAAAGACTCTTCTAGCCACAATGTAGTCAGCCACCGGGGTAGTTACCATAAAAGGTTCAACTAGAATATCGGGTAGAATATCAAACTTTTTAGCTACTAGAGGAGTTACAGATTATAAAGTGGCACTGGGATCTAGTAAAGCATAAACATCAATAGAGAAGACTTTTATCATACCGGTGACCACATCGGGAGAATCCTCTTGTTCACCCCTAGAGCGGAGATCATAGAAGTGGTTCCTTTTTAAAGCATCGGAACTAGGACTGCTTGCTTGAGTTTGAATACCCTCCTATCTCTAACCTTATGGCCATCTTTTCCACACAAAAAGAAATTACCCGTTCCAGCAAAGCATTAACCCATATGCTTTTTACCACACTTGCCACAAGTAGGTTTCTCACTAGGTGAATTTCGACTTCTTCCCTTTTGGGACTTAGGGTTAGACACACTATCCTTGTTAGCTTTAGGGAAATTGGAAGGAACATGGTTCGAGACCCTCTTCTTGAACCTAGGTTTATCTTGAATTTCAAACCTACACTTGGAAGTGCCTCTCTCATAAGACTTGGCCCTCTTAAATTCCCTATTCTTTCTCTTGAGTCTAGTCTCCTCAACTTGTTGAGCATGCACTATAAAACCAAAAATTTACATATTGTCATGGAGCATCGCCGAACGAAACTATTCAACTAGATCGGACACTCCTGTCACTAAGCGGCACATTATATCCGTAGGATTGGATACCAACGAAGGAGAATATTTGGAAAATTTAGTGAACTTCAAGGAGTACTCTTGCACACTCATACCTCCTTTATGAAGGTTGATGAATTCTTCTACTTTGGCCTCCCTTTTCTCCCTTGGAAATAACATATGGAGGAAATCCCTTCTAAACACCTCCCAATTTATAGGACCCTCTATCAAAACCCTATTATTTCTCCATTGGGTATACCATGTTCGAGCCACATTGTTGAGTTGGTCGGAGGCTAGCTCGGCCTTTTCATTAGAAATCACTCCCATAGCATAGAGAGTATGGTAGACCTCATCAAGAATGTCTTAGAGATCTTCATTCACCTTAGACCCAAAAAAACATTGAAGGGTTCATCCTTGTAAAGTCCCTCAAGCGAGAAGCCATGGTACTAGCATTTTGTTAAACATGGGGTCAAACTTCCTGTTTTGTTTGAGCCATTATGGCTTGAGCTTGAGTAGCTACCACTTGGAATTGGGTAGTCATAGATTGAGCCAAACATAGAAAAGCCGACCTTATCTCTCCATCCATGATAGGTGGAGGAATGACCAGAGCTTGGCCTTGCGGAGGAACTTGATTGCCTTGTGGAGGAGCTTGGTTCTCTAGGGAAGTATCTCCCACATTAGCAAAATCTTTCTCCAATCTCCTTGCGGTTGCCCATCTCGTATTCATCTCTAATATCCACAAGAAAACATTCAAAGGAAAAAGGGATACATAGAGTTACCACTCTTAAGGCACGACTTTCAAGATCACCAAAAGATGAGAATTCTTAAGCATCACATAGATTCTCATTCATAAGTTTCACACCAATGAATAGACTCTACGTAGATGTGGCTTAATGATACATCAATCAAAAGATTACTTCAACCTCATGCCTTGATACAAAGTTTGTCATGACCGGGGAGCACTCCCTATACGTAAACAGCGTCTTCTTACTTGAAAAGGACTTAACTATCCCTTAGCATTTTTCATAACATATCATAGGTCAAAATGCGTAACATTAGAACCTTTTACATATTGAGGTATACCTAGACCTCTCACATATCAAATGTGGAGTTTACATAGATTCGTCGCTTAGTGAAACTTATACAATATTCTCGTGCAGACAACATAACTAACACATAGGAAATAGTCTAATAACATTGTCTCACATTAAACCATCTAAAAAGTATTACAACATTTGGGCATACCCCATAGTTAATTACAAAGAGTTACATATAGTCTTCCAACATTAGTCTCAAAAATAAAGGAATGAAATAGTGTCATAGACATAACAATTTCGTAGCTAGAATAGTGAAAAGGTAACATCCCCAAATATTAAATATTCAGGACCTACTAATAACTTGGGGAATAATGTCCAAGTCTTCTAGCAAAGTGGCCTCCTAAACTTCAATGGCCCGAACCTACACTGTTTGGGAAAAGGGAAAGAATATGGGTTAGTAGAACCACATGTACTAAGTGTGGAAACATATGCAAGTAAAACCATTGAAATCATACTTAAAAGTACATTTTTCTCAAAACCATGCTATGTGACTTTTAAAAGCCATTATGCACAATTAAGAACATATACAAGCAAATAGGCATAACATCATTCAAGACAAGTCCATATTCAACACAAGACCAACATCATCCTATAGTCAAGTCAACATGTATATTATCAACATAAGGTCATATCAACATGGATAGCATAATATCAAGATCATATAATCATAACAACTCCAACATAATGTCACAACAACAATTCATGTACAAGAGCTCATAACATCACATCATATAAGACCCTTACTCACAATCACTTCCCAAGCCTAAAAGTGCAATGCTTATTTGAATCACCATAACCCCACATAATCAAGTAAACCAAGCAAAGGATTATATGTAATGTCCACATTTCATATATCTTCATGTCATGCATATTCATAATTATGTACATAAACTTAGACCAATATCATGTTCATCAATGAAACTAACCTCGTATAGGATCATCAACATGTAAAGTCATCACATAGATTTCATTCATATCATACGTACATAAGAACAGACACCTGCGACTTCCCTCAAGGTTAACGTGTGCCATGTATAAGTAGAGTCTCATACGCCTACCTACACTAAGTAGAACCCCTTAAGTCACCCTAGTTAGTGTTAACTTTATTGCTTTCATTTTACTTTTCTAGACTATGTGAGCTAAACATGGAATCCGGTGTCATGAAATGCTACACCGAAAGAAGGTGCTCTAGTAGCCAAGGTAGAACTAAAATATGAACATAGAATTCTAGGTGGATCCACTAGCTAGTATTCCTATGGAGGCAACATATTTAAAGAACTAGGAGATATGTCTTAAACCCTCTACATGCCAATCAGCATTGGAGTCCTCATCTCATGAGAACTGGTGAATCTCCCCTCCATTGGGGAGTCAACTCATCTCATTATAAAGTTCACTCGGTACTAAGCTAAATTTCCTTTTTGAAATTTCTTTAAGCCTTTCTTAATAATCATATCTTAGTTTAGGACATAGGAGACTAACCCTTGTATATCATGTCATTATATCATTAGGTATTGTATGAGAATTTCTTTTCAACAACCCTTCATTTGTGAGATCAACACATCATAATCATATCATAGTAAGGCACACAACTGATTCATATTAAACCTTGTATCATCATACCCTTTACATGATCTCATAATTCACATAATCATGACATTTCATGATAATCATCATTTAATCATATTCTTAATCTAATAACATATAATACTTCAATTGAATAACATTATCAAGTATAAGTCATAATCATTGAAGTAAAGAACTCAAGATCACAAAGTCTTAGCACATAGCCTTCATAAGCCTCCTTCAAGATCTTACCATCAATACAAACATAATCATCTATCAATACACTTAATAACATCATATAATATTAATCTATACAAGAACTATGTCAATTTTATCATCACTAATCAATTCAACCTCAATTCAGAACCTAGAGTTAGGGGAAAAGGGTTCAATTATGAATTCTTTCATAGAACTAGGTCAAAGAAAAAGAACAACAACAATTAACCAATATATAACAATGATATATCAATAATAATCAAAGAAAGCCAACATCAAATCAATTTGAAAGGTAAATTACGAAATTGGAAGAAAATCCATCTTTTAGACTTCATTAGAAACAAATTTTGAAGAGCTTCTAGGGGAAGGAGATGCCAAGAGTGAATAGCTTCCATACCTTAGGATTCCATAGTGTTTGATGGAGAAAATATGAAGTATTTAAGCCCTAGTGATCCTTGAAGCTTGGTCTTCAATGAAGTCTTTGAATAGAGAGAGAAAGTAGAGAGAAGTTGGAGAGAATTGGGTTTGAGAAATATGGGATGTTAGGTTAGTTTAATGAGGGTTAATCTTTATAAAACTAAAACTTAACAGTGAAACTCGACCCCAAAACCACGAGACCCCGACCTACGCCCCGTCAACTGGACCACAGACTTCCCTGTTGGTCCGTGATTTGGGTTAGAGACTGGATTTTGGAAATTTTCAAGAATAAAACTAAGTCCTGGCCAATGGCCACCATCGACGGTTCGTCAATTCGCTCATCGTTTGGCAACTGTTAATTTGACAGTTATAGGTAAGGACCCTTCAGGTGGTCCTTGTGGAGTCGTACCCGAAAGTTTCAAACCGAAACACACTTTCTATATATTTAACACCTTTTTACCAATTTTCACTAATTTCCAACTCATAAAACCACATGAAACATGCCAAGGGCACACTAGCACACATTTCACAATTCTCCGGACGTCATGGTTGTTTCTAAATGTTTTGACTCTAACACTTCCTGCTATGTTTCAATACATTATTTTAGGCTTAGAAATATTGTTTCAAGTCTTAGCTCACTATGTGAGGCTCTAGACCAGGTCATGGACTTTCGAAGTGTTACAATGTCAATAATAGGAAATGTGGGATCTGATCGGTAATTTCAAAAATTGACTCCAAAAGAGGACCAAAACCCTCCACCAAGCTTGTGCTAAAAAATTGAGAACCTCTCAGGGCTTGGAAAAGCTCCATGCAACAACAAACCATAATGGAAGACTTTAAACAAAATAGACTTAGAGAAGTCACTTACAATGTTGGTACACCACAATCAGAGACTTTCTGACACACTCGACATGCCACCGATACAGCCAACTAAAACCCGTACTCATCAAACTTTTAAACACCCAAAACGGAGCTCTAAAACTCCAGATATCAACGTTTAAAAATAAAGCATAATTTGATTTTTCACTATAAAAATAACAAGAGATCTAGTCACTAAATGCTAAATCTAGTCACCAAAAGACTAAATTCTAGTCGCTAAAGATCTGCACCAGCAACACAAGAGTTTTCCATATTTTCTTAAAAGTCTCTAAATAGATCCATAGAATTCGTTCGAGACCCGATGAAAATAAACCACATATTCTACCCCATTCAATTAGGTTGTTGGAATGTCCATACGAGGTTATTTCGACAAAAAATATGGCCCCCACACCCAAATGCCATTGTTAGCCAATTTCCAAGACCGGAAGTTTCGAAAATCCCACCAAAGGTCATTCTAGACAAAAATCAGGATTCCTAAACTAACTTCCGTGACAAAATTCTCATACAAGTGTCTTTACCAAGAATATTAATCAAAGTCAAACTTAAACCAAAATTCGAAGGCTAAGGTGCTTTATTTTCCCAAAGTCACACAGTATGCCATAGGACTCGTGCCAACCATGCTACCACCCTAATTTGGTCGCTCTGGAGCTTATGTAACCTTCAGATTACCATATGATGTCGTTTACCTGAAGTTATCAATGAAATTGACTTTTCAAGTTTCAAAAGGTCCAACAGGAAAACGGGTATAAAACCCAAATGAACAACTTGGCGATCGAATAGTCAGTGCTGGCAGGTCATAAATGACTTGTGGTCGCTATAGGAACGCTCTAAATGATGGAAAGATGACATAAACATAGAAATGACCTGGATTGTCATTATATCATGGCACTATAAGCAACATATCGAGCAGGAAATACATAATGCATAATATCCCTAATGATGTTATAGATTGAAGTTATTTACAGACTTCTTCACTATAGCAACACAAACTTTGTTCCAAAACATGCCAAAGAAATCTATCACAACATGGGTGGAGTTTGTCAATGTATTCTTAGTGGTTTCCCTCTAAGTGACTATTGCAATTGTCAAATTAAATAAGAAGTGGGTCAAGTTATCATTAATATGGCCACAAATATACAATTGTTGACTAAGATTGGGCATAGAGTTTAAGAGAAAAACTTTTTAAAAAAACTTCTGGTATAAAGTAAGCTATAGAAACTTTGTGGCTATAAAGTAAAACACAATTTGAAGTTAAATTGTTACTAAGTATGGAAAGATGTCCTTTTTTATAAGAACGACAAAAAAGAAAAGACTATCACATAAATTGTAATAGAGATTAAATCTTACTAGATTTTAGATTTCAGGTCTACCAATAGTAAAATAGAAAAGTCAGCGATTTTGTTATATCTATTGTATCCCTTTTGTCTTACTTTGAGTTCTAACTAGCTTTTCTTTTTAGATTTTTATTGAGAGACACTATTCCTCTAAATAGATTGATCGAGAATGTGGGGGAGAGACAATTGACAAGGCTCTACTAAAGAATGTACTAGATATATTTGCTAAAATTGGAATGGGGTCAATGGATTATAATGAGAACGATTTTGAAGCTGAAATACTCGAGGACACTGCGGCTTATTATTCTTGCAATGATTCTAACTGCACATCAATCTTCAAGGATCCAATTAGAAGCTTTTCAAGAATAATAAGATGCATTGTGCTCGACCACTGTAACTTCAATATTGTTCTCATAATAATCCACTGACCTCACTCCAATTTCAACAATTATATCATCCATTGTTCTCTCCCTCACTCTGTTGATCAATATTATTAGAGGATTACTGTTGATTGATAAAAAGTAAAAAAAATATGGTTGTGACAACTCAAATCAAGAGAAAACGAATACCAAAGATATAACAACATCTGTGACTTTTCCATTCTACTATTGGAAGATTTGAAATAGGAAACAATTGGCAGTACAATTTTACCTCTGTCCCAGTTTATGTGATACTTTTTTATTTGTTCCCCTAAAAAGGATATCTTTCCATATTTAGTAAAAAATTAACTTCAATTTTCTTGTTTTACTTTATAATCATAAAGTTTCAATAGCTTAGTTTATACCACAAGTTTCAAAATTCCTTCTCTCTCTCTTTTAATCAAACTTTTTTTCTATGGTCATCTATTAAAACATATCCACCTAAGTTTAACTCATGGCTTTTATATTATTTTTTTTAATTATGTTTTCTGGGTTTTTCCTCTTCTAGATTTTTTTTCCAGTTTGACAAGATACTTAACTGTTGCGGCATCTTACGAAAAAAAGATCTAAAATCAGATAAAACAATCAAATATGTGCAAGTTATCACGACTAAATTAATCTAGCACAAGATGGAAAGTTTAGAGGCTCCTCCGATGCAATCTGATAAAAATAAATCTGTGAACGGTACTTAGAACAAATATCAATGCTACAATTTCAAAGATCAAACTACCTGAGTTAATCGATACCACAACTGCAAGGTTAGCATAACGAAGGGACTGGGTAGTAGAACTGAGGTAATTGGAGTCAAGGTAATAAGGAAACAACAATAACTTTGGAAATAAAAGTGCAACTTTATACATACCTCCTAAAGGGATGATATGTAACTCACAATAGTGGTGAGTGAAGCTTGAGAGTGCTTTACTGAACTAAGAGAGGACATATGCAAAAGTTCGTACCATGATTGAGATGATCAGCCCTATATTGTCTCTATCTAAAAATATGAAATGCAAATTAGAGACATCACCAGAGAGCGTAATCCCCTCACATGGCAACTTTAAAGAAACACAATTGAGTATCTATCTCATATCTCGGAAATAATCACTTAGAGTAGCAGGTTTCTCCCAAACGAAGTAGAAAATGTTTATAGTTATTGAACAGACTATAGTTATTATTACTAAGAGAAAGTGAACCCACGAAGAAGAGATAAAATTGACTCTGTGGATTTGCTCTATTGCTTTTGTAGATGAAGTAAAAAAGAAGGAAAATTTTGGACCTTTCACCACTGGCAATTATGAGTTTTCTAGTGTCTAGTGTGATAATAGGGATCGTATCGACTTGATTCCTTTGTCTATTGATAAACATCCTTGTCGATGTAAGACATAGTTCTATCCTTTTTAGTGATACTCTATGACATAAAAAATCATATGTCTGTAAATACACTCTTAAATACACTATAAGGGATGATCTTCGTTTTTCTTTCCAAGTAGATTCGATATATAGACTAGATTTTTAAAAGATATTCTCTTTTAAAGGTAAGTAATTTTAAGTAAAGTAGTATTGGAATGATTCGGATCATGCATGGTTCTCTTCGCCGTTATGATTTTGTATCCATTTCCCCCCCCTTCTTCTTGTTTTTCCGGCACCTAGATTAGTTATTAACAAAAATAAATAAAATCTTGTAAATACCACATAATAGATAGATCCATTAAATGGATGATGACATGACCGAACAACTGCGTTGTGGGATTCACAAGTTTCCAGAGGACAACATTAAGACTATTCCTTATCAACAAGAATAGAATGAAGAGTATTAGTGCATAAAGATCAAATACCTATCCAGGAAACATGTAGTGCATTTCCTCCCCTCTATATTATAAATAAACTTTCAAGTAGCTTCCCAAGAATGAAATCACTAGATAGTTAGTCTATTATTAGCATTCGAGAAAAGTACTTCATCATATAAAATTTCACGAACTTTTCTCAAACATGGATTAATAATTTCAATTTAATCATAATTTGTTTATCTTTGGACGGTTTTGCGAATAGAGTTTTTCTCTCCTTTCCTTAATTCTTACAAACAAGAAACCAAAAGACTAGCCATTTCCAGAACAGTATAGAGACAAAAAGGAATCATGATTAGATTAAAAATACACATCCGTTGTTTGATAAAAGTGTCCATGAAGTTTATGAATTGAAGTATTTTTCTGTATGATAATAATGGAGTAACTATATTAAAATATCATCCTTTGGACAGTACTCAGAACTTTATTAATGGTTTAGAGCGGAGAAAGTAACTACATGTCTATTGTCAACATATTTAATCGTTGTTTACTCTCTTGTAATATAGTTTGCAGGTAATATAGGTTAATATTCTTCATCCAATTCCTATCTATATCAAACAATTTCAAATTCATCCTTTGGAAACTTCTATATCTCACAGTCATGTTGTTCAGTCATTGTATCATTCGATTCATCCGATCTATCTATTTATGTTGTACACCGATGATTTCATTTTTTAATGAAAATATATAGAGTTACTAGAAAAGCAAGAAGAAGGGAGAAAAATAATTGCAAAATCGTAACGGCAGAGAGAGAACTATGTGTTACTCAAATCAGTTCAATATTAATTTACTTATGAATTATTTACCCTACAAAAGAAAAATTATTCCAATAATTCAACATTTATAATGAATTTCGTTGAAAAAAGAGAAGATCACCTTTACAGTATATTTATGGGCATATGATTTATTAAGTAATGAAATACCTCTAAGCATGATTTATTTTTCATCTTGCTTCTTTAAGATCATTGAATCTGTCAGCACATTGAAAACTTTTGTTAGTGCAATACCCTAGTGATAGACAACAATAAAAAAATATACACATTAGCATATCATATCATGTCATATATTACTAAAATTGATTTACTATAAAGATGGAAAAATGTTTATCCCTAGTCTACATGAGACATCTAATTAAGTAATATAAAATAATAATATATGTATAGATAATGATCTATATATAATTACTTGCTATTCGTAATTAGCATACAAGTTAGCTGAAATGTGTTTTCTTTTAATATTACTACATTATGCATATAACTTTTTTCTATAACACATACAATATTTTTATAAAGAGTGAGGACTACTAGCAATTTATTTCTATTAACAACCTTCATTTATCTTCAGAATTTTTACTATTTATGTATCACTTACGTGCATGCCTCTTTGTTGTAAAGATATTTAGGAGATTTAAAAAATCTTTATGGAGCTATAAATATGTAGACTTATTAATTAGGAGTAGTAAATACATGAAAGGAAAGATTCAAAGAAAGCAAATCAGAAAAATGAGTTTAATTACCTATTAGAATCTTCTTCACTACCTCTTCTTCTAGTTAGGGTTTTAAGAAATTAGTCTGATTGAATTTGTTAAAATGTAAAATAATTTTATAGCAATGTACATGCATATTATTACCCTAACATGTAATATAGCATGCCAATAATTTTAGTGTACTTTTAGCAATTGTTTGTAATTTGTGTAAAGAAATAATTAATATGTCATTTATTTATATTATTTATTATTCCAAACTATTTTTATTTTTAAAATGTTTAACTTCATACAAAAAAATTAAAAGAATATTATGGACTGGAGGAATTATTACTTCTAACACAAATTTCAATTTGAAAAAAAAATTAAGGTATGTCATATAGTATTTTGAATTTCTATAATAAAAAGTAAAATTTGAAGACAATCTACAAAATATTCACCTGAAGAGGTACACTTGAATATTCTTTTCAAAATTCATCTCATCAATAACATAATTGTACCGATCTAATTAATGAGTAGTTCTGCATTATTGTAAGTGAGATGATAACTTATTATTCAAGTTTATTGAAATACACTCACCATTCCAATAGGTTTTGGATTTCGTGTAATTTCTTTTTTTAAAAAACATCTTAATATTCAAGAAAAAATAGTTTGTAATAATGGAATACATGTGCAAAGCACGTGTCCTAATGAATATAAACAAAGATACTAAAACATATAAATAATTCCACACTTTTAGTGTAATTCAAAATTGTTACAATTTGATTTACACGTTGTTGACTGCCACTAAAATTCGTTTTATCCTCCTACGATAAAATTTATTGGACAAAATTACACATCAAAAGAAAGAGTTTGTTGTTAATAAATGGAAAAAATAGCTAATGAATGTCTAGTTTATTATGTTGTAGTTTGAAAGTGTAAGAGAGTATACAACTATAATTATAATAGGGAAAGTTCCTTGCACATAATCCAAGTAACTATATTCTTGTCATTTACATAAATTTGATTTATAAAATATAAATAATTTGTAATACTAAAACGTATTAATATAGTATTTTTTTTATTGGATGGAGGTCTAAAGCTTGTAGTTTCAGTATACCCCATGAGTTGAAATATACACATCCTCAATTAAAAATAAATTAGACTCAAATCAAGCTGAAAACACAGATCCTTCAATTAAAATGAAACTAGACTCAAATAAAGATGAAACACAAAATCCATTAATTAAAAACAAAATATTCTCAAATCAAGTTGCAAAAATACAGACCCATCAATTAAAAACAACTAGACTCTAATCAAGTTGAAAAATAGAGATTCATCCATTAAAATGAAACGACAGTCAAATCAAGTTGAAAAACGCAGATCCGTCTATTAAAAAGAAACTAGACTCAAATCAGGTTGAAAAAACATAAATTCATCCATTAAAAAGAAAGTAGACTCAAATCAAACTGAAAAAAGTACATTGGATTAAAAAGAAACTAGATTTAAATCAAGTTGAAAAGTACAATTCCATTGATTAAAAAAATATAGACTCGAATCAAGATGAAAATATATAAATCCATCAATTAAAAAGAAACTAGACTCAAATCGAGTTTAAAAACAAAAAACCATCAAGTAAAAGGAAATTAGATATGGTGAATAACACATATCCAACCATTAAAATAAAATTAGACTCAAATCAAGTTGAGAAAAACATATCCATTACTTAATAAGAAACTAGACTAAAATCAAGCTGAAAAAATACAAATCCATCAATAAAAAGGAAACGAGACTGAAATTAAGTTATAACGAATCCAGAACCATCAATAAAAAAGAAACAAGACTCAAATCAAGTTGAAAAATAGAAATCCGTCAATAAAAAAGAACCTAGACTTAATATAGGCTGAAAAATACTGATGCATCAATTAAAAAGAAAATAGAATTGCATCAAGTTGAAAAACACAAATCCATCTCTTTAAAGAAACTAGACTCATATAAAACAATGAATGAAGAGAAGCACTAAGATATAGCTAACAAAAAGACACCCAAGATGACAATCCTCGATTAACTCATAGAGATACACAACAGTCTGAACCAAAAAACTAATCATCTACATAGGAAAAAGGAATGAAAATATGCGTCTTTTAATCCCAGGTAACAAATACAAAAATAGTTAAGAAGAGAAGGACACAAATCTTACTTCTACAAGATGAGAAACAACGACGTACACTAAAGAGAGCCATGATTGTTGATCATCAAAAGAAAAACATGAACCAGACTGATATTGTGAAATCTCATCACCGTCGACTTATTCATTAGAGAGAGGAAATTGAGAAATAAAATTATGAACCCTCTATTGGAAACCCTAGTAATATATTAGTTGATATAGCAAAAAACCTCTTTTTTGGACTAGGCCATTTTATCTTGGCCTTCTTTTATTGTGTGTTTTCCATTCAATATGTTTATGCTATTTTGGGCTTGATAGAGTCTGAAAAAATATTTTTGTGTTGATTTTTAGTGCAAGCTCCTTGTGCAACTCTATGGAAAAATATATCGTGGAACAAATATTTATTCCTAATTAGCCTGAATGATAGAAAAGGTAAAGTAGTAAATATTAATCTTTAAATGTTGATCTAGACTATATCACACTTTTTCAATAATATAGCTACTCTACATGTTAACTCTCTTTATTAATACCTTTTTTTATAAAAAATCTATAGACATAAAATTTGTCTACAACGCCAAACTATAAGAATTTATTTAGTACCCAAGATACCAATTATTTTTTCAATTCACCTACTACATTTAATGTGTTACACTATTTTCATAGTAAAAATAATTTACTATCACAATTTTATTATCATCATCACCAAGCAGGAAGAAGTGTTGACCAACAAGTGTACATCATTGGATTTTAAAGTGCTACTAAAAGCTTGTTAAAGTTGACCAACTTCAACTGAACAACATTTAAGTCTAAGCGGAAATTAAAAGTTTTGATAGATGTGATTACTGGTATTAAGCAGTTGACGTATAAGGCCAAAAACATAGAAGTTGGTGTAATGCTAAATGACAAAAATACCTTATATGTTTTTCAAAAATTATAAATAAAATTTCATTCTTTAAACGAAAAAAGGAACGACCAATACAAATTAGTAAAAAAAGTTTGTATTTTATTTTTCGAAAAACAATTTTAGAGTTAAAAAAAATATTGTGTGTATATATATATACACACTCAAAATTAGAATATAAGTTTGTTCCTACAATAAATCTATATATGATAAAATATCTAATTGAACATTAAATAATAATTTTTTATCATCCTTGGAATACAAACGTCACAAATTAAATGTTACCACCTCTTTCTTTTCCTTCATTTATCAACAACTTATGGCATTGTAAACGTTCTCAAAATCTTTGTTTTTATTCATTTGTCGATTGAATCGTATAATCAATTTATATAAAATTCTTCTCATGTCACGCCCCGAGCATACACCCTAGACATGGCCGGCACTAGAAGACCAATGTTGGCCCCAAGCGAACCCTTGGCCTGTCCTTATTAACTCACCGGAAGACTTAAACACTAAAGAAACAACTCAAAGTGAATAACTTTAAATAATACTCAGCGAAAATGGCAACTCAAGTTTTATCGTTTACAAAAGAAATGAAAAGACTAAATAAACTAACTCTATCTGTCTATGAAGCCTCTAAAATAAGGAGGTATGTTAGGACAAGACCCCCAATCATAAAAAGTGAAAACAAGAAAAATAACAACTTAAATGATAAAGATGTCCTCCGGAACAAAAGGAGGCTCACCAACTAACTGTGAGTTGTTCATTGGATCAACAGTGCGCCAAATGTTGATCCTAATTAACTAAGTCTGCATCATTATACGATGCACGCCAATTGACATCAGTATATTGAATGTACGAATATGCGAGTTGGAATGTTAAAACAACATAGGCTTGAAAAAGAGTAAGAAAGAATACTTACCTTGGCTCTATTCGACTCATGAATAAGTAACTCATTGAAACTACTTATTTCATTATATAGCAATTTAAAGACATGTGCAATATAAATAAAAATTGTTTAAAACATGGTTTTCAATTTTGTATATGCAAAGATACCATTAACTCTAAAATGTACGTAAAAATACAAAATAATCTGATGTAAACTCATAATCTTAATAATTAAGAAAATATATCATGCTTCCTCTCAAAGTCTACTCGTGCAATGCATGAATGGAGTCCCATACCCCTATTCATACTAAGCAGATACTCTTGAGGAACCATGCTCAATACTACTCTTAGAAATATATTAATTCTGTGGTTTGAGATTAGTGCTCAAAACTTATGTTTAAAAACTCTCTTGGAAATCATAGTGTTACGACCCAAGGGTATACCCTAGAAGTTATGATATCCTCGAATCTTATAACGGCGTCGTCGACCTCTCGGAGGTCAAAGACAAGCCCTTAGACATCTTTCATTGCATAATCGTAAAAATAGCAGAAAAAAACTTTTCATAGCACATCATATGCAAGAACATTACTTCATACATATATAAAATGTCATAATACATAGTTAGACTCTAAGTGTCTTGTGCCATCTTAGACTCAATATCAATAGAGTAGAATAGGTACACGACCCTTAAAAACATAAAATATAAGTCTAAGCTATTACATCAATTTAAAGAAATATCTTGACATAGGAAACCCTTGAATCATAAGGGTCCCTTTACTTGAACTTGGGAGATCTATCCAAGCTCTTCACTTACGAGACATCCTCTATACATCACCACCTACAGTTGTGTAAAAAGATGAAGAAGAATGGTATTAGTAGAAGAATGCACTAAGTATGACAACCATGCAAAAACATGCATTTAAGAGGACATTTCATTTGAATTCATGCAACATGTATTTTTAGTAAACTTCATGAACATAGGACCATATAACCTCAATATAGTTCACATACATCATATAGAAATGGATACCGCTCATAATAGCACATAACTTCATTTATCATACTTCAAAACATATTCAATACATACCATACATTTCCTCCCTTTCTATCTTACTACTTTTCTTAAGTAACCCTCAAGTATACTTAGTACAATGTATCACTTTGAAGTCACCTTAAAATAGTGTTTCATAATGTGCTTCATAAACACAACCACATATACTCACAAGTCATAAGAACATCAAAGACATCAACTTCACATAAGGACCATCACCTAAGACAACTGCTAATTCACACTAGTGCAATGTGTAGGTAGCATCCCATAATGCTACTTCCACCAAGTGTACCTAAGAAGTAACCCTAGACTAGGCATAACATATTCAATAACTGATAAGATATTCAATCATGTCATAACAAAATAAATCAAGTCATAACATAATAAATCAAGCCATAACATATTCATTTAAATCTATAAATAAGGCCACATACTTCATGCCAACATATAAGGACTCTTTCCTTTACTACAACCTTAGTCATAAATAATTTAGTTCATATCATAGGTAAACTACCCTTATAACCCCTTCACAAGATTAGTTGTGCAATGTACACATGGAGTCCCATAACCCCACATATACTAAGTAAACCCATTTAGAAGCTTTACATGCATAGTCATAATTCATGTCTTAACATAACAAGGTCACTTAACATGCATTCATACAAGTCATATATAACATAAGTATTTACTTCATAAGGGTCTCCAATCCTATACTTTCTTGAAATCATCTAGTGCAATGTATAAGTAGGGTCCATAGTCCTCCTATACCAAGTACACTTCTCAAGGAATTAAGATTAGAGTTCATTTTCTTATCTTAGTTAATTTATTAATCTTCGGGAGACATAGACATAACCGGCATAGACCATGTGAGCTACATGGAATCCGGTGTTCTACTCCCACACCTAAAAGAGACGGTTAACACTTATTGAAGGTGTAACATTTCATACATAGCTATCTAGGAATAATCCACAAGGTAGAGTCCTATGCGGGTACATAGTTATGGAACAAGTAGATTGTTTCAAAAAAGCTTGACTAACTAAGCATGAAGGTTTTCGTCTCATGAGACAACATCTATGTTGGGAACCCGAACTTACTAACTTGAAGGTTCTTTTGTAGAAAGCCAGACTTACTAGACGTCAAGCTCCCACTATCATTTGTCATGATTGATCGGTGCTAGGCAAAATTTCCTTTTTAAACATCATTAAGCCTTTAGATAACATTATTTCATAAAGAATAGGCCTTATGTACTTACTCCCTCATATATCATATAACTCAAAGGTATCTAGGGTAAGAATGCTACATTCACCATAGAACCTACCTTATGTGAGAATGTCCTTTCACATAATCATATCTTGTTCATACATGCATGTGTGTGTACATATATATGAGATCTACCTTGACATAAGCACCTTTAGGAACACATGTTACTAACTTCATAAATCATATACTTCACATGCATATAAATAGGTAATGATGCATAAGAGAACTATCCTTTCCTTAGTCATCATGAATCTATCATACTCATAAATATGCATGAAGTGTGTGTGTACATTTGTCAATATGATTACATAATGGCTATCCTATAGAGTTTAGGGATCCACCCTCTAAGGATTTGAACATTTGTACAACATTCCTCAAGTCTCAAGTCATACACACATATATAGTATTAAGGACTATAGACTACACACACTCATATTACATCATAGGAGACTAGACGTACTTTATCATTAGAATAGAAGACTCCTAGCACACTTTGTTCACATATTCATATGGGGTTCATATAGGTAGGGGTCATGCTACAAGGATATTCAACATCGTTAACAATATAGACCACACCTAACCCTAACATGATCATCACACATATATATATAACATCATCCCCACACCTAGGTCATGCAACTAGTTCTGAGGCTATTCATATACTTCACGTAACATCAATTCACTTAGAACATGATATAAGAATCAAGGCATAATCCTTCAACTTCCTAAACATGCAAATCATCATTTCAATTCATCTTGCATCTGATGTCTTCAAGTCCATGAGCATAACACCTAAACATGTATAAGAATGTAAACACCGCCACCATTAGTGGACCATACCAATCAACACAATTCAATGTACATTCTAGGCTAATTAGAACAAATAGGTCAACTTACCAAATATCCAAGCTAATGATCATCTTTGATCATTCCTCCACAATTCATATTCAATTGATATAGATAGTAATAGAAATAAGCAATTCAATACAATCTAATCACAATTCTATAAACATGAAATCAAGATCACAAGACCCACATTATAGGCCAATTTGATAAATTAGGAGGATCATGGGTTCTTCATAAAATTAGATTGAAATTCATAATTAAAACATCAACTAAACATAAATCCTTCATTAGAATGACTTTGAAATTAATTTGACAATGAACCCATGGATAGGTTGAAAATTGGGAATTTTGGTCTTTGAATCACTTTTGAAATTCATTGATTGAACTTCTTAGATGAATGGATAACTAAGGATGAAGGATTACCGTACCTTATTGATGGAAGACCCATGAATAATTGGAGAATAAACCATAGAAATCCAGACACTAACTTGATCTTTAGTTTTGGTCTCCCATGGAGGTTTTGGGAGAATTTGGAAGAGATGAGAGTTTTGGGGTTTTTCATTTCTTAATGGGTGTTGGGATTTTGACTTGGGAAACGGTTCAAAAAGGTATTAAAAACAGTTTATAAACGTTTCCCTAAGTTACCAAAACACCCCCATACTTATTTGGACTTTTAGACATGTCAAACTCAACTTTCAGCTTTGAAATATTCATCGGGGAACAGTTTCGTCGTGGAGTTGTTCCCACAAGTTCTTGGGAATTAATTCTTGGACAGTAGTCGGGGTTTGTGTTTCACTAATGCACAAACCCTGCTGCCTTGTGCAGATTGCTTGGCCAAAGTTTGGGGTCCCTTCGTGGACCCCTAGGGCAATCCTTGGGAGGTCAGACCTGGACGTTTTGACTCTTAACATGTCTATTAAGGTACTAGGGTAAACTACACTGCTTCTAAACTCCAAATAACACATAAAAACAAGGCAAACATACAAGGACTCTCTAGCACGTCTAAAGATGAACTTTCAAACGTCTTGGACGTTTTGGACGTTTGACCCCCAAACTCTTCAAAAATGAACACACTGTCTTCTAACACTATAATTAGTCATTTAAGGACTTAATAAACTCATAACCAACATGTTAGGATCTAATTAAACCTATCTCATTTTGAGGGTGTAACACATAGTAGAATTTTCTGCTACTAAAAAAAAAATCTCAGAATGTTTTAAAATCGTCATTCATCAATGAAGAAAAGAACATTTGCAAGACAACTCCAAATATTTTAAATTATTTTTAAATTTTTTTACGGATAAGGCACCAGTATCTCCTAAGACTCTAACTAGAATTTCAGAAACACATCTTAACTATACAAAGTTTATATTACACCCAAATCCATTTTTAATTTGTAATTTTGTACTCTTTTTTTTTTGGTCAATGTGGCATCCAAACATCTCCAACGCACCTCAACTTCATGTAGTCACAAATTGTTTTACGTAAGCCAAAAGGTGTTTAAAATTATAAAATAATCTAGGTAAATTACATGTACTTCGTACGGGATTGAACTATTTTATTAAGTTTACATATGATCATTCAATAATATTTATATCGATACAAACATTACATTGTCAAGAATATTTTATCTTAAGACAAAGCGCTCCTCTCAAATCTGAAAATTCTATATCATTTTTTATTTCACTTTTGCTATACAAAAGTTATGAGTCATAGATAGATTTTAAGTATAAAAAATAAGTCTAATAAAATCTCACTAGAAATAGTTGGTCAGATGTAATGAAATTTTTTAAATTCCAAGAAGTTATAATGTACAACATCAGACGTTAAAAAAGAAACCAAAAAACGTTGAACAACAACACTCCAAAGTAAAGTGGAACATCACGTCCATACAAGATCATAATTAATTAAATTCAAATGGAAGACCTTGAACTCCTTTCTTATGAACCTCAATCAATCTTTATTTTATTATTGTATTTCAAATCAAGTATATGCTAAAAATGACCCTAAAATTGTAATTATCATAAATGCTTTTTTTGTCGTTGTCTCATAATAGTCATTACTATTTTTAATGTTTCATTCACCGTCCCTAACTTATTTGGATTAAGGCATAGTTATTGTTATGGTCATAGTATGGAGTTAAATAAAACCAAAGCTAACCGAGCACTAGGGGACATCTGAATGTTCAAAATGACATATATTAAACAAATATTTTGACATATTATATATTAAAATATCACAGCATAATTTTTTGAGCTCTGGAACTCACAAATATCCAAAAATAATAATAAATGACATTACTTTCCTAACAATCAAGAAGAAAAATGCATGTTTCTTAATATAGGTTTCAAAAAGATAATGTTTAGGGGTTTTCCCAAGTTTACAGTTCACAAAGTTAATTGAAAGAAGCCAAAAAAAAAGAATTATTACTTCTTTATTCAAAAAATTTAAAACTGTACCAAAAGAATTAGTTATCACTATAGAAAAATGATCTTTAACGATAATTTATAGCTTAATTATCGCTAAATATGTATTTTTAGAGGCAATTGATATTCTGTATAAATATCCCTAATGTCTATAGAAACATTGAATCCAATGATGATTAATTAGTTTCGGTAACGGCTTTAGCACTATTCGTGAACGTGCATGATCTCTTATATGCCCAGAAAGAAGAGAATATAAATATGACAAATTATTTAACTTGCTATAAAAGATGTGGAATAATTGTCTCTATACAAATATTCTAGGAATAGGTGCAATGGCATACAAAATGGTTGTACCCAAGAAAAAATAATCAAAATAATATACTAATTGTGGAAAACAAGAGAACAATCATTTTGGTTCTTTTAACAAACTTCATCATTGGTCCCATATTAGTTATTAAATATATATTGTTCTGTTCTATCAAATATAGAACAACCCACAAGCAATTTTTCCAAAAAATTATATGAAGAAAACCTGAAATTTTTAAAAGAAGTCATCAAAATTGCAAAAAGAAGTTGGAATACACACATAAATTACTGTGATTTATAGTAAAACAATTAAGCTTCATGAAATAGGAGGAAGAAAACATTGAGGCTAACAGGCTTAAGTAATGTATTTGAATTCGGAAAAAAACATACTAATAATAATGACATAAATAAAACATTTGTTTACTAATGAATCAAATGTAATGAATTCAATAATCAACCATTTCAACACTGTATCGCATTGCAATTGAAATCAATTTTCTTTGTTTGTGTGACGAAACATGTAGAAAGGGAAAAAAGAGGAGAAATTTTCAATCATCCTTGTTTAAAGTTTAACTGTGATATTTCTTAACTTGAAATAACTAATAATAAGCTAAGAAACCATGAATAATCATTTTTGGAAATAAATAGGGAAAATCTGGAAAATTTCCTAAGTGTAAAAGTGATGTTTTTGGTCATTTTCAAATGGTCATAACTCCCAGATCAGGAGAATTTAGGGTTAGTTATACATATTGTTTGAAAGCCCTTGGAAATATCTTTTCAACGACCTCAAGTTTGTACATTTTGGATATTGTATGAGGGAGATATGCCATTTAGAAGTTGGGATGTTGGACAGAGGACAGTCCAATCCGGATTTTAGTAAGGTAAATTAGGCTTTTCACCCTAGTATTTCCTATTTTGTTTTAAGGGTTTATTAGGGATAAAACCAAGTCCCAATTCAGTTTTAGAAAAGTTGAGAACACTTAGGGCTTGGGAGTAAAGAGAAGAGAAGAGGAATATCAAGATCGCCAAGAACTGTTGCATGGATTTCGTCGGGGGTGATCCCTATCAAAGTATGTGAGATCTTTATGTGTTGGGTCCATTCACCCACACACCAATATGTTTAATCCAGAATATTTAATATAGATTGAATGATAAATCTAGATGTTTTGATGAACAAATTGAAAAATCCCTATTGGTGGGGTTGTAGAATACCTTTAGTGGTTTGGTTTGTGTTTCAGGGATGTGTTACGAGTCTAAAATATTGGCTATTGAGTATATTAGTGATTATAAGTGTTTGGGGTAAGATCCATGGAAGTTTTGGAGTTTTAGAATTGATAATCGGAGAAGAAAAATCGGAAAACCCGTTTGACAAGCCCTGGGTGCCGCGCCTACCAGAGTCCCTCAGGAAGGACATTGTCTGTCAGGATCGGAAATGTTGCGCCAGCCAAAACGCCTGGGGACAGCCTCTAACCGTCAGTCTCTGGCACCCCGCACCTCTTAGAGCACTAGGGTTACCTGGAGTTCCCATTTCTCCGCCATCTTTTTGTACGAGTTCCAAAGTGATGTACCTATAAATCTTAGTTGATTCCAACACTCTAAAGTACATCTAAACATCATGAAATCATTCATAAACATGATATAAATATCCTTGAATCAATAAGCTAATTCAAGAAAAGTTAGGATCAAAGTCAAAGAAGTTAAAGAGTTAAGTCTAAGTCAATGAAGTAAGTTAAAGTGAAGTTTTAAAAGCATCCAGGAGTCTTATTTAAACCTTTTAACTTTGTTTTAAGACTCAAGTTTCATGTTATTGAAAGAGTAAAAGTTGAAGTCTTGTAACATATTGTAACTTTAAATAACTAAGAATAAGCTAAGAAACCAAGAAAAATAAATTTTTGAAATAAGGAGGGATCTGGAAATTTTCAGCTTTCAAAAGTGAGTTTTGGTCATTTTCAAACGGACAAAACGTCCATATCAGGAAGAGTTTGGATGAGTTATTTATATGGTTGTAAATCCCTTGGTATGATCTTTCCAACGCCTCCGAGTTTGCAAAAATCCGATGTCATATGAGGGAGATATGCCTTTCGAAAATTGGGTTGTTGAGCTGAGGAAAATCCAATCCGGATTTTAGTAAGGGTAAAGTTGTCTTTTCACCCCAGAATTTCCTAATTCGTTTTAAGGTTATATTAGGGGTTAAACCAAGTCCCAAATCAGTTTTAGAAAAGCTAAGAACGCTTAGGGCTTGGGAGAAAAGAGAAAAGAAGAGAAAGATCAAGAATTGTCCAAGAACGCCAAGATCATTGCGTAGATTTCGTCGGGGTTGATCCCTATAGAGGTATGTGAGATCATTCTATGTTGGATCATTTAGACACACCCTAATTGGATTTAATTCAGCAAGTTAGAGTTTATTTAATGATGAACACATAAGTTCTTGACGAAAAATTGTGAAATTCTCGTTGGTTGAGTTGTAGTTCATATCTAATAGTTTTGATTCATGTTTCCATATAGTTTTAGGGTCTAATCTATTGGGTATTGAGTATATTAATGATTCTAAGTGTTTAGGGGAAGATCCATGGAAGTATAGGAGGTTTAGAGATGAAAAATGGAGAAGAAAAGTCGGAAAACCCCGTTTGACAACCCCTGGGGCGCCACACCGGCCAGAGCCCCTCTGGACAGGATCTGTCTGACATGCCCTGGCGCGCTGGGCCAGCCAGAGTACCTCAGACCAGAGTCTGTCTGTCATACTTTGGTGCTCTGCGCCTCTAAGAGCACCAAGGTCACCTGGAGAACCCGTTCTTTCCCTATCTTTTTATACTAGTTCCTAACAGATGCACCTACCATTCCTAGTTTATTTAAACGTTCTAAAGTACATCTGAACTTCATGAAATAATCCATAAACATGAGATCATTATCCTTGAATCCATAATCGATTTCAAGGGAAGTTACAATCAAGGTTAAGAAAGTTCATAAGTAAAGTCCAAAGCTATGAAGTGAGTTAAAGTAAAGCTTTTCAAAGTTCTTAGAGTCTTACAAAATCATTTTTAGCTTCATTTTATGGATCAAGTTCGAGTTAACGAAAAGATTAAAGTTTGAGTTCATTTCTCAAAAGGTATAAGGAACTAAGTATTCCCTAAAAAATTAATAAATGTTTTTATATTTAAAACAAGAGAAAACTAAGAGTCCAAAAGAGTTTATCAAGGGGAACATTGACATCAAGAGGAGCGTTTTTAAGCAAAAAGAGTTGAGAAAATTATCTCAACTCAGTTGAAAGAGGATATTTTTAAAGCATGAGCTAAAGTAAATTTTGGGAGTAGTATTGAGCACCGATGTGGGGATGAGAGTTCAGATTAACCCAATTCTCCATGTAAACAATGTCGCCATCATGGGTATTAACTTGTCATACTTTTTAGATGACCACGTAAGTTATCTAGTGGATCCACTTAATTGAGGATGTCTTATGCGATAGCAAAGTATAGGACAGTTCCGACAGCGTGGGCGAGACGTTGTATCACCACTTAGGCTCATACTGGTGGTTGTCAATTAGAGAAACTCCCACAGAAATTATATTACTTTAATATATAAGAAAAATTGTGTTTATTATTGTTTTATCTTTAATCAACTAAGTCTTTACACTAATTTTACCAGTTTTATATATATTGCATTTGTCTTTATTTATTTATATTGAGTTATTATCTTGTGAGTCAAGAAGAGCAATGGTAAGTTCATTCTTAATCCATTTCAAGCTTTATAGATGTGTTTAGCATTCCAACTCGCATACTCGTACATTTAATGTACTGATGTCAATTGGCCTGCATCGTCTTATGATGAAGACACATGTAGCCAAGATCAGTATGTAGCGCTTGGTTGATCTTGTTTGAGCTCCAGAGTCAGTGGTGAGCCTCCTTGCATTCCGGAGGACATCTTTTTCATTTGCTTTACTAGTTTAGTTTATTAGGATGTTATGGGGTCTATCCCAACATCCATCTAAGTTAGTTTAGAGGCTTTGTAGATACCTAGTAGTTCAATAGTCTTTACTTTACATTCTTATGTTAAAGACATGAGTTGCCATTTTGCCAGTTTGAATGTTTAAAGTTTTAAAACATTACAGATTGTATTAGTGTGTAGTCTATTTAAGTTCTTTCATTCTTAATAATGATTGTTCTATTCCGCTGAGTTAAGTAGGCTAGGTCAAGGGTTCGCTCGAGACCAGCAATGGTCACCGAGTGTCAGCCACATCCAGGGTGTAGGCTCCGAGCGTGACAAACTTTTCAATAGAGCACAGAGTTCAAGAGTCCTAGGGAGTCTATGAAGTTGTGTCTGTAGATTTTTTGTCATTAGCGTGAAACGCGCAACATCTATGATTAGAAGGCTACGACATTTAGGAAAATCTCAATTCTTTCATATTCTTATTTGTGCGTTAGAGTTTATATCTAAAAGTCTCTCTCTTATTTATGCTTCTTCATATTTTGTAGATTTATCATGCCTCCATGAGAAGCAGTCATAGGTCGACATGCCAGAGGAAATGTTGAAGAACAAGAGGTTCCTAATGCACCAGATGTGCAATCCCAAGGAGAGGTTACCAACGCTGAATTCTGGGAAGCTATCCGGATGTTAAGTCAAGTAGTAACTAAAAAAGACGGTCAACAGAGAGAAGCTCGAAAGTGGATCACACCTTGAGGGATCGTGAGTTTCTGAGAATGAATCCTTTTCGCTTCACCGGATCAAGCACTACTGAGGATCCAAAAAACAATATAGAAGAGTTGAAGAAAGTGTTTGAGGTAATGCATGTGGTTGATGTTGAGAGGGTTGAATCAGCTGAATACCAACTGCAGAGTGTTTCTAGAACTTGGTTCCACCAATGGAAGAAAGGTAGAGTTGAGGATGCACCACATCCACGTTGGCTTTCTTTGAAGAAGCCTTCTTGGTGAGGTTCTTTCCTCGAGAACCGAAGGAATCTAAGGTAAGAGAGTTCCTCACCTTGAAAAAAGACTCAATTAGTGTTCATGAGTATGGGTTGAAGTTCACCCAACTGTCTCTCTGTGCCCTAGAGATGGTGAAAGGCATGAGGAGCAGAATGAACTTGTTTGTTGCCTCTTTGGATCCTGCTTCAAGTAAGGAAGGTAGGGCTACCATGTTGATAGGGGACATGACATATCCAGGCTTACGGTGTATGGTCAACAAGTTGAAAAGGAGAAGTTGAGGGACAGAGAGGAGTAAAACATTGTTCATGACATGAATAACAATTATCATAAATATTACGATATTTTATCTTTATACATAATATATCTTTTGCAACATATTATTCCTCAACTAATATTTAAGTAAGGCTATCATAGATATGTACTTTTACAAAAAGTGTACTTCTATAATGAACTTAAACACTTTTATAATTAGAGCGTTATACAGACAAAAAATATAACATAAAAAATAGTTCTAAAGAAAATTAGGTCGTTACACATAAATGTTGATACAAATACTTGAATTAACTAAGAATAAGCTAGCGAACCATGAATAATCATTTTTGGAAATAAATTAGGAAATCTGGAAAAATTCAAGTTTTCAAAAGTAAGTTTTGGTCATTTTCAAACAGCCATAACATCCAGCTCAGGAGAAGTTTGGATGAGTTCTTTATATGGTTGAAAATACATTGGGAATATCTTTCAAACGCCGCTGAGTTTGCACATATCCAATGTCGTATGAGGGAGATATACCTTTTGTAACTTAGCTGGGGACTAAGGAAAGTGCAATCCAGATTTTAGTAAGGGCAAAGTTGTCTTTTCACCCTAGTATTTTCAAATTCGTTTAAGGGTTATTTAGGGGTAAAGACCAAGTACCAAATCAGTTTACAAAAATTAAGAATGCTAAGGTCTTGGGAGAAAAGAGAAAAGAACAATAAGATGAAGAATTTTCGAAGAAACGCCAAAATCGTTGCGAGGATTTCATCGAGGGTGATCTCTATCGAGGTATGTGAGATTATTTGGTGTTTGTTCCTTTCACCCACAACCCAAGTTAATTCGATACAGACAATTTTAGTTTATTTGAATGAAAATCTTGAAGTTCTTGATGAAAAGTTGTGAAGTTCTTGTGGGTTGAATTGTAGTTGATCTCTAGTAAGTTTGATTCATGCTTTTGGAATGTTTCGAGTCTAATCTATTGGGTAATGAGGTATTTAGGTATCAAGTTTTTATGTGGAATCCGTGGATGTTTAGGAAGTTTAGAGATGAAAAACGGATAAGAAAATTCGAAGGTCCCGTGAGATAGCCCTTGGGGCGCCGCACCTGCCATAGACCCTCAGGAAGGCTCTATTTGACAGGCCCTGGCGTGCCGCGCTTTACAGAGCACCCCACACTAGGGTCTGTCCGACATGCCCTGGCACCCCGTGCCTCTCAGAGTACCAAGACCCCCTGGAGACCCGTTCATTCCCTATTTTTATGGCACTAGTTCCTAAGTGATGTACCGATCATTCCTAATTGATTTCAACACTCTAATATACATCTAAACATCATGAAATCATGATCCATGAATCCATAATCCACTTCAAGGGAAGTTAAGATCATAGTCAAAGAAGTTAAGAGTTAAGTTTAAAGGTTAAGAAACAAGTAAAACTAAGTTCCTAAAGCATTGATAAGTCTTAAACAAACTTTTTAACTTTGTTTTAAGGTCTAGGTAAAGAGTTGAGTTAAATTCTCAAACACTATAAGGGAACTAATTATTCCCTTAGCGTTAAGATTCGCGTCTTCAAAGAGCATAAAGTTGAGTTCATTTCTCAAGAGTTATAAGGGAACTAAGTAGTCCCTCAGAGCTTAAACTAAAATGTTTTCACACTTTTGAGAAAGTAAGGAAGCTATATTTCCACAGAGCCTATGGCTAGTTTTAATAGAAAAAAGAGAAAACTATGATTTCCAAGAGATCTTTTTAAAAGCTATGTTTTGAGCACTAATCTCAAATCACAGAATCTGAGGATGCGAGTTCAAATTAACTCAACTCTCTACGTAAACAATGTAGAAATCATGGGTAGAAAAGGGTCATACTTTGTAGATGAACCCTCGTTATACTTTACTAGTGGATTCATTAGGCACTTCAGGTCCTATACTCTGGCAAGGTTAGGATGGTCGGGCAGCGTGGGCCGAGTAACGCTGTATCATCACTACAACACTTAAGTGATGGTTGTCAGTTATAGAAGCTCGCATATGAGTATTGTATCTTCATATACATCCGTTATTTGTATACTTGTATAAATTCAGAGTTAATAACATATGTTCAGTCAGCATTTGATTATATTGCAATTACATTTAAACTGCGTATATTGAATAAGAGTTAGTAGATTAGGAGTAAGTATAGACAAGGTAAGTGGTCTTTTTATTCTTTCCAAGCTTAAGTGTTGTTTAGAATTCCAACTCGCATACTCGTATATTCAATTTACTAATGTCAGTTGCCCTGCATCATTTTATGATGCAGACGGAGGTAACCAAGATCAGCACACAACGCTTCATTGATCAAGATTGATATGCAGAGTTAGTGGTGAGCCTCCTTACATTCCACGGGACATCCTTTTCATTTGCTTTACTAATTTAAATTTTAGGATGTTGTGAGGTCTGTCCCAACACACATCTCAGTCAGATTACAGGCTTCGTAGACAACTAGTAGTTCAATAGTCTTTACTTTTCATTCTTATATTAATGACTTGAGTTGCCATTTTGGCCATTTTGGATGTTTATACTTATAAAACATTCTAGATAGTATTACTGTGCATTTTAATTATGTTCTTTTATTCTCAAGTATGACAATTGTCTTCCGCTGAGTTAAGTAAGCTAGGTCAAGGGTTCGCTCGAGGCCAGCAATGGTCACCGAGTGTCATCCATGTCCAGGGTGTAGGCTCCACCCCTGAAAAACCTGGTATCAGAGCACAGAGTTCAGGAGTCCTAGGGAGTCAATGAATGCATGTCTGTAGAGTCTTAGTCATCGGTGTGAAGCGCGCCACATCTAGTATTAGGAGACTACAACATTTAGGAATGTTTCACTTCTTTCATATTCTTTTCGAGCGTTTGAGTTTAGCTCTAAGAGTCACTCTCTAATTCGTGATTACGAGTATTTTATGATTCATCATGCCTCCACAAAGAGCAGTCAGAGGTCGACCAGCCCAATGAAATGTTGAGGAACATAAGGTCCCAAATCCACCAGATGTGTAACCTAAAGGAGAGGTTACAAATGATAAATTCAGGGAAGCTATGCGGATGTAAAGTGAAGTAGTAACCAACCAAGTTGGGTAACAAAGAGAATCTTGAAAAGAACCGGTTGACACCTTGAGGGTTCGTGAGTTTTTGAGAATGAATCCTCCTAGTTTGACAGGATCAAGCACTACTGAGCATCCAGAAAACATTGTGGAGGTGTTCAATAAAGTGTTTGAGGTAATGTATGTGGTTAGTGTTGAGAGGGTTGAATTGGCTGCATACCAACTGAAGAGTGTGACTGGAAATTGGTTCGACCAATGGAAGGAAAGCAGAGCTGAGGATGCACCACATCCAAGTTGGGCTTTCTTAGAAGAAGCCTTCTTGGGGAGGTTCTTTCCTCGAGAACTGAAGGAAGCAAAGGTACGAGAGTTCCTCACCTTGAAAGAAGACTCCATGAGTGTTCATGTGTATGGATTGAAGTTCACCCAAATGTATATCTATGCTCCGGAGATGGTAAAGGACAAGAGCAACAGAATGAGCTTATTTGTTGCCGCTTTGGGTCGTGCTTTAAGTAGGGAAGGTATGGTTTCCATGTTGATAGGGTACATGGACATATCAAGGCTTATGGTTTATGTGCAACAAGTTGAAGAGGAGAAGTTGAGAGACAGAGAGGAGTACCGAAACAAGAAGGCAAAGATAAGTAGTGAGTCTGGCCAACAAAAAGGTGGTTCAAGTCAACCACAATTTCAGAAACCAAAAGAACATGCACCATTATCTGATAGAGCACCTGCGCCCAGAAACCGAGGTGATTATAGTAGAAACAATTCGGAGAACTTCAAGTCTAGAACGACTCAGTCTCAAGGTAGTGGCAGAAGGCACTACAAGAAAAACTGCTATTTAAGACCAACATTTAGGGACAAGTTAATAATCTCGTCTCAAAATGTACATGTATTAGGACGAGATTAAATTCTCGTCCCTAATTATATATGTTATTGCGAAGGTACAAAATCTAGTCCTTAAAAGAAAGTTCTGTCTGGTCCCAAAATAAAAATGTGGTGAGAAGCGGGAAAAAGAGCATTTTTAATTTTCACAAAAAGTCATGATTCGCCAAAAATTTACCCAAATAGTTAAAATTCATTTTTTAAAATAAAACCCCTATAATTTAATAATAAAAAACACTTAGTTAAGTCGCTTCGTATTTCAATACACTGAAACCCTAAATTAACTTTATCACATGTTGATGTAGCAGCTCTTCAATCACAATTTACTTTAAACAATTGTGCTAATACCTTTGATTTTCATCTGCACATTCTCAAAATAGAGAAATCACAGATTATTGGTCATCAAGTTCGACCATCTTTTGCAAGTTGACATATTTCTAATCGGTTCATGGGAATCGCTTTTGGAGAACTTGTGTGGAAAAGCTTGTTGATGGTGAGTTTTCGTGCCTTCCTATCCTTGCGAGGATTTTTAAAGTATATGCTCCTATTTTATTTTCTCTGTTTGTTTAGCTTAATATATAATTTGCATTAGAACTGCAAATAAATACGCTTGAACAAATCAAAAGGAAAAACTCATAATTTTGTGTTAGTTGAAAATTTTGAGAAATAAATTAAGATCTTGATGATATTTAAACAGTGGGATACACATTGATGTCTCTTAGGCTAAGTTTGTCTTTGACGAGAAACCACAATTGTACAATATTATACTATGTTTTAATTCATAATGGAGTTTGAAAAGTTTAAGTCTATTATTTATATCTTATTACTGCTATCAGAGTGCAGGTTTATCTAACTATTAGAATGTGCTTTTGCATCTGTCGCATTTCTGATGTTATGCAAATACCATTTACCGTGTCTTATTCTGTCTCTCATTGTTTGAGAAGGCGATGATCACAGAGTAATGATATAATACCCTAGTTCAGCAGGCAGCTAAATGAAGGAATTTTTCCGAAAGGTAAAAATTAAAAATGACATTGTATTTTGCTCAAAAAGTTTAAATTGCACTGGCCAACTTCCTTTTGAGTCAGACACTGCAGCTCCTCTGTTATGACCATTCTGCAAATGTTCTTGTATTTTTTAATCAACCACTTTTCTTTATAGAAGCCCTTAATTCCTGATGGTTAATAGAGGATGATCTGTCCTGATTTAGTTAGTTTTCTTTAGTTGTGACTTGGATGCAAATATTTTTATACTAGACATTTTTCTTAAAAAGAGGTGTAGTTGTCTGCTTTGCAGTTATAGGTTCAGTTTCATTTTACATTCCCAGGGTAAAAATTCACTATACATTATACATTGTAGGACATCAAGTTCGACCCTCAACCCTTAGCAACACTGAATTTTGTTCTTTTCTTGATTCTCTTTTGTGTTTGTTCTATTAAAATTTATCTGTATATTCATCTTCGCTATCTGATCATTTTCTGTATGTGTATAATTAGTCAAAGATTGTTTACAATGACGGAACATCATACTACGGAGCTAAATTCAATATCACACGGCCTATACTAGCACATTCCAAATATAGTACACGATAACAACCACATCTACTTCACACTATCTGAACATAGAATGTCAGTAACACATAGAGCTTATTTATCGAGGATTCTTTAAGTTTTGGTACAACTTAAGTAGTGAAGCTTATAAGTACCATCAGAACTTATATCAATTTTTGTTCATCTTTAGAACATCTGAGGCTACTGTCTCGTTGTTACCTCACTGTCCTCGATTTATTTTTGAATTACCTGGCAATCATCACCCCTTGTTGAAGTTACTAGACGACTCACAAAACAATATTTCAACTCTTCAAAATATATAGTTTCCTCACTTTCTAAAGTTAGTTCATATTGATAGAATGTTCGTTGACATCATCCTAACAACTTTACTATCATTGCCCCATCAAAAATTGGCAACTCAAAATTATTCAGCAGCGCCACCATCATCTTTAGCAAATATCTTCAGCCCGGATCAGCTATCAGTGCTCATTTAACAACTACCAATTTGCCAGCATGTTGTTTTTATGCTATAGAGATAGATAAATTTAATTTTACACTTGTAGAACCTCTATTTTTAGGTAATCTTGATACCACCATTAACCCCATAAAAATATGTTGAGCTTTTTGTCATGTTAGCAATGAATCCAGAAGCTTGTGAAAACTCCCTGAAACATTAAAATAGCAGCTGCACAGACCTGATCTCACCTTTGCAGAAGAAGAAAAATCCATGAGCAAAACAAATCTATGTGACCTTTGTAGACTTGTTTCTGGAAAACGGGAATTTGTAGTTTCAAGTGCATTTTTGGTAGTTGTTATTGCTGTTTCAATCTAGTGCTTCTTGTAGTTCAATATAAAACATTCATGGCGTGTATACTACATCTGAATTCTTTTTTACTAATTTTCTCTTGTTACTGCAGCTTGTTGATGTTTCTGTCGAATTGATGAATTTTACACTTCTTTTCCAGTGAGTACTTTAACGAATTCTTGTGTAAGTTCTTATATATTTTTATATACCAATCTGTATTTATCATCTTTACAAATTTTCTTCTTACAGATTTTTAAAGATTGAAGTTACAAGTCAAGATGAAAGTTTAGAAGATGCACAACTTCATTACTATTTTGCTAATAATATTATGTAGAACTTGATAACATACTATAGCTTGGGATGTTAATTGATAAAGATTTTTTGAGAAAACATTCAAATTATATGTATAATACTTTTGTATAGAATTTTTATCAATAAAAATATTATATTTAGTGATAAAAGAGTATGTACAATTGGTGATAAACTAGAGGACGAACTAGTTGCTTGTCTCTAAAGGTTAATCTAGGACGAGATAGTTGCTAGTCTCTAAATGTTAATCTAGGACAAGGTAATTTCTAGTCTCTAAAGATTAATCCAGTACGAGGTTTTCAGTTGTCGCAATAGTATTATTTAGGACCAGATATTTACTCATCGCAAAAGAGATTTAATGGTCGCGGGTAACTACTTTTCGAATATGAAAATTGCCTAATTGGGACGGGATTCACGGTCTCTAGAAGTGCATTAGCGACTGTATAAAATGTCGTCTCTAATAACAGTTAGCGACCAGCTATAACAACTCATCGCAAATAACCATTAGCGAAGAAGCTTATTAGGACGGGTAGCGACCAACATTTTACCGTCATAATAGGCCATCTGCGACCAGATATGGACATTTAGGGACGAGATTTCCCTTCGTTACAAGCATTCTTTCTTGTAGTGAGGAAAAAGTAGGGCTCCTGCATGTACTAAGTGTGGTAGAAACCACCCAGGAAATTGTCATGATGGCCAGAAAGGTTGATACAAGTGTGGTCAAGAGGGTCGCTTCATGAGAGAGTGCCCCAATAATAATCAAGGTGGTGGAAATCCGGGCAATAGTGCTCAATCTTCATCAGTTTCTCCACCGAACAGGGCTGCACCTAGAGGAGCCACTTCTGGTACTGGTGTAGGGGCAAACCGTCTTTATGCAATAACTAGCCGCCATGAGCAAAAGAACTCTCCAGATGTCTTTACGTGTATGATCAAAGCTTTTACTTTTGATATTTATGCTTTGTTAGACCCAGGAGCAAGTTCATCCTTTGTAACTCCTTATGTTACAAATCAGTTTTAAATTCTTCCTGAAAAGCTTTGTGAACCCTTTTGAGTTTCTACACCTGTTGGGGAGTCTATTCTAGCGGATAGAGTCTATCATGATTGTACTAATTCCATCAATCACAAAAACACCATGGCTGATCTAGTTTAATTGGACATGGTAGATTTTAATGTCATTCTAGGTATGGACTAGATCCATGCCTGTTATGCATCAATAGATTGCAGAAATCGAGTTGTCAAGTTTCAAATTCCAGATGAGCCACTCATAGAGTAGGCTAGTAGTTCAGTAGTGCCTAAGGTTCGTTTCATTTCGTACCTTAAGGTGAGGAAATTAGTCTCAAAGGGTTGTATTCATCACTTAGTCGGAGTTAATGACTCAAGTATTAAGGTAGCTTCCCTTCAATCAGATCCTATAGTCAGTGAGTTTCCAGAAGTCTTTCCGGATGATCTACCTGGAGTCACTACCAAAAGGGAGACAGACTTCGGCATAGACATCATCCCAGATACTCATTCTATCTCTATTTTTTCATACAGAATGGCACTAACAACGTTAAAATCTCTGAAGGAACAATTGAAAGATTTGTTAGATAAAGACTTCATTCGATCAAGTGTCTCACCTTGGGGCGCTCTCGTCTTATTTTTTAGGAAGAAAAATGGTTCATTTAGGATGTGTATAGACTACCGCCAATTGAATAAGGTGACCATCAAGAATAAATATCCTCTCCCAAGGATACTTGATCTTTTTGATCAACTTCAAGGTGTTTCTTGTTTTTCTAAGATTGACCTTAGGTCAAAGTATCGTTAGTTGAAAGTTAGAGAATGTGATATTCCAACAAATAGCTTTTGAACGAGATATGGGAATTATGAATTTTTAGTTATGTCCTTTGGCTTGACAAATGCACCTGCAGCACTCATGGATCTTATGAAAAGAGTTTTCAAACCTTATTTAGATCTGTTTGTCATCGTCTTCATTAATGAAATACAGATTTATTCAAGGAATGAAGAAGATCATACTAGTCACCTAAGGATTGTTCTTCAGACGTTGAGAGATAAGGAGCTATATGCCAAGTTCTCCAAGTGTGAGTTTTCGCTTAAGTTTGTGGCATTCCTAGGTCAGATTTTTTATGGTGAAAAGATTAGAGTTAACACTCAGACAATCAAAGTAGTTCAGAGTTAGCCTAGACCCACATCTCCAATAGATATAAAGAGTTTCTTGGGCTTGGCTGACTATTATAGGAGATATTTTTAATGACTCTCATCTATCTATTCTCCTTTGACCAAGTTAACTAAGAAGATAGTCAAGTCTCAATTTGAATATTTTAAGAACATCTTTCAGGAGTTGAAAAAGAGATTGAACACCATTCTGGTCTTGACATTACAAGAGGGTACTCAAGGCTTTGTGGTGTATTGTGATACATCAAGATTTGGTTTGGGATGTGTGTTGATGCAGAATGGCAAGGTTATAGCTTATGCCTCTAGACAGTTGAAGGATCATGAGAAGATATGGCATCACTAATTTTGTCATGTTCATGTTGAAATATTCACTGATCACAAGAGCCTCCAATATGTGTTAACTCAGAAAGAGCTAAATCTCAAACAAACAAAGTGGTTGGAATTACTCAAGGATTATGATATGAGTATTCTTTACCACCCAGATACGACTAATGAGATTGCTTATGCCTTAAGCAGGTTTTTCATGCGAAGTACTTCCCATGTCAAAGAATGGAAGAGAGAGTTAGCTAAAGATGTGCACATACTTGCACGTCTGGGAGTCAGATTTATGGATTCCACAGAAGGAGGCATAGTGGTGACCAATGGGGATCAATCATCATTAGTGTTAGAGGTGAAAGAGAAGCAAGACCAAAATCCTATTTTTCTTGATTTGAAGGCAAGTTTCCATAAGCAAAGAGTATAGGCTTTTGAAGAAGGGGGAGATGGTGTGCTGAAGTACCAAGGCAGATTATGTGTACCAAAGGTGGATGGACTCCAACAGAGGATCTTGGAGAAGGCTCATAGCTCCAGATATTCCACTCATCCGAGTTCCACCAAGATGTACCGCGACTTGAGAGAGGTATATTCGTGGGAAGGCATGAAGAAAGATATTGTTGAGTTTGTTTCCAATTGCTCAAATTGCCAGCAAGTTAAAGTATAACACTAAAGGCCTAGAGAGGCTTGGATCAAAATATAGAACTTCCAAAATGGAATTGGGAGATGATTAATATGGACTTCATCACAGGATTCCCAAGGTCTCGCACGCAACATGATTCTATTTGGGTTATTGTCGATAGAATGAAAAAGTCAGCCCACTTCTTGCTGGTAAAACTACATATTCGGCCTAGGATTATGCTAAGTTGTACTTTCAGGAAGTTGTATGAATTTATGGAGTTCCGTCTCCATTATTTCAGATAGAGGTGCACAATTTACTGAACATTTTTGGAAATCCTTCCAGAAAGGTTTGAGTTCGAAGGTGAACTTGAGCACTTCTTTTCATCCTCAGACAGATGGACAAAGAGAGCGTACCATCCAGACCTTAGATGATATGGTGAGAGCTTGCGTGATCAACTTCAAGGGGAATTCGGATGATCACATACCTCTCATTGAGTTTGCTTACAACAACATTTATCATTGGAGCATCCAAATGGCTCCTTATGAAGCTCTTTATGGGAGAAGATGTTGATATCCTATTGGGTGGTTTGAAGTTGGTGAAGAAGGGTTTATAGGACCAGATCTAGTTCACCAATCTTTGGAAAAGGTCAAAGTTATTTAAGAGTCGCCAAAAGTCCTACATATGTTAGGAGAAGGTCGTTAGAGTTGGAGGTGGATGATTGGGTGTATCTGAAATTTTCACCCATGAAGGGTGTTATGAGGTTTGGTAAGAAGGGGAAACTTAGTCCCCGATATATTGGACCTTATAGAATTTCCAAGAAAGTGGGCAGTGTGGTTTATGAGTTGGAGCTACCCCAACAGTTAGAAGTTGTTGATACGGCATTCAATGTGTTTTTTTGAAGAAATGTTTGGGTGATCCTTCATTAATTGTACCAACTGAGGATGTTGAGGTTAAGGATAACTTGGCCTATTAAGAGATTCCGATTCAATGTTTGAATCTTCAAGTTCGTAAGTTGAGGATAAAGGAAGTTGCATATGTCAAAGTCCATTGGAGGAACCAATTCGTGGAGGAAGCGGCTTGGGAATCTGAGGATGATATGAGAAGAGATAGCCACATCTTTTTGAATCCAGAGAGAATGCATAACAAGGTATTAAATTAATTAACAATTCATAAGACTATCTGTAACATGTTATTACTTGTTTTGGTTGTTGAGTGCTTAGATGAAGTTACTAACCTTAGATTAGTGAAAGATTCTCATCCGAGGATGAATGTTCCAAAGGGGGAGATATTGTAACATCTCTAACTTGGATTGACTACGAGTAAGCTAAGAAACCAATAAAAATTATTTTTTTGAATAAGTAGGGAAAGTTGGAAAATTTCTAGTTTCAAAAGTGAGTTTTGTCATTTTTAAACGGCCATAACTTCCAGCTTAGGAGGAATTTGGATGAGTTCTTTATATGGTAGGAAAGCCCTTGGGAAGTTGTTTCCAAACCGCCGAGTTTGTGAAAATATGATATTATATGAGGGATATATGCCTTTCGGAAGTCGGGTTGTTGATCTGAGGAAAATCCAATGCGGATTTTAGTAAGGTTAAAGTTGTCTTTTCACCCTAGAATTTCCTAATCGTTTTAATGTTATATTAGTGGTAAAACCTATTTCCAAATTAGTTTTAGAAAAACTAAGAGCGCTTGGGGCTTGGGAGAAAAGAGAAAAGAAGAGAAAGATCAAGAATTGTTCAAGAATGCCAAGATTGTTCCGTTGATTTCATCGATGGTGATCCTATCATGGTATGTGAGATAATTCTATGAAGGGTCCTTTCACCCACTACTAATTTGACTTAATTCAGCAATTTAGAGTTTATTGAATGATAAACAAAGAAGTTGTTGACGAAAAATTGTGAAATTCTTGTTGGTTGAATTGTAGTTCATATCTAATAGTTTTGATTCATGTTTCCGGACTGTTTTTTGGTCTAATCTATTGGGTATAGAGTATATTGATGGTTCTAAGTGTTCGGGGGAATATCCATGGAAATTTAAGATGTTTAGAGATGAAAATGGAGAAGAAAAGTTGGAAACCCCGTCTGACCACCTTTGGGGTGCCGCGCCTACCAGAGCCCCTCAAGAAAGGCTCTGTCTGACCAACCTTGGAGAGCCGCGCAAGCCAGAGCGCCTCAGACAAGTGTCTATCCGTCAGGCTCTGGCACTTCGTGCCTCTTAGAGCGCCAAGGTCACCTGGACACCCCGTTCTTTCCCTATCTTTTCGTGATAGTTCCTAGGTGATTTACCTATCATTCCTAGTTGATTAAAACACTCTAAGGTACATCTAAACATCATGAAATAATCCATAAACATGAGATCATGATCCTTGAATTCATAATAAAATTCAAAGTAAGTTAGAATCAAGTTTAAGAAATATATAAAGTAAAGTCCAAATCTATGAAGTGAGTTAAAGTAAAGTTTTTCAAACTTCATAGAGTCTTACTTAAACATTTTAAACTTCATTTTAAGGCTTATGTTTGAGTTAAGGAAAAGAGTAAATGTTGACTTGTTTTCTAAGGTATAAAAGAACTAAGTATTAACTCGGAAGTGTATAAATGTTTTTACATTTAAGTCAAGAGGAAACTAAGAGTTCCAAAAGAGTTTTTGTATAAAAAGGGGAACATTGATTCCAAGAGGAGACTTTCAAAGCAAAAAGATTTGAGCAAATTATCTCAACTCAAAGGAAAGAGACAATTTTTAAACAATGAGCTAAAGTATATTTTGGGAGTAGTATTGAGCAACGATGTGGAGATGAGAGTTCAGATTAACTCAAGTCTTCATGTAAACCTTGTATCCATCATCGGTATTAGTGTGTCAAGCTTTTTAGATGATCACGTAATTTAGCTAGTGGATCCACTTAGTTGAGGACGTCTTATGCGACAACAAAGTATAGGACAATTTTGGCTGCGTGGGAGAGACGCTGTATCACCACTTAGGCTCATAGTGGTGCTAGTGGGTTAGAGAAACTCCCAAAAACATTATATTACTTTCATATATAAGAAAACTTGAGTTTATTATTGTTTTATCTTTAATGAACCAAGTGTTTACATTGTTTTTACCAGTTTAATATATATTCCATATATTAGTATTGCTTTATATTTAGTTGCTATCTCATGAGTCAAGCACAACCAAGGTAAGTTCATCCTCAATCCATTTCAAGCTTTATAGATGTGTTTAGCATTCCAACTCGCTTACTCGTACATTCAATGTTCTGATGCTAGTTGGCTTGCATCGTCTTATGATGCACAAGCATGTAACCAGGATCATCACACAGTGCTTCGTTGATCCCGTTTGAGCTCCAGAGTCAGTGTTGAGCCTCCTTTCATTTCGGAGGACATCTCTTTAATTTTCTTTCTAGTTTATTTCATTAGGATATTGTGGGGTCTGTCCCAACATCCATCTAAGTAAGTGTAAATGCTTCGTAGACAGCTAGTAGTTCAGTAGTGTTTACTTTTCATTCTTATGTTATAGACTTGAGTTGCCAATTTGCTAGCTTCAATATTTAAACTTTTAAAACATTCCAGATAGTATTACTATTAGTTAAGTTCTTTCATTCGGAGGAAATCAATGGCCACCGAGTGCCGACCAAGTATAGGGTGTAGGCTCCGGGCGTGACAACCTTTTCTTCTAAAGAAGTATAAGGGGACTAAGTATTCTCTAAGAGTTACGCAAAGCGTAAGAGATGAGTTCATTTCTCAAAAGCTATAGGGGGACTAAGTACTCCCTAAAAGCCTATAAATGTTTTCACATTTAAGTTAAGAGGAAACTAAGAATTTCCAACAGATTTTTTTACAAGTAAAGGGAACATTGATTCCAAGAGGGCTATTTAAGCTAAAAAGGGTTGAGAAAATTATCTCAACCCAGAGGAAAGAGGTTATTTTAAAAGCATGACCTAAAATGTCTTTTGGGAGTAGTTTTAAGCAACGATGTGGGGATGAGAGTTCAACTTAACTCAAATCTCCATGTAAAGCATGTAGCCATTATGTGTATTAACTGGTCATACTTTTTAGGTTATTACATATGTTTAGCCAGTGGATTTACTAGGTTGAGGATGTTCTATGGTACGACAAAGTATAGGAAAATTCTGGCAACGTGGGGGAGACATTGTATCACCACTTAGGCTCATAGTGGTGGTTGTCGGTTAGAGAAATTCCCACAAAACTATATTACTTTCATATATAAGTAAAGATGAGTTGCTATTGCATTTTCTTTGATCAAATGAGTTGTTTTACTATTTTACAAACTTTATATATATCACATGTGTTTTAAATTTCTATATATATGTATGTGTGTGTGTATATATATACATATATATATATATATATATATATATATATATATATTCCACACACACACATTGAGTAGAGTAATTCTTGAGTTGGGCAGAGCCAAGGTAAGTTAAACTTAATCCCATCAAGCTTAAGTCAATGTTTAGAATTCCAACTCGCATACTGTTACATTAAATGTACTGATGCCAGTTGGCCTGCATCGCTTTATGCTACAGACGCAGGAAACAAGGATCAACATCCAGCGCATCAATGATCTAGTTTGAGCACTAAGTATTAGTGGTGATCCTTCTTGCTTTCCGAAGGATCCTTTTTATATACTTTCGAGTCTTTAAATTTCGCAATATTGTGGGATCTGCCCAAACATTCATCTTAGTATCGTTAGAGGCTTCATGGACGGATAGTTAGTTAGTTCCATTGAATCTCTTTCATTTCAGACATTATATTTGAGACTTAAGTGCCATTTTATCCAAGATAATCAAGATTAAGTATTTCTTTCAATAATGTTCTTATTTAATAATTGAGTTGAGTCAAGTCTTCCGCTGAGTTAAGTAAGTCGGCCAAGGGTATTCTCAAGACTAACAATGGCCATTGCGTGCTGGCCACGTCTAGGGTGTTGGCTCCGGGGGTGGCATTAACAGAGTTAACAAAATGTCACTAAAATAGGAAAATAAATTTTCATAGTTACATGAATCACTATAGTATAGATTAATCTCCATGAAAGCTTTCTAGAATGAAACAAACTTCATAAAAAATGGTTAATGTATTTTGAATTTGACTTCCCTATATAGAGAAAAAAACTACAAATTATGGTGGAACGCAATTCCTCTATTTATGGACATCATAGGGTAGCATGAACAAATGTTTATTGTGACTTATAGGTAAGGTCATAACTCTTTGGAAAAGATACAACCCTTCGAAAAGGTCACAACCTTTTATTAAAGTCATAATTTTTCATAAAAGTCATAACTCTTCAAAAATGTCATAGCTTTTCGTAAATGTAACAACTTTTGATGAAAAGGAAATGGTTGTTCTGGAAATAATATATTTAATAGGGAATGATGGTTTATGGTATCTTGTGCCTTATCTCATTTTATTTGTTGTAAATAGGAAGTGATATTTGTTTTTACTTTGTAATAACATTTTATAGCACCTTCTTAGTGCAATACTAATAATTTCTTATGCACTGTAATTTTGAAATATTGATGGGATTTTTAAAATGTTATATCAGTATTTGTAAAAGTTCAAATAAAGTCGATTATAATTATATTGTTTATTCAGGTTTGCTTCACTAATATTATGGATCTAGGTATTAGAGATCACGCCCCGAGCCTACCCCCTTGACGTACCATAGGACCTAGAATTATGAGTGACCCCAAGCTAACCCTGAGTGATAAGAATCAGGTTATTAGAATAAACAAGACAATAATGTGGAATCGAAATTATAAAGATTAAAGACAAATTGAAAGACATGTGAAAATCAAGAATAAAATCCCTAATTTCAATATTAAGTGCTAAAAACCCTAATTAATATCAGTATTCAAAGTTAACGGATTAAGACTAATTATGATAATAATAATAATAATGTCTATTCAAGAACATAGATAAAAAGTGATCTAGACCCCTATTGCGAAGAAATTAGAGAGAATAGTTAGTATAAGACTAATAACCTTCTCTAATTTACGAATAGAAACCAAAGATATCAAATTAATAATTATTCTTACCTCTTAAAAATTCGTTCCTATAAGGTTGTAGATATATTTTTAGTCACCACACACAAAGGTGTATAGAAGATAAACCTCTCAAATAATATTAATCATCTTTCCAAAATTATAAAATCAACCCCTATATATAGGAAAAACCTATCCTAAATATAATATGATTTCAATCCAACTTTTATGGAAACATTACTCTAGAAAATCTTTAAACTAGGTAACTTTTAAACTAGGAAACGTTAAACTAGAAAAATAGGATAACTTTAAACTAGGAAACTTTTTAAACAAGGAAAACTTTAAAATAAGGTTTTTAAACTAGTAAAAGTAAGAAATAAGGTTGTTAAACTATAAAACTTTGACTAAACATTGACTTTAACCATTCAGCTTTTTGGGCTCCTTTGTTGGGCTTTGTGTGACCCAATCTTCTTCCATTTCGGCTTGAATATAACATCTCTTTCGTGATAAACATCTTATTGATTTTAAATTGAATATCATTAATTTTAGTACAAGTAGGCTGACATGGATTCTATTATTTCCCTATTATTGAAAATAATTCGACCTCAAATTCAAATCTCTAAAAATCAAGAAGATGTGCATTAGCAAACAACATCTGTTACTCGAGAGAAACATTGGTAGAAAAAAAACAAGATAGTGACAATACCTCCCCTTAACCCAATTAATCCTAGCATGTATAAATACACCCTTATAAAGCATGTGAACATCTTCATCCCAATAGAAAATTCTCTTATATATATAAACACAACAAACTCCTTGTCTAGATACCATTTTGAATGATACATACAACTTCAATTTAGTTTTTTTTAATAAAGTTCTCCAATGGGCATGACAAAGACAACATAAAATTCCTATCAAATTGAACACTTTTGTGATATAACCGAAACATCTTCAATTAAACCTCCAAAAAATCTTCTACATAAATATTATTCACTAATTCATCAATATACATTGTATCCAAATAAGCATTGAAATGCTCATAATCATGTAACTCATCATCACAAGTAGCAATCATTAATTCAAAAAACCCAAATGATTCCCAAAATCCTCTCTTGTTTTAGTACTTCTCTTTCTAAACTCAAGGAAGAAAAAAGGAGCCATTGGAGCTATCTATGCTTTCAAAGGTTATTCCTCAAATTTTTGTGGATTTCTAATCAAGGTATCGATGCTTTTAATCTATGGGTAGTGTCACATCCGGGGAGCACCCCTTAGAACAAACATGGAGTACTTGACCTCTTGGAGGTCTTATAAAAGCTCATAGTTATCATTCTTTGCATTGACATAGTAATTTAGTGGAAAATATAAAAATTTTCATAGCACATCATATGCTAGAAACATCACTTCATATATATCTAAAGTATAAATCATAATACATATTTAGACCTTAAGTCTCTTTGCCATCTTAGACTCAACAACATTAGAATACATTACGGACACGACCCTTAAAACATAAAACATAAGTACAATAAGTGTTGGAATTAATGCATCAATGTTTAGTCTTCCAAAATTGTCTCTTAGTTTTTCAAGAAGTCTCTTTAGTATTTCGTAGTACATGTATCTAGCAAATTGTGATACATGTATTTAGTTATTTGTGCAAGACTTTTTGTTTTCTATTTTGAGTAGTATAAATAGTGATGTAGTTGATGATTGTAATCATCTCAAGTGGCCTTAAGTAGCCTATAATAAACTTGAGCATTAACTAAAGATACTATTTTCCTTCCGTATTTCCTACAAATTTGTATCAAGAGCAGATTTCCGTTCTTAATCTGGGGTTAGGTAAAGAAAAAAGTATGGCATCCAAAACAAATGAAGGTGTTGATTATTCAGTTGTTCTTACTCCATTTTTTGATGGAACTGATTTTGAATACTGGAAGATAAGAATGAGAACACATTTGAAAGCTGAAGGTTTGTGGACTATTGTTCCAAAATGCTTTGAAGAGCCAGACAAACGATGGTGATCTTACAGCAGCAGAGATGAAAAATCTTGAGGCTAAGTATCGTCAAGATGCAAAAGCCTTGAGCAAAATCCAAATGGGAGTCTCAAGAGCATATTTTGCAAAAAATGCTACTTGTGAGACTGCAAAGGAAGTTTGGGATTCTCTGAAAACTGATGTGTATGGTGATTAAAAGGTACGCACTATAAATCTTCAAACTCTTAGAAGAGAGTTTCAAAATTTAAAGATGATAGAATCTGCAAAAATTGATGAACATTGCACAAGAGTCATGAATATTGTTAATGAAATGAGAAATAATAGTGATACAATTTCTTACCAACAAGTTGTGGAAAAGATTCTAATTAGTGTCACAGAAAAGTATGAGTACATTGTTGATGTTACTGAGGAGACGAAAGATCTTTCTAAGCTTTCCATCAAAGAGCTAGTTGGATCATTTCGTGCACATGAGAAGCGAAGATTTTTTCGTGAAGATCAACCCAAAGAGACAACTTTTAAGTCTAAAACAAATGAGAATTCTCAAAATTTCTCAAAAAATCAACAGAGAAGAATCACAAGCCAAAAAAAGCAGGATCATGATGGTTCTTCTAATAAGGTTGAAGAAAAAGGTGAGAAAAACTCTAGTCTCTTTTGTAATGTTTGCAAAAAGACTAATCACAATGCAGAAAAATGTTGGAACAAAGGCAAGCCCCAATGTAACTTTTGTAAAAAGTTTAGCCACGTTGAAAAGGATTGCTGCACAAGAAACGCGAGCAAGCAATTTTTTGTGAAAAACAGGAGGAAGAAAGGGAAGAAAACCTTTTCTTTGCTTCTAAATCTGATGCTTCAACAAAAAGAAATGAATAGTATGTTGATAGTGGTTGTAGTAATCACATGACTGGAGATGAAAAGGCTTTCCTCTCAATTAATAATAGTTGTTTACATCCCTACTCTATTCAAATAGGGCGAAATATCGTGGTAACTCAAAAAATAATGAATTGATTCGATTTTAAAAAAATTTAAAAGAATAAACGAATTTTAAAATGATTCGCCACCTAATTTTAGGAAAAACTAGGAAACAAGTTAAAAATCTACGAAACCATTAGTTCAAGGTAAGGGATTCAAGTGATTCTGAAGGGAAGGTGTTAGGCACCCTTCGGAATCCACAAATGTGGGTCCCGACTAAATTTTTTTTTTTTCAAATTGAGGAGGAAATGAAAATAATTTACAAGTCTAATAATATGCAACATACACAAATAATAAAATAAAATCATAATATGAACTATGGCCTAAAGTTTGCCTAACGTCGACATTACACATAATTAAAAAATAATATAATACCGAACTCATGAAGGGCTGCCTACGTATCTCATCAAAATGAGAATCAGGTTCGCGTAGTTCGTGCAGATAAGGTATAAAAATTTTCAAAAAATTAGACAAACAAAAAGTGATGCTCGCAAGTACAGTGTCGCTGACATTTATATCAGAGAGTATCTTCTGAATGTTTTCACCAATACATTTTGTATCCACTTAGCTATCAATCTTCGTACTGTTTGTTGAATGTGGTCTTCAAATTTTGACAGTAACCATTTGTTGTATTTTTTTCTGAATGACACTTGGATTTGTATGTTCTCTCAATTATCCACGAGAATCACACATTATTACGACCATCCCCAACTGTTGTCAGGGACGGTTTTCCTACAAAAAACATGAAAAATGTGTGAAAGCAGGACCATAATGCAAAAATAATTAAGAATAAATGAGTGTGACGTCATAGTCAAGGACTCTCCTGATTTGTGTTTTTGAGTATATATGACTCAAATTTCGCGAGTCACCTATCCCTTGTCGCTTCAAATGAGCAATAACTTTGAAACTTTCAAAAACAACTCGAAAGGTAAAAGTGACTTGATAGTAACTTGGTATTATGTCTATAAGCTCTTCAATTAATAAACTTTAAAATAATGGATTTTGATACAACATATTCACGTAAAACAGGTATATCACATAACATACAAATAATGAATGCATGTCTTACACAAATCTGTCTTGAGTGTCGACTTATCTCGAACAAATGCGCTAGATTCAAGTTTTTGATTTCGCTCAACACTAGCTGACTAAGAATGATTTAGAAAAGACATGGTTACCCGAGTCGGACAAACTACGGGGTGAAGTATAACAAACGACGTTGGATGACCGCAAATCAACTATTCGTTTACCACTTCAAGAGAATTCGAAGGTGTTTTCTGAAGAACAGTCGTGGAAAGCCACGTAACCGCCTTTGTCCTAATGCATTCTATTTGCCATATGACGGAAATCATGTAATGAAATGAAATGCCAATATATATACAATAAAATGAATAATGAATAAACAACAACTACAATATACAAATAATCAGCGAAATATAAAAAATACAAAGTTTAACACAATAAAGGAAATTTTCTCAATTTGAAAAAATGAATTCATATTGATTAGAACCTCTATAATTCCCAGCGGAGTCGACATTCTGTTTACATCTCTACTCTATTTAAATAAGGCGAAACGTCTTGGTGACTCAAAAAATAATGAATTAATTCAATTTTAAAAGAATTTAAAGTATAAACGAATTTCAAAAGGAGTTGCCACGTAATTTTAGGAAAAAACTAGGAAACTAGTTAAATATCTACGAAACCATTAGTTCTAGGTAAGGGATTCAAGTGATTCCGAATGGAAGGTGTTAGACACCCTTCGTAATTCACAAATGTGGGTCCCGACTGAATTCATTTTTTTTTTCAAAATGAGGAGGAAATAAAAATAATTTACAAGTCTAATAATATGCAACATACAAAAATAATAAAATCAAATAATAATATGAAACACTGCCTAAAGTTTGCCTAACGTCGACATTACACATAATATAATTAAAAAACAATATAATTCAAACTTCGTTCGAATAGCTCCAATGGAAAGCATCTCCGGGTACCTGTTACAGACACTCAGTAAAAGTGTTAATACCAAATATATATGATAACAGTATATGAATTAAAAAATAATTTGAGAATAAAAATCCGTCTTATTAACATGGAAAGCCTAGGAAATCGGCGGTAATTTCTTCATCGGCTATTTTTTTAACAAGCAAAATATATAAACATAAACTAAATTTCCGTCTTTAATATGTGGAGGCCTCCAAAACCGACGGATAGATTTTCTCATTGGCCATATTTAACATGTGATGTTATAACAAAAATATTCAGCGGCCAAAATGATAAAATACAATGCGAGACCGAATAAACACTGTAGCAGAGATAATATAACAAGATAACTAAAGCTTATAATAATTCAAAATAACAACAAACAAAAGGATAAGTATTACAAAAACAATCCAATTAATTTGTAGGCAATAATAATAATGATGATGAAGCGGACAAGTAATCACAACTACAAAATAAATCTAACACTATTATCCTAACATACAAATAAAGTCATCAAATAATAAAAACTAATATATACATGAACACCACGACAAAAATAACAATTAATCATAAAAACAGAAAAACACAATTAACCGAAAATTTATACATGAACAAAATTAATAACAAATACATTTCAACAACTATGACAAATAATGGACAAATGAAAAGAAATACATAGTCAAATTAACTCGACCAAGTAAACAAAAAATTCAAAATATGTACAAAGTTAATAGGAACAAAGAAATAATATTGTTAAAAAGAAAAAAAAAGGAAAATGAGTCAAAGCAAATTATCTTAATCCATAATTTGAACAAATCAATTGATATTTCAAAATCAGAAACATATTTCACCAAAATAATGCTAATCCGTCAAATTAATAGCATATGAAACGGTAACGATGAAAACATATGACATCAAAATATAAACCTCTAAGATTATTCTTCATACCAAAATGTAAAACAAATACTGAAACTGAAACTGAAAAAGAGAAATAAGTTCAATCAACAACTACAATATTCATGCAAAATAACTAAGAAGAAAAAGGGTATAAAAATCACCGAATTTCGCCGGAAAATGGCTGAAGCCGCAAAGCATGTTGGGATCTGGTCCAATGATTGTTCAGCGAAGCTTGGAGCATCGTTGTGTCACCGGAATACCATTGTTATTGTTTCGCTGGTCGGAACTTGCAGCTTGAAGCTTCAGAGTGGCCAATGTTGATGACAAAACACCTGTAAAACAAAACAAAAGATAGTAAAGGGAGACGGGAGGGGACTGCCAGCGTAGTATGTTTGTTCAACGGTTTGGAAAGGGTCTTGCTGTTTTCGGTGGCAGTTCTAGAGTTCGGATTTGGGTGTTGGTCGGAATATGGGGTCTGGTAGTGGCGGAGTTCCGGCGTGGCTGGTTGTTTTCCGGTGGTTGCGGAGGTCATAAAAAAGGAATAGGGAAATGATGGGCTGGTGGTGTTAAGGAAATAGGGAAGGGAAAGCGGGTTGCTCCTTTTGGTTGTCCAATTCTGATGAAAAATTGATTGGAGGCGGCTGATTTTTTTAAAAAAAAATTAGAGCCAAAGAATTCCTAGGACTTTTACCCTATCCCTCTTAAAAATATTTTCCCCACCCTTATTTGACCTAATAAAACCCTAAAATAGAAAATTGTTAGATAATGAGCTTAGTCATGGGCTCAAGATTGAGGCCTAAAATCATTGTTCAATTTTTGTATGCAAAACTCATCCGTATTAAATGATTTTTTAGACTGTGCAAAAAATATAAAATTTATATTAGCAAATGTAATAAATAAAATGAATATTAAGAAAAATGTAATAGACGTAACTCATGACATGTAAAAAAAATGTAACTTTAAATTTAACAAATAAAAAAGATTCAAAATATTGATAAATAAGGTTAGTTATCGATAAACTTATTTAAAATTAAAAAACATTTTAAACTATTAAATAAATAAAACTTAAAAATTGTGAATTTTATAAATGTTAGGCCAAAATTGGGTGTCAACAACTGTCCCTTTTGTTGGATATGATTGATCAAAGAAATCATGGATAACGAAAATTGACGAACCCAATCTTGGCCAAACACATGACCTTATGTAAATGATCCATTGGAAGGATATGATCGTATGTCCATCGGTAGGACGAATGAAAAAGAGTGATCCATCGGTAGGACGATTGAAAAAGATGATCCATCGCTAGGATTTTCAATGTATGTCCATCGGTAGGACGAATGAAAAAGAAAATGATTTATCGGCAGGATTTTGAATATATGCCCATCCGTAGGACGAATGAAAATATTATCCATTGGTAGGATTTTAAATGTATGTCCATCGGTAGGACAAAATGCAAATGTCTTTCAACGCAAGTTTCAACCGACTTGATCATTGAAAAGATAGAGTGCACATCCTTCACCACCGAATAGATGCGACTTTAATGCAAATATCTTCCAACGCAAGTTTTCATTGACTTGAACGTTAAAAAGATAGGATGCACATCCTTCACCTCCGAATAGATGCGATTTAAATGCAATGACCTTCTTGGCGAATGAAAAATACAATGACCCTTTGGTAAATGAAAAATGCATGATCTTTTTGTTAAATAAGAAATGCAATGACCCTCTTGGCAAAAAAAAATGCAATGACCTTCTCGGAAAAAAATACAATGACTCTCTATGCAAATGAAAAATGTAATGACCCTTTTGGCAAATGAAAAATGCATGACTTTTTGTTTTAAAAAAAAGTTCAATGGCCATCTTGGCAAATAAAATTCAATGACCTTCTTGGGAAAAAAAAATGCAATGAACTTCTCGAGAAAAAAAATGCAATGGCCCTCTCAGCAAATGAAAAATACAATGACCCTTTTGGCAAATGAAAAATGCATGACTTTTTGTTAAATAAAAAAATGCAATGGTCATATCGGCAAATAAAATAAAAAAATCTGATTAAAATGCAATTGATGGATGACCCAATGATTTTCCACTATTACGAGGTGGATCGCTCGATGATTGTCCAACTGTAACGAGGTGGATGACTCGATGATTGTCCACTGTAACGAGGTGGATGACTAGGGGATTGTCCAACTGTAACGAGGTGGATGGATCGATGATTGTCCAACTGTAACGAGGTGGATAACTCAATGATTGTCCAACTGTAACAAGGTGGATAGCTCAGGGATTGTCCACTGTAACGAGGTGGATGACTCGATGATTATCCAACTGTAACGAGGTTGATGGCTAGATGATTGTCCAACTGTAACGAGGTGGATGGCTCGATGATTGTCCAACTGTAACGAGGTGGATGGCTCGATGATTGTCCAACTATAACGAGGTGGATGGTACGATGATTGTCCACTGTAATGAGGTGGATGGCTCGATGATTGTCCAACTGTAACGAGGTGGATGGCTCGGGAATTGTCCAACTGTAACGAGGTGGATGGCTCGATGATTGTCCACTGTAACGAGGTGGATGGATCGATGATTGTCTTGAAAGGTTCACCGCCCCAATGCTTACACCTGTTTCTGTACTTGAAAAGAAATAATTAGTGGACACAATGTCACCTTAACTAGCGACTGAGTCAAGAAACCTTGAGAAAAGATTCTTTAAAAGAGAATATGTACAAAAGTCAAACAACTTTAACACATGTGAGCAATCAACATTTTACTCTTGACCCTTTTATGTTTATTGTGACTCAAGTTTTATTGAGGATTTGTACGAGGAGATGCCGGCTTGCCATGACAACACTGACGATTTGCAGGTTGACTTCGAGCTTCAAGCGCTAAAGGATTTTTGAAGTTGCTATCAAGTTCCTCATAGTATTTATTGGAATTTTTGAGGTCTTCCTCAAAAATTCTGTCCCAGTTAAAACTTTTGGTAAATCTCAAAATGATCCTCAATCTTGACTTGTTGGAGATAACACCTTTATTGTGAATTTTTGAGACATTCTCTAAAATTCTGTCCCAGTTTATATTGCAAGGAAAATAATAATCACATTGGGTATATGAACGAGCCATCGTGGCGCCTACATATCCTATTGAGCCAGGAATCAGGTCAAATGTAGTTCCAATCTTGTAGATGATGAATACCGCAAAGAATATGAAAGATTATAAGTAGAAAATGCACAATATGAACATGAAAAAATAGGAAAACAATATTTCATGTGATATTTAAAACCTAGAGATAAAAGATAGACCACATTTTTGGGACAGACATCCCCATTAAGTAAAATGGGACTCACACATATAAGATTAACCTAATGACACTTTTATAATAAACAACTCAAAAAGCAATTTCTTTTTTTACCTGGAAAGACTCTAAAAAAAAGGTTCAAAAATATTAAAGAGTGGGTGCTTGCTCACTTTTTTTTTTTTGAAAAATAAAGAATGTGATGAGATAGTCAAATCTTAACTACAATTGGTACCAACAGTTATGATTGCATGTAAATCTTTCATATTTTTTTTCTAATTAAGATTGAATCCTATGTAAATCCTACAGTTTCAAGTGGTACCTCAAACATACTTAAGGATCAAGAAGATTCGTTCATCTTAATTCAAACACAGGTTTTGAAGTGTACCAATCCTCATGTTTCAAGTGCCCTCACGAAAAGAATGGTCCTATTTCACACATATTTGAAATATTTGATTTTAGGACATTTTTCAAAGTGCACTCACACTCACAAGAATGTTCAATGCATACAACTGTGATACCATATGCTTGGCCCTTATGTAAATCTCCACTAATGTGAGAACATTTGGAATGAGATCATGTAGGGCTTGTCCTTGGCTTGAAAAGTAGGCTTAAGGATGGGTAGGATATTTATTTGGGATAAAAGTGACTTAATTCCTCCTTGACCGTCACACAAAATTTGTGCTCTTAATGATTGGTACGCCTTTGGCGTCACATCCTCTTCATTGTCCTCCCCCCTTTCGACTTCTTTTGAATTCTCATTTTTTGGAGCTTTTCCTTCCTTCTTCTTTTTTCACCCCCTTTGTTTCGACTTCTTTTGAGTTCTCATTTTTTGGAGCTTTTTTTTTTTCACCCCCTTTGTTTTGACTTCTTTTGAGTCCTTATTTCTTGGAGCTTTTCTTTTATTTCACTCCTTTCTTATAAATTTTTCTCCTTTTTTGTTGGAGTATTTTCCTTTCCACCTTTCATTGACCCTGTAAGGGTATTTTTGACTTTCTTTATTTCTTTCACCTTTTCTTTCTTTCTTTCTTTCTTTTTTCTCTAGAAGTCTTTTGCTTCCTTTACTTTGGAGACTCGATACTTTTGATTTTAGAAATTTCAAACATGGATCTTCTCTTATAATTTGCATATTCTTAGTGCACTGAAGAAGGTTGGCCAAGAAAGGATAGTGCATGTAAGCACTCAAAAAGGTAGTGGTCAAGATGTGGTTGTCCAAAGAAAGGTTTCAGGTTCAAAGTGAGAATACTAGGGATTAATGTCATTTGGTAGGCTTTGAAAGGCACAATCGGATAAAAGAAGGCCTACAATCCTTTCCTGAATCAAACATTACTTAGGATTTCGCCTAGAAAAACATTCAGGCCAAGTTCTAGATCAACAGTGCAATGGAATTGAATTTTGATTTAAAAGCTCTCCACACAATGCATATGAAACCATGAGGTTGGTTTTATTCTTATCTTGATTGCATGCAAGAGAATTTTCAAGCATCATAAAAGTACATATAAGAGGTACCACAAGAATCTATAGCTTACCACAAAGTCAGTCTTTTCCATCATAGCGAATATATTTACATGCTCTTAACTGCATTGGTCCTTACCAAGCTGAAGACATGACTCTTACATTATGTACAAGCTATTTTATTTTTTGAAAGAATGATTACCGAACCCGAGAAGGGCTGCCTATGTATCTCATTAAGATGAAAATCAGGTGTGCGTAGTTCATGCAGCTATGACTTTGAAAAAAATGCACAAATTATTTGACTCTCCCTTTTTTTAAAATGAATGAATACCGAACCCAATAAGGGTTTTCTACGTATCTCACTAAGATGAAAATCTAATACACGTATTTCGTACAAATATATCTTTTAAAATATGCACAAACTGTTTTGTTTACTTTTTTTTTTTGAATTCAAAAGAATGAATGCCTAACCCGAGAAGGGCTGCCGACGTATCTCACCGATATGAGAATCAGGTGAGCGTAGTTCATGCATATATGACTTTGAAAATATTAACAAACTATTTTTTTTTAAAAAGTTTTAGAAAAAATAATATCGAACCCAAGAAGGGTTGCCTACGTATCTCATCGAAATGAGAATCACGTTCGCGTAGTTCGTTCCTATATAACTTTGAAAATATGATCGAACTATTTCTATTTTTTTTTTAGTTTAAAAGAATGAATACCGAACCAATGAAAGGCTGCCTACATATCTCATCAAAATGAGAATCAGGTTCGCGTAGTTCGTGCAAATATATCTTTGAAAATATGCACAAACTATTTTGTTTACTTTTTTCTTTGAATGAATACCGAACCCGAGAAGGGCTGCCTACGTATTTACCGAGATGAGAATCAGGTGAGCGTAGTTCATGCATATATGACTAGGAAAATATGATCAAACAATTTGAATTTTTTTTTGAGTTTAAAAGAATGAATACCGAACCCATGAAGGGCTGCCTACGTATCTCATCAAAATGAGAATCAGGTTCGCGTAGTTCGTACAGATCAGGTATAAAATTTTTCAAAAAATTAGACAAACATAAAGTGATGCTCGCAAGTACAGTGTCACAGACATTTATATTAGAGAGTATCTTCTGAATGTTTTCACCAATATGTTTTGTATCCACTTAGCTATCAATCTTCGTACTGTTTGTTGAATGTGGTCTTCAAATTTTGATAGTAACCATTTGTTGTATTTTTTTTTAATGACTCTTGGATTTGTATGTTCTCTCAATTATCCACGAGAATCACACATTATTACGACCATCCCCAACTGTTGTCAGGGAAAAACATGAAAAATGTGTGAAAGCAGGACCATAATGCAAAAATAACAAAGAATAAATGAGTGTGACATCATAGTCAAGGACTCTCCTGATTTGTGTTTTTGAGTATATATGACTCAAATTTCGCGAGTCACCTATCCCTTGTCGCTTCAAATGAGCAATAACCTTGAAACTTTCAAAAACAACTCGAAAGGTAAAAGTGACTTGATAGTAACTTGGTATTATGTCTATAAGCTCTTCAATTAATAAACTTTAAAATAATGGATTTTGATACAACATATTCACGTAAAACATGTATATCACATAACATACAAATAATGAATGCATGTCTTACACAAATCTGTCTTGAGTGTCAACTTATCTCGAACAAATGCGCTAAATTCAAGGTTTTGATTTCGCTCTACACTAGCTGACTAAGAATGGTTTAGAAAAGACATGGTTACCCGAGTCGGACAAACTACGGGGTGAAGTATAACAAACGACGTTGGATGACCGCAAACCAACTATTCGTTTACCATTTCAAGAGAATTCAAAGGTGTTTTCTCAAGAACAGTCGTGGAAAGCCACGTAACAGCCTTTGTCCTAATGCATTCTATTTGCCATTTGATGGAAATTATGTAATGAAATGAAATGCCAATATACATACAATAAAATGAATAATGAATAAACAACAACTACAATATACAAATAATCAGCGAAATATAAAAAATACATAGTTTAACACAATAAAGGAAATTTTCCTCAATTTGAAAAACTGAATTCATATTGGTTAGAACCTCTATAATTCCCAGCGTTGTCGCCATTCTGTTTACATCCCTACTCTATTTAAATAGGGCAAAACGTCGTGGTGACTCAAAAATAATGAATTAGTTCGATTTTAAAAGAATTTAAAGTATAAACAAATTTCAAAAGGAGTCGCCACCTAATTTTAGGAAAAAACTAGGAAACTAGTTAAATATCTACGAAACCATTAGTTCTAGGTAAGGGATTCAAGTGATTCCGAATGGATGGTGTTAGACACCCTTCGTAATCCACAAATGTGGGTCCTGCATGAATTCATTTTTTTTAAATTGAGGAGGAAATAAAAATAATTTACAAGTCTAATAATATGCAACATATAAAAATAATAAAATCAAATAATAATATGAAACACTGCCTAAAGTTTGCCTAACGTCGACATTACACATAATAATAATTAAAAAAAATATAATTCTAACTTCGTTCGAATAGCTCCAATGGAAAGCATCTCTGGGTACATGTTACAGACACTTAGTAAAAGTGTTAATACCAAATATATATGATATCAGTATATGAATTAAAAAATAATTTGATAATAGAAATTCGTCTTATTAACATGGAAAGCCTTGGAAATCGACGGTAATTTCTTTATCAGCCATTTTTTAACAAGTAAAATATATAAACATAAACTAAATTTCCGTCTTTAATATGTGGAGGCCTCCAAAACCGACGGATAGATTTTTTAGTTGGCCATATTTAACATGTGATGTTATAACAAAAATATTTAGCGGCCAAAATGATAAAACACAATGCGAGACCGAATAAACACTGTAGCAGAGATAATATAACAAGATAAGTAAAGCTTAAAATAATTCAAAACAACAACAAACAAAAGGATAAGTATTACAAAAACAATCCAATTAATTTGTAGGCAATAATAATGATAATGATGAAGCCAACAAGTAATCAGAACTACAAAATAAATCTAACACTATTATCCTAACATACATATAAAGTCATCAAATAATAAAAACTAATATATACATGAACACCACGATAAAAATAACCATTAATCATAAAAATAGAGCAACACAATTAACTGGAAATTTATACATGAACAAAATTATTAACAAATAAATTTCAATAACTATGACAAATAATGGACAAATGAAAAGAAATACATAGTCAAATTAACTCAACCAAGTCACCAAAAAATTCAAAAGATGTACAAAGTTAATGGGAACAAAGAAATAATATTGTTAAAAAGAAAAAAAAAGGAAAATGAGTTAAAGCAAATTATCTTAATCTATAATTTGAAAAAATCAATTGATATTTCAAAATCAGAAACATATTTCACCAAAATAATGCTAATCCGTTAAATAAATAGCATATGAAATGAAAACGATGAAAACATATGACATCAAAATATAAACCTCTAAGATGAATCTTCATACCAAAATGTAAAACAGATACTGAATCTGAAAAAGAGAAATAAGTTCAATCTGTTAGAAAAATATTGTTATTTCAAAAGATTATTTAGATTATTTATTTAAGTGTATTTACAAAGCCAAATAATTAAAGTGTGTTAAAAATATTAAATGGTAAATTTGGGAGTGTATGCCATTCTCTTTTAACTTTCTTGACACATGTCCTCACATTTGTCTTCTTATGGCAACATTGCATGGAAGGAGTTGGACAAGTGGCTTGGACACTTGTCAACATGCCTACAATTCCATTTGCCTATAAATAGGCATAAACAATGTGAATTGGTAGGATGCAGTAAAATTGTCCCTCACATTATCAACTCCTTCCTCACTTTAATATTATCTTCTTTTAAATTAATCCCTTTTGCTTTGTTATTTTATTTCCCCCTTATAACTTGTTGATGATAATTAATTTGCTGATTCCTGTTGCCTCTATTTAAGATAGGGAAGTACTTGTTTAATCCTGGGAAAACATTTCACACCGTTGAAATAGTTTCTTACGACAGTGCCCAGCACGACTCAAGTATTTATTAATTTATGCACTATTTTTATATATCGTTGTAGTAATATTTCAGGACTACTGTTTTGCTAAATAACTAAAGTTATTATTATTATTATTATTGTAAAATTCTTAATATTTCCCCAACAATCTAAGAAACTATTTCATAAAATATGTGTTTCGAAACTTTTGGTGATATGTATCCTGAAATTACTGAACTATTGAGGATGTTGATGTTGCTGCTACCCTGACTAAACTGTTCAAGTCATTCTGCCGGAGGATTACTATAAAGAAAATTACGGGTATGTAAATAGACATGGTTACAAATTCAGTGCAAATAATAAAACCTTCATTGGAAAATATACCTCAATGCAAAAGAATGGTGAAAAGAAATGACTATCCCGCTAAGCTAAAAAAAATTTTTGGCTCAAAAAGGATGATCTGATTATTGCGGTCATTTCATAAATAAATGTTGTGGCCAATGTGAGAAATGAGTGATAGACTCTGGTGCTACTACGAACATTTGTATGAATAAAAATGATTGTTGTGTCATACACCCAAGTTGAGAAATGAGAAGATGTTATTTATTTTGGTGACTCAAGGACAACTAAAGTTCTTGGAAAAGGAAAAGTTCTTCTCAAGCTCACATCTGGTAAAACTTTGGCAATGTGTGATGTATTGCATGTTCCTAAAATCCAAATTAATTTGATTTCTGTGGGATTATTAGGAAAATGTGAAATGAAGATTTCTTTGAAAATGATGAAGTCATATTGACTAAAAATAATATTTTTGTGGGCAATGAATTTTGTGACTATGGCTTATTTATGCTTAATATTTGTGATAATTTTCGTGTATTTGTTTCTTCTTACATGATTAAGCCTAATTCATTATGGCATGCCAGATTAGGACATGTTAATGTGCCATATATTAAAAAAGTGTGATCTCGTGATTTAACACATGATTTAAATTTAAATAATTTTGATAATTATATTACGTTGTATTTGTTTATGCATGTTTCTTTATAACAAGCTACTTTATAACATGTTAATGTCTAATATATTTAGACCATGCAGTCTCTTAGTTTAATACCTGACTTAGACTCGAATAATTTCGATAGATGTGAAATATCTGCTGAAGCTAAAATTACTAAAAAATCACATTTTTCAGTAAACAGAGAAACTGAATTATTATTTTTGATCCATACTGATTTGGGTGATTTGAAACAGACTATGACTAGGGGTGGTAAAAGATATTATGTGACTTTTATTGATAATTTTTCCAGATTTACTAAGTTGTATTTACTTAGAAATAAAGATGATGCATTTGATGCTTTTATGGCTTATAAGTATGAGGTTGAAAATCAACTTGGTAGGAAAATCAAGAGAATAAGATCTAATAGAGGTGGAGAATATGTTTCTTTAAATGCTTTATGTGAAAAATAAAGGAATTATTCATGAAGTAACCACTCCTTATTCACCTGAGTCTAATGGAGTAGCTGAAAGGAAAAATAGAACATTGAAAGAAATGATGAATTCAATGTTAATTAGTTCTAATGCTCCTAATAATTTATGGGGTGAAGCAATTTTATCTGCATGTCACTTACAAAATAGAATTCCTCATAAAAGAACTGGTAGAACTCCTTATGAATTATGGAAAGGTTATAAACCTAACTTAAAATATTTAAAAGTGTGGGGGTGTCTTGGAAAAGTTCTTTTGCCTGAACCTAAAAAGAAAAAAAAATATGTTCTAAAACTACTGATTGTATGCTTATTGGATATGCTGAACATACTGTTGCATATAGATTCTTGTCTTAAAAAGTGATGTTCTTGATTGCAATACTATTATTGAGACAAAGAATGTTGAATTTTTTGAACATATTTTTCCACTATGTGATAAAATTACTCATGCACCTGTTGAAAGAAATAATGATAATTCCTCTGATATTGAGGAACTGCGGAGGAGCAAAAGGCCAAGAAAAGAATATTTTTCTTATGGAAATGATTTTCAGACTTTTCTTGTTGATAATGAACCTTTAAATTATTTTGAAGCAATTTCTTCTTCTGATGCTAAATTTTGGAAAGAGGCAATAAAACTGGAAATTGATTCAATTATGAAGAATAAAACATGGATTTTGACTGACTTACTTCCTGGTGCAAAATCGATTGGTTGTAAATGGATTTTCAAAAGGAAACTTAATCTTGATGGATCTATAGATAAATACAAGGCTCGGTTAGTAGCAAAATGATTTTTCAAAAACAAAATATTGATTACTTTGATATATTTGCACCAGTGACCAGAATTTCTTCTATTCGAATGTTAATTTCCTTAGCATCAATTCACAAGTTTCTTATTTATAAAATGGATGTAAAAACAGCTTTCTGAAACTATGATTTAGAAGAAGAAATTTATATGGTTCAACCTGAAGAATGAATTACTCTTGAAAAAAAAAGTTTGTAAGTTGATCAAATCTCTTTATGGCCTAAAACAAGCTCCTAAGCAGTGACATGAAAAATTAGATCAAGTCTTATCAAAAGACAATTTTACCTCTGTTGAAGTGGATTTCCTTCTACTTTAGAATGATATTATGATGCAACCTGGATTTCTGATTCAGATGAAATAAAACAAAAATCCACTGACGGATATGTGTTTACCTTAGGTGGTGGTGCAATATCCTGGAAATCAGCTAAACGGACGATCATTGCAAGATCGACTATGCAGTCAAAGTTTGTAACTCTGGAGCTGGCTGGTTCTGAGTCTGAGTGACTAAGAAATTTCTCAGCGAATATCCCTTTAATAAAGGATGAATTGCCAGTTAATCCCTTTGATGTCAAGAATGAATTATTGATCCCTTCTATGAAGGATGAGTTATATATCCCTTCGATGAAGGATAAATTGTTGATCCCTTCAATGAAGGATGAATTGTTAATCCCTTCGATGAAGGATGAATTTTTTTAATCCCTTTAATGTGAAGGATGAATTGTTGATCCCTTCGATAAAGGATGATGAATTGTTGATCCCTTCGATAAAGGATGAATTGTTAATCCCTTTGATAAGGATGAGTTGTTAATACCTTTGATAAGGATGAATTGTCCCATGTGTTTATATATACACTGGGATTGTGAAAACGCAATCAATATTGCGAAGAATAAATCTTACAGTTGTAAGAGTATACACATGAAATTGAGGCATGATGTCGTTAAGCAGCTACTGAAAGATGGAATAATTGCAACTGATTATGTGAAGTCAGAATTAAATTCGGCCGATTCACTGAAGAAACCCGTGAGAAGAAAATTAATTCTTCAAACTTCAATAGAAATGGGTTTAAGGCCAATTGTTAGCCAATAGAGATGGGAACCCAACCTATGTGATTGTAGATCCCATGAAGTAGGTTCATATGGGTAATAACAAGTCGATATTGGCTCTGCACAATAACTGAGAGTGTTTGAAACTGCTACTAAAAATGAGGGATGAGTTATTAACTCTTAATGAATTCATAGTCCTTAATTAAGGAAGGTGTACTTAAAGCAGTGTACACTTGATTAATTCACCTATATAAGAGTAGGAGTGTGGCCCCTCCTATGAGACTTTGGTCTAGTCTCTAAATCTCTCATGAATACCAGGCACGCGCATGGCCTATAGGCGCAAAACCGCGTTGAACAGCAAAATTACTGTGGTCAAAATGTGATTGTCAAAGTCAATGATTTACAACTAGAATTATTTGGTTCACAGAAATATTATATTTCACCAATAATTCTATAAATTAAATTTTATCGATCTAAGTTTGGTTCATAGTCCGAAAGACACCAAACCTATTGCATTTTTTCCTGAAAATCCAGCAAGTTATGATTTTATAAAAATCTTTTGAAATAAGTGGGGAATTGTTAGAAAAATATAGTTATTTCAAAAGATTATTTAGATTATTTATTTAAGTGTATTTACAAAGCCAAATAATTAAAGTGTGTTAAAAATATTAAATTGTAAATTTGGGACTGTATGCCATTCTCTTTTAACTTTCTTGACACATGTCCTTACATTTGTCTTTTTATGGTAACATTGCATGGAAGGAGTTGGACAAGTGGCTTGGACACTTGTCAACATGCCTACAATTCCATTTGCCTATAAGTAGGCATAAACAATGTGAATTGGTAGGATGAAGTAAAATACTCCCTCACATTTTCAACTCCTTCCTCTCTTTAATATTATCTTCTTTTAAATTAATCACTTTGGCTTTGTTATTTTAATACCCCCTAATAAATTGCTGATGATAATTAATTTGCTGATTTCTGTTGCCTCTATTTAAGATAGGGAAGTACTTGTTTAATCCTGGGGAAATATTTCACACCGTTGAAATAGTTTCTTAGGACAGTGCCCAACACGACTCAAGTATTTATTAATTTATGCACTATTTTTATATATCGTTGTAGTAATATTTTAGGACTACTATTTTGCTAAATAACTAAAGTTATTATTATTATTATTATTATTGTAAAATTCTTAATATTTCCCTAACACAATCAACAACTACAATATTCATGCAAAATAACTAAGAAGAAAAAGGGTATAAAAATCACCGAATTTCACCGGAAAATGACTGAAGCCGCAAAGCATGTTGGGATCTGGTCTAATGATTGTTCGGCGAAGCTTGGAGCATCGTTGTGTCACCGGAATACCATTGTTATTGTTTCGCTGGTCAAAACTTGGATCTTGCAGCTTCAGAGTGGCCAATGTAGATGACAAAACACTTGTAAAATAAAACAAAAGAAAGTAAAGGGGAGACGGGAAGGGACTGCCAGCGTAGTATGTTTGTTCAACGGTTTGGAAAGGGTCTTGCTGTTTCCAGTGGCAGTTTTAGAGTTGGGATTTGGGTGTTGGTCAAAATATGGGGTCTGGTAGTGGCGGAGTTCCGGCTTGGCTGGTTGTTTTCCGGTGGTTGCGGAGGTCGAAAAAAGGAATAGGGAAATGGTGGGCTGGTGGTGTCAAGGAAAAAGGAAGGGAAAGCGGGTTGCTCCTTTTGATTGTCCAATTCTGATAAAATATTTATTGGAGGCGGCTGATTTTTTTTAAAAAAAAATAAGAGCCAAAGAGTTCCTAGGGTTTTTACTCTATCCCCTCTTAAAAATATTTTCCCCATCCTTATTTGACCTAATAAAACCCTAAAATAGAAAATTGTTAGATAATGGCCTAGTCATGGTCTCAAGATTGAGGCCTAAAATCATTGTTCAATTTTTGTATGCAAAACTCATCCGTATTAAATGATTTTTTAGACTGTGCAAAAAATATAAAATATATATTAGCAAATGTAACAAAAAAAATGAATATTAAGAAAAATGTAATAGACGTAACCAATGACATGTAAAAAAAATGTAACTTTAAATTTAACAAATAAAAAAAGATTCAAAATATTGATAAATAAGGTTAGTTATCGATAAACTTATTTAAAATTATATGAAAAACATTTCAAACTATTAAATAAATAAAACTTAAAATTGTGAATTTTAAAAATGTTAGGCCAAAATTGGGTGTCAACAATAGAATCACTACTAAAGTGAGAATGGGGAATGAAGCCTTAGTTGATGCGAAAGATAAAGGTACTATTTCAATCAAAATGAAAGGAAGCGGTAAGCAAATTCATGATTTTCTTTATGTCCTTGACTTGGAAGAAAATTTGCTTAGTGTTGGCCAACTCATGGAAAATGGTTATTCTCTTGTGTTTAGAGATAATTATTGCAGGATTTATGATAAATCTGAGCCAAATCAAGTCATTATTGAAGTAAAGATGATAAAAAGATACTTCCCTTTGCAATTTCATTACAAAGCATTAAAAAATGAAATTGTAGCAAATTCATGGCTTTGGCACAAAAGATTTTGTCACTTGAATTTTCATGGTTTGAAGCTTCTCAAGCAAAAGGACATGGTGCAAGACCTTCCTGAGATACATACTGAGGTGGATCCATGTGAAAGTTGTATAATGAGAAAGCAACATAGGAAGTCTTTTCCAAAAGGGGTGTCTTGGAGATTAAGTGTACTTTTGGAACTAATCCATACCGACATTTGCAGTGAAGACTCCATCTCTTGGAAGTCAAAGGAATTTTCTAATCTTTATTGATGATTTCTCAAGAATACCTTGGGTTTATTTCTTGAATGAAAAGTCAGAAGCATTCGCTACATTCAAGAAATTTAAAGCCCTTGTTGAGAAGCAAAAAGGTTGCAGCATCAAAACCATTCGTAGTGATAGAGGAGGTGAATACACAAGTCGAGAATTTGAAGAATATTGCAAAAATGAAGTCATTAAGAAGCAACTTACAGCAGGGTATACTCCTCAACAAAATGGTGTGTCTGAAAGAAGAAATAGAACAATTGTTGAAATGGCCAGAACAATGATGAATGAGAAAGGGCTGCCAAATTCTTTTTTGGGCAGAAGCAGTGCATACAGCAGTTCACATCCTTAACAGGTGTCCAACAAAGGCACTAAAAGACAAGACACCTGTTGAAGCTTGGAGTGGAATTAAACCTTCTGTAAGTCATTTTAATTTTTTTGGGTGTATTTGTTATGCTCACATACCTGCTGAGAAAAGAACAAAATTGGATGAAAAAAGTCAAAAATGTATCTTTCTTGGTTATAGTGATAAGGATATAGGCTTCTCGATGTCAAAACTAACAAATTTGTTGTTAGTAGAGATGTCATTTTTGATGAAAAAACAACATGGAATTGGGAGGATAAAAAGATATAGAATACTGCTATTATATCTTCAAATCAAGAAGAGGATGAGAAATATGAGATGTTTCTCAAGGGGGAGAAATCCCAGATTTAGATGAAGAAGAACCGCCTCCAAGAGGAACAAAAATGTTGAGTGACATTTATCAAAGATGTAACTTTGCCAATTTTGTAACAGGTTGTTTCAGACGTTTTCGTTGACGAACATAGTTTATGTGCCGCTAATGTAGCTTTTCATAGAGGAGAGCGATAGGCCGGTTTGAAGAGCAAGCTTGAAAATAAATGGAGAGGTCATTCATTCATAGCAGAAAAAGCGCTCACTCACTCGTACGTTATCCGGGTTCATCTCCATTTTTGTGAAACTATTCCTCAAGCAAGGGAAGTTATAATAGTTCTAGCAGAGTAAGCTAGAAGATGACCAATCTCCCCATCATGAGTCAAAATAGGAAAAAATAAAAATGCCTAGCAACTTTTTTCTATGGATGTAAAGCTTTATTTAAGAGAGATAGAGGAAGCACAGCCGCACATTCCCGAGCCCGAGGTTGCGCCCATTCCGCACCGTTCTGGTTCCGGAATTAGTGAGACTAGCTACTTTTCAACCGATATAGTTAGGTTATAGTTAGGTCGCAGTCCTATCAGGGGATCGTATACACGTTTGCAAGTTCCACATGAGAAACTAGTACGAATATAACCTACATGTCCAATTGAAGTGAGCCAGAAAATTTTGAAGAAGCAATAAAGCATGATGTTTGGAAGAAAGCCATGGAAGAAGAAATTCGGATGATTGAAAAAAATAATACTTGGGAGCTTGTGGCTATACCCAGAGAAACAGAAGTTGTAAGTCTAAAATGGATTTACAAAATCAAACTTAATCAGGAAGGAGATATTCAAAAGCACAAAGCAAGGTAGAGGCTTCACACAAAAACTAGGTATTGATTTTTATGAAACTTTCTCTCCAATTGCTCGTCTTGAGACAATTAGAACTGTAATTGCTATTGCTGCACAAAACAAATGGAATATATTTCAACTTGATGTTAAATCTGCATTTCTTAATGGAAAACGTGATAAGAGATTTATGTTGAGCAACCTCAAGGATTTTTTGTTCAAGGGGGAGAAAAGAAGGTGTACAGTCTAAAAAAAGCTCTTTACGGGCTGAAGCAAGCTCCAAGAGCTTGATACAATGAAATTGATACATACTTTTTGAAAAATAATTTTTAGAGAAGTAAAAGTGAAGCCACTTTGTATGTGAAGAAAGAACATGGCAGCATTATCATTGTTTGTCTCTATGTGGATGATCTGCTCTTTACAGGAAATGATGTAGAGATGATGCAAAATTTCAAGCAAAATATGATGCAAGCTTATGAAATGAGTGATCTTGGGTTGCTAAATTATTTCTTGGGCATCGAAGTTTCTCAAGTGAAAGAAGGAATTTTCATTTCTCAAAAGAAGTATACCAAAAATATTCTTCAAAAATTCAAAATAATGGATTGCAGGTCTGTGGCCATACCATTAGCAGCATATGAGAAGTTTAGAAAAGATGATGGAGAAAAGAAAGTTAATAGCTCACTTTATAGGAGCTTGATTGGAAGTTTGCTATATCTTACATCAACAAGGCCAGATAATATGTTTACTGCTAGTTTATTATCCAGATTCATGCAAGAACCAAGCCAAGTGCATTTTGGAGCTGCAAAGTGTGTTTTACGCTACTTGCGAGGAACAATGGATTATGGGATAATGTACAAATTTTGTGGAGATTTGAACTTAATTGGTTATTCTGATAGTGATTGGGATGGAAGTATAGATGACATGAAGAGTAGTTCTGGTTATGGTTTCTTATTTGGATCAAGTATTTGTTCTTGGTTATAAAAAAAGCAAAGTGTTGTTGCTCAATCCACTGCCGAAGCAGAATATGTTTCAGCATCCAAGGCTACTTCTCAAGCTATTTGGCTTAGGAGAATATTTGAAGACATTGGTGAAAAATAAAAAAGAGGGACTGTTCTGTATTGTGATAACAAATCAGCAATTGCAATTGCCAAGAATCCAGTCAGCCATGAAAGATCAAAGCATATTTCCATCAAGTATCATTTTATCCGAGAATCACAAGAGAAAGGCGAAATTCAATTGCATTATTTTCAGACAGGAGAACCACTTGCTACATCTTCACCAAAGCACTTCCTAGAGATAAATTTTGTTATCTTCGAGAACGCATTAGAGTTATCAAGCAAATGCATTAAGGGGGAGTGTTGTAATTAATGCATCAATGTTTAGTCTTCCGAAATTGTCTCTTAGTTTTTCGAGAAGTCTCTTTAGTATTTCGTAGTACATGTATCTAGTAAATTGTGATACATGTATTTAGTTATTAGTGCAAGACTTTTTGTTTTCTATTTTGAGTAGTATAAATTGTGATGTAATTGATGATTGTAATCATCTCAAGTGGCCTTAAGTATCCTATAATAAACTTGAGCATTCTCTAAAGATACTAATTTGCTTCCATATTTCCTATAACAAGAATGCACTTTACAGTAAAGACATAGCATATGAACTCTTGGACTTAAGGATTCCATTACTTGAGCTTGGAATTCACATATAAAGCTCCTTAATCACATAGACATCCTTTAACCATCCATAACCTACACTTTGTGTAAAAAGTAGAGAAGAATAGAGTTAGTACAATACTTCACTAAGTATGGTTACCATGCAAAAACATGTATTTAAAAGGGACATTTTCTTGAAATCATACTCCATGTCTTTTTGAGTAAATCTTCATAAAACCTTTGAACAGTAACATTTATATCATTCACATACTTTATATAAACATAATCAAAGGTCAAACATCATATAACATCACATATATCATTTAAGCCATATTTGAGGTCACTTTACAGTGAGCTCTTTTACCTTAACAGTAAAACCCTTTTTCTTTTACCTCATCAACATTCCAAGTAACACTCTAGTGATACTTGGTGCAATGCATTACCATAAGGCCACAAGGAAACCATACATTTCATCTACACAAGGCAACACATACCATCATAGAAGAATAATATATCATAGACACATTTAAGTCAAGACTTCATTGGCTTTACAGTAAGTTATATCTATTTACACATATTTTTACCTCTTTTCATGTTCATCATTATAAGGCCTTGTTCATGACCCCAATCTTAGTCTACTAGTGCAATGTACATTTAAAGCCCCATAACCTCACACATACTTAGTAAACCCATCATGAGACCACCAAACTTAACATTCAATTCATACATCAACATATTAAGTGAAGACAACTTCATTCATGTCAACAACCTTCATCATATAGTCATTAGGACCAACATTTAACATGTACATCAAGACCACTTCACATAGGCTCATACCATGCATTTCATCACAACAAGTAGACAATTACTGCAATGTCATGGATAAAGGCATACCATAATAATACACATTAGGTCACCTCCCTAGGACTTCCTAAGGAGCTACTTGTTCAATGTCTAGATGGGTTCATTACTTCCACCTATCCTAAGTAACCTCCCTTAAGTCATCCTAGTTAGGATCCTAGTAATTTTACTTCCATTGTCCATTTTACTTTTGGGAAACTATAGCCTTAACCCACACTAAGACCATGGGTTCTAAAAATGAAATTTGGTGTCATCCCCTCACACCAAAAAGAGGGCATCTTTCTTGCCAAGGTAAGACATAAGTATCATGCTAGCATTTTAGGTTATATCACTTGCTAGATCCTATGTGGCAACATAGTTTATGGAACTTGGGGGCTATAATGGAAACGTCTCTCTGCACCCTTTTTGGGTCATGAGGCTATCCACCCCGCGAGGACCGTTAGTGGACCCTTTAACCTTCCCTCCTTAGGAAGGTGCCACCCCCTCATCTACAAGTTCACTCAGTGCTAAGCTAAGTTCCCTTTATTGAAAAGTCTTTATTATCATTTATTTGTAAAACATAGGCTTAGGAGAGTCATACCCTCCTATGCTTAGCTCATAGGTCATAGATGAGAGTTCATCAACCTAAATCATGTGAGAAATACTTTCACATGGACATAACATATGTATTAGCACTATATAGTTAAGGATACACTTGAGAACACCTTTCAAGTCTCCTCTATTGACTATATCATCATTCTTGTGTGTGTGCGTATACATATATGTGAGCAAACCTTTCACATAACACGTTAAGACCACACATGACCATACATTCATATTTATGCACAGAGAAACCAAACCTAGGAACTATGCTATCAAGGTACACATGTGCAATACATAGGCAAAGTCCCATACCCTTGCCCATAATAGTACACCAATAAATTCATCCTAGTTAAGGAAACACATATCATACTTTCATATACATAAACTTAACATGCATAGTAGTAGACATTAGTGAATATGAGAACTACCTTTCATTTAGACACCATGACCTATACTACTTGTAAGCATGCATGAATTGTGAGTGTGTGTACATTGGTCAACATCATTCCATAATGGCCATCAACAACACAATGAGGCAGCCACCCTCTTAAGACTATATTACACTTTCAAGCATAAATCACACAACACAATTTAGCATAGGAGGCAAGCTAACTTCATATTATACTTTAAGACTCCTAACATTAGGTATTCACACATTTACATTAGGGTATATGGATAGGGGTCATAAATCATTAACACTTCATAAATGGAAGCACCTACACATTATCTTACACAACCATTTACATGCTCATTAGTAACATAACCTAGATTCACAACTAAAATAGAAGACTAGGCACAAGTTACACATAAGTTGATCATCATAACCACTCATTCATATACTCAACAATTTGCCTTAAAGGCCATGGTCAACACATGTATAATGACAATAAAGTAAACACCGCCACCATAAGTGGACCATACCACACAATGCCGTACAAGGCTTCATCAATTAACAATACTATAGGAAGTAGAGAAATAGAAGAGTAGAGCAATTCTTACCAATCCTTTAGCCTTTGTTCATCATTGACCATTACTACTCTTTCATCAATAAATCAAGTATAGGGAAGTATCTAAGGTACCATAATCATACATGAAGTCAAGTATAAGCTACTATAATATCATGCTACAACTAGTACAACACATTAATATACTAGAAAGTAGAAGAACAAAGACCATTAACCAATTTCACTTGCATGGATCATAAATCATATTTCATTAATAGTATCAATCTTGGGCAGTATCTAAATATACACTTAGCACTACGAAATCATTCTTACATCCCTACAAGATCAAGATACTAACATAGGCATTTAAACTATCAATTCAATAGTGAGTAAAGGGAGTAGGCTATATTACCAATTTCTTAAGGTATTGATCATCAATCAAAAATTACCAGTAAAATACATGATAGGCAGTATCTCAATAGATCTTTATTAAAAAGGAATCATGCTATATCGAACCACAGTTCGAGATCACATCACATTCATAGTATTATCAATCGATAGACTAAAAGAACTTAGATAAAATCATATCAATCCTTCTTCACCTTGATCATACATGATTTATAATTACAATTCAACAATAATATCAACTTAAAACAATAGCTATAGTCATCTTCACCTAATCGAATTCAACATTAAATAATTAAAAGGGCAATGTAACAGTGAACTCCTAGAATTATAAACTAGGCATGTTGAATTCTTAATACATTGATCCAAATGGATCCTTCATCATAAATTCATAATAAATTCACTTAAATAACAGTAGGTATAAACAATTCAACGTAAGAGAATCACAATTTAACCATTAACAAGACATGATCACAAAGCCCATGCAAGGACTAAATCGATTTAGGGAAGGACATGGGTTCATCATGCAATTGGATTAAAATCACGTTAAAACCAATACATTAACATCAATTCATCATGATTTAACCATTAAAAACGTTTTTAGAACGAACACATGGCTAGATTAAAGAAGAAGATATTTGATCATGAAACCTTCTTTCAAAACTTTGAGATTAACTCTCCAAGTGAAAGGTTACTTGGAGATGAAGGATTACCATAACATTGTCTAGTTTAAAACCTCTAAAAATTGGTGAAGAATCCATGATAATCCAATCTACACGCTTATCTTGAGCTTCAACAACAATGGAGGTTTCTAGGGAGAATTGGTTTTGGAGGGAAGGTTTAATTTGTGTGAATGATTGGGAATGGGTTGGTCAAGTTTTAGAATACTTACATACACCCAAAAACAGCTAAGTAAACATATTAGAGTCAGGTTAGGATGTGGGGTGAATTTACCATTCACCCGTTTAATGAAACAGTCGGTAGGCAGTGGCACCAAGATGCATCGACGGATCACCATTGACGGCCAGTAGGTCCATCGACGGGCCGTCTTTGGCTTCAGCCGATTGGACCTCGGCCTGTTATTTGGTTGATACTGGCCCAGGATAAGTTTCCATCAACGATTCCTCACCTATGGGCCGTTGGTCAACCAACTGGGCGTCGTTTGGTTCAGTCGATTGACACTGCCAAGGCAATGTCTCAACAACCTTGGGTCCTTCTTGTGGGCCCTTTTGCAAGGCCCTTTAGAAGTCGTACCCAAACGTTTCCAATGTAAATACAAACCTTAACAAGTTGTAGACCTCCCACATCAGTTTCATCCAAAATAATTATATGTAACACGTCCAAACAAACTAGGCCCCATGAAGACACATATGCATGTTTCAAGGCTATCTTTCAAACGTCTTAGACGTTCTTGGACGTTTGACCTCCAAGCTTTACAAAACTCAATATAATACCATCAAAAATCATTATAACTCATTTTAAGACTTCATAATCTCATTTTATACAACTTTAAACATGTATAGACATATGAGGCACATAGGTGACTAGTCATCGAACGTCTTGGTTGTCCCTTGACGTTTGACTTCCAAATCACCTCAAACTTTACCCACTGCCTCAATACGATATTATAAACTATTTTAGAACATTAGACCCTTAGGAAAAACATTTTAGGATCTATACACCCTAACTCATTTTTGAGGGTCTTACAGGTAGTCTCCATCTATCGAGTCCCTTCAAAAGATTGTTTTAAAGATTTTAATTTCCCCAAACCTTGGATTTAAATCTATGACATGGGTATCTTTCCAAAAAGTTTTATTTTTTTTTATTTATGGTTGATTATGGTTAGGAATGATCAATTATGGTCTGATTAATTGAGTATTGATGTTTTATGATGAAAATTCACCATAGGCCCAATATTCCCCCATATTAATAAATCATGAATTGATGATATGGGTTGGTTGATATATTAAGTATATCAATTGAATATGTTTATCTTAACTAAGCTATTGAATAACGAGTTTCCTCTAATATTATGTAGAAATTATATATGGTTGGGTTGATCATAATTTAAGACCCTTGAAGAGCAAAGTATGAGAGTTGTACATATTTATGAGAATTTGTGAATGAGCTTATTATTCATTAAAGAATTGAAGGTATTATGATTATTGTGTAATTGTCGTGTACTTACGGGATTATACTCCCCTACCCTTTCACATGACTATGTATGATATGTTTATGACTATGAAAGTATTGTTGTGTTCAATGAATGTCAATTCTAATGAACACACTATGAGTACGATGTGAAAGATTTACTCACGTATTGATGATTCAAGGTTGAAAGGAAATTCTCACCTAATGAATTTATGAGCTATTATGATACCATGATGGTTTGAGTGACTAGTTCATTCTTTCATTAACATGAACTTAAGTAAAGACTTAGCATGAATATTAAAGGGAATTAAGCTTAGAACTGAGAGGATATGGAAATGAGATGAAAGATTTTACATCAGTTAGTACGGCTTCCCAAGACATTTATTTCATGAGATGAAAACCTTTAACCTCAGTTAGTTCGAGTTTCTAGTTGAGAGCATCCTTTCTCTTGGATCCCCAATCCCGACTATGCGTGAACTTCCATGTCATTGTCCATATACATCACGGCAAAACATATACCCCTTAGACTAGTTATTAAGAGTTACTTAGGTCATGACTCGTGGGGGAATTTGCTTTAAAACCAACCCATGTTTCAAGTGATATTATCACTTTATGCAGTACACATTCATACGGTAGTTGAGGTGGGTAAACTCCTTCTACAACAATGATAACTACTAGTCTACTATTCTCATATAGTCTTCAATCTTAAAGCCACTACAAGCCCAATTCAATATATGAGATTTACTTTCAAATCCCTATAATTCTACTTGCATGACTACAAGCCTTACTCTCAAAGATTTACTTCTTACAATCATCATAGATACCTAGATTACAAGGAATTCTAATCACATGACTTAATCTTAAATGATTCTAGTCATATATCATCATAAAGGTTCAATTTAAAGCCTTACTAATCATGATCATAACATATGCTATAATATATTTCAATTCATGTATACTTTGTTTTTACTTTAACAATTACTATACATATCCCCAATTCTAGAAGATGATCTATGAATCCTCAATTTTCCTTCACAAGGAATAAACCCACATTACTTCAATTTCATCAATTAGACTAGGATAGCTATAGAAAACAAGAAATTTCTTCATAATAACATGTTTCACTAGTAATTCTATAATAATTGATCATTATCCACTCAATTGGATCTATATATAACATCACCCACAATATAGGAAGAAACTTAACTAGAATTGGGGCTCATTTTCACAATTGGGGGAAATATAGGGGGATCCATGGATGGGAGAATCCATAGATAAATAATCTATCATAACTTGATTATAATTCCCTCCCAATGCTTGGACGATTGGAAGAATTTGAGCTAGCTTTAACCTCTTCTTCATCATCTTATTCTTGTGACTTCTTGAGAGAAAATTTCTTGTAAGAATAGAAGGAAAAGATAAGGATATCAACCACCTTACCAGTCAACTCATTCTCCCCCTTTTAAGGTAAGCCCATTTAAGAACAAATAAAAAACAACCATAAGGAACTATGACTCACCGGGGCCTTTATTCAGGATTAGCTTCTTTGTTAGATTGAAGCATATAGGAATGGTTCGTCTGTTGAGTGTTTGGATCCGGACCATCATGAGTAGATTGGTTGGTCTCCTTCCCTTTTTCCTTGAGGACAGGGCAATCTCTTATCTTATGACCCTTATGTCCACATTTAAACATTAATCCATACCGGCAAGACACTTACCCAAATGTTGCTTTTCACATGTAGTACATCTAGTCCTCTCAAAAGTAGAGCCACCTCTACTCCCTTTTTGAGAATTTTGGTTGGAAACCCTATCCTTTATCGCCATGGAGGAATCTTGATTATAAAACATCTTCTTAGACTTAGGTTTACTTGGTTCATCCGACCTATCCCTCTTCCAATCTCTATTCATCTTCCTATGCTTGGACTCCTCAATTTGTTGGGCATATACCATGAGCTTAGACATATCCATATCATGATGGAGCATTGTCGTACGATACTCTTCTTCAACCAAACTAGACACCCCCATCTCAAACTTTATCATTCTATCCATAGAGTTGGCTACCATGGATGGGGCATACTTAGAAAGTTGGGTGAACTTGAGAGAATATTCCTTCACACTCATTCCCCCTTAACGAAGGTTCATGAATTCAACTAACTTTTCTTCCCTCAACTCTAAGGGGAAAACCATATCAAGAAAGGTCGTCTTAAACACTCCCCATTCTACCGAGCCTTCCCTTGCAGGTGTCTCATCCCTCAATTTCTCAAACCACACTTGTGCCTACATCTTTAAGTTGGTATGCAACTAGTTCCGCTTTTTCTCTAGAGGTCACTCCCATAGCATCTACATTGTGAGACATATACCCTTCAACATTGTGAGCTTGAGGACCTTGGGCACTTGAGGGGGAACCTCCCCATTAAAATTCTCTTGATTAGGTATAGGGAATTGTTCACCCCGGGGAGCAACTCCCTCATTCACTACTCCTTCCTCCACTCTTCTTTCGGTTGTCCTTCAGGCATTCATATGCTATCAACACAAGAGAAGAGATTAGGAAAAAACACTTATAGAACTCAAAGTAATGAAAAAAGTGAAACTTCTATCGTCCTATAGCCTCTCGATCATACATGTGCCGCGACTCACATCGATGAACAAGACTCTACTAGACATGGCATGTGAGACTTTGGACACTAAGTCTATATTCCATAACCTTATGCTCTGATACAAGGTTTGTAATGACCGGGAAGTACCCCCCCCCCAAAAGTTATACGGTGTACTGGACCTCTCCCATGTATTGTAAAATATTCTTATCTTTCATTCATCACATAGGTATGAAAAAAGTGCGGAATTAAAACTTTTCACTATATAGACAATAAGAAACTCTTTCGTAAAATGTAAGAAACGAAATCTCATCATCACAAGCCAACTTAGACATGTCTTAATACATAGGGTCACAACCCTTAAATAGAAAAGAAATTAGTAGTCTATTACAAATCTTTAAAAGAAAGAAAACTAAACATAGTCCATGTCCTCAAACATATGAGGACATTCCAATCATGAGAGAACTCTACTTCCTAAGCTTCAACATTTATAACTCTTTACTTCCTTCAACCTATACTTTTAGAAATACAGAAGAATATGGAGTTAAAAAAACAATGTACTAAGTATGGCAATATGCAAAAACATGCATTAAAATGAACAAATTTTTTGAAACATACTTCTCATGCTATTTTAGTAAGACCTCATCAATCAAGTGTGCAATACATCATATAAGTCATCATTAACGTACAAGGAATTAATTTAATAATTCTCAACTCATATTCACATTCATCAAGTAACCCATTAATCACTTTTGACCCTCTATCAAAAGTTATCCTAAGACTCACCTATGTAAGACATGAAGAGACCACCCATAAAACCTCTTCAATACACACCTAAATGATCCTTAAGACTACAAAAGATAAGCATATATCATCACAACTATACAAGTCAACATTCATTACTAGAGGAAACATTCATGCATTTAAGAACTACCCATAAAGACAATCCCCTAATATAACTAGTGCAATGTGAAAGTAGCATCCCATACTACTTCTCCCACTTAGTGCTCCTTAGGAACCGCCCTACACTAGGCACATCATATTCAATGATTTACATAACTTTCATTAAAATTTGACATAGACCAACATGCTTCATTAACATTAGACAAAAAGCCAAAATGCTTCATTAACATCATATAGTAACCAATTCATTCATTAACATTACAAGGACACACCAAGACTCACTCCAAATGTCTAATTGTGCAATGCATAGATGTTGTGTCATTCCATAACCTACCCTAAGTAGTACACCCTTGCGAAGACCTTTTTCATTACATTCATTTGTGGGGTTTAGCTTTAACTGACACAGACCACGAGAGCTTGACATGGAATCTCGGCATTTACCCCTACCGGATAAAGGATCCCTACTTACCTAAGGTAGGGTCATTCTTTTAGCCTTTATATGGATCACCAATATCTAGACCTATGTGGGCGCATAGTTAAGGCATAAGGAGATTGTTCTAACTACTACATCTCAACTAACGAAGAGTACTCATCTTAGGAGGTACATTGGATAAAACATCTCTACTCCCGAAGAGTATCCACCCCTTCTTCAAAAGCATAAATCCCCACAGATTTGTAGACATTCATTACATGCATTAGCTATTGGTTAAGAGATTTCTATCAAGTCCTACATATCAACTCACGAAGAGTACTGATCTCAACCTATCATTATTTCCTCGAAAATCTCTTTAGAATAGTGAGGTTGTTACTAGACACTACATCTATACTCACGACGAGTGTCCACCCCAAAACTCCCCTTTTTAATTCATTAGAGTTCTTAGAAATACTAAGGTTCGTACTAGACATTACATCTCTACTCATGAGGGTGTCCACCCCAAATCCCCCATACATTAATTAAAGTTCTATTTAGAAAACCTTTTCGGTAGACTCTGATTCATTACATATTCATTAGATTCATTCATTCAATGTGAGTGTTAGTATATGTGAGAAAGCCTGACACATAATCACCACCATTCATAACATTGTCTCATAATCATTATCATACCACATTCATCATAATCCACACACAAACATACGTCACATTTACATCATACTTCAATAAGACATACTATCTTAAAGGTACACACTCATAACTTCATAAGACATCTCTATGCACTTACTTCATAACATAACTTCAATTCACATTCAATGCCCTTCATATCCATAATTACAATTCACATATACATTTGTATAAATCAAATAAACACCGCCCCATATGGGGATCATACCACACAAGATCAGTTCAAGAAGACTAGAACAATTGAGGTTTGCTTACCCTTCACCCAAGCCTTGATCACCTTTACTCCATTCTCAAACAATTCATCAAAATTAGGCATAATTGGAAGTAGATAATATAATACAACATAGTATAAACACAATTCTATTAATTTCAGTATAAACACAATTATAATAACATCCAATCATATGCATCAAACTCACTTCATAAGCCAAATTAGAGAATTAGGATGATCATGGGTTCATGGAATTTTTTATCATAAATTCATCAATTAATATTGAAAACATCATAACTCATCTATTAAAATCTTTTCATGCAAGAACCCATGCTTAGAATTCAAAATAAAAGAATTTAGGATTTTGAAACCTTTTGAAAAAGCCTTTAAAGTCTCCTTGAATGAGAGAAGAATCAAGGATGAATTACCATACCTTATTTGTAGAAAGCTCACGAAATTAGGGTTGAACCCTTGAAGAATTTGATCTTCTTGCATGGAACTTGAAGGTTCTTCTATGGAGGATCTTGACTTGCGAGAGAATTTAGAGTTAAGGGAGAGCATATATTTTTTGGATTCTAATTGGGGGTTGGTTTTTTTTTATTAGAGTAATGGGTGTTTAATGACCTAAAATCAATATATAATACACCCCCAAAAAGAATTCCTTTCCTAGAGTAAAGATAGGACTCTTCCCTTATTCCTTCTCTTCCCACTTCAATTTATGGAAAATCATTAAATGGGCCTTTTTTATCAATTCAAACTTAACTTAAATTTTTTGAATTAATGTCAGGCAACAAGTCCGCCTCGCAGCTGTTCCCACAAGATTTTTGGAATTAAATTTTGGGAAAGAAAAGTACAAGACACATCTGCGACGCGGAAAAGACCTTTGCCTAAGGTGAACCAAGTCCCGATGCGGGCTAGTTTCTTTGATAAGTTATAGCCAGCGCCTTTGGGAGCTTGTTGGCTAATAGTCCGGTTCTCATCAAAGATCCTTAGGTTTGCCCTTGGTGAGTCATAGCCGGACATTTTGACCATAAACATGTCCCTCTTTGTTTTAGGGTCATATTCACTGATTTTAGACTCCAATCAACACATAAAAACACATACAGCATACAAGGAAACACTAGCACATACTCAAGACTACTTTTCGCACATCTTGGTTGTCCTTTGATGTTTGTATTTAAAACTATTTAAAACTAACTTATAAAACTATTCTTCACTGTTTTAACAAGTTATTAACTCATTAAACCCATATGAGTCTCTAATTTATCCTAGTTCACTTTGAGGGTTGTTACACCTTGCCTCAACCCTCTTTTTCCTTTAAAATATCCATAGCCTTCCCCATTGAGTTTGACTATGAATTTTGGAGTTAATACACATATAATTATCCAATATATGAATTTAATTGTAAAACCAAATCCTTGTAAAGGTTCCTCCAAGAATTCCCATCTCACCATATTATATGCCTTTGCGAGGTCTATTTTAATCAAATACCTAGTAGTTGTCTTCATTTTATATTGCTTAAACAAATAATGATAAATCAGTATATTATGTACCATGGATCTTCCTTGGACAAATTTTCAAGACCCGGGGTAACCCGTAGATGTAACAAGGCACATAGAACCCCGAAAGGCCCCATGTAAACCACTTAGCATATCATAACATAAGCATAGAACAACAAAGAGTAAGAATGTTTTTCAAGTACAAAATTTTTATAAAGGAAATCGGAAGTCTAGACTTGTCAAATTTAGAAATCCATTAAAATAGTGAAAATGAAAAGGGCCGTGGACCATACAACATAGTCCGAAAAAAAAAATACAAGGAAAGAAACTACTAAGTGAAAACATTTGTCCTTAAATTATGATGACTCACCAACAAACTAGGAGAAATGAGCAAATCCAAGATTTAGCCACAATAAGGACCACCTTGAGAACCAGACCCTAATCTTGGGGAAAATCTAGGAAAATATGAGTTAGTACAAAACTGCACTAAGTATGATAGTCATGCATAAAAACCATGAAAGCATTCTTTGGACATTTTAGTTTAATGCATGAAATTTACTAAGTTAATGCATCATTTAGAAGATAATGGATAAGCATAAGTCATAAGCTTATTCATTACATAGATCATGAAATCATAAAAGAAACGTTCCATAAGTATTCTAAAAGAATACTTGTGTAATGCATGAATAGGATCTCGTATTCTCACCCATACTAGGTAAAGCTTCTAGAGTTGCCATATTTCATAATTCATTTTCTTAGCATAGTGGGAATAAGCCTCAACCGACATAGACCATGTGAGCTTAGCATGGAATCCGGTGTTACCCACATCGAAAAGGGTTGTCCTACTTACCTAAGGTAAGATCTTCATGTTTTAGCTTTAAGTGGATCCACTAGATAAATATCCTATGGGGGAACGTAGTTTATGGGATAAGGAGATTGTTACTAAAAACCCGATCCTTTCTTAACGGGGGAGCTTCCATCCCATGACATTGCTTCTAGAAACTCGACCTTTCTAAATGGGGATCTTCCATCTTATATTCAATATCCACTCATTTCTAAGAATTTATCCCACAGAGTACTTATTAAGTCATACCTTGTTTCATTAGGATAGCTCATTATATCATGCGTGAGAATAACTATAACACTCCGAAAAGTCAAAACCTAATCAAGAGCCTAACATGAGTGTATAAGGGTTCAGATACTGTTTTAAGACCTAAAAAATTATTTATAAATCATCCGAGAATTTTAAAGAACGTCCATGACGTCCGGAAACTAGCTTAATTAAACTAGTTGACATCGCTGTGTTTAGGGATGGTTTGATAAGGTAAAATGGAGTCTAAAACTTGTAAAAAAGACTTTGGTTCAGTATATTGTAGTATAGAGTGTCTAAATGTCTCATAACGACTCCCCAAGGACCCCTCGAAGGGTCCTTGAGGAGGACCCCAACATGGGTGGGCAGGCTGCCAAAGCAGCCTGCGTGAGTCAAGATGAAAATGGTTTGTCACATCCCAAGATCAGACCCTAGAAGATAGGGCACAATCTTGTATTGAAACCGGCGTACTCGGCCTCTTGGAGGTCTTGTACAAGCCCTTTCATATCATTCATCGCATATACATAGAGAAAAGTACTGCGGAATTAAAACTTTTCACAAAACATATCATAGTCTTTAAAAACTCTTTCATATAAAAGTAAATAGGAAATACTAAGTATCAATGTCATCAATTATAGACATAAGAGTACTTGGCAAACGACCCATACGAAATAGGAAATATAGTACTACATATTCTAATACAATACTCCATAAAAGAAACATAAAAGACATATATGCCCTCGAGTCAAATGAGGACATACTTCAACTTCACTTGAACGATCTTATAATACAAGTATTGCTTCCCAAATCCTCCTCACCTACCAACCACCATAGAAATAGATAAAAGCATGTAATTAGTACAACCACATGTACTAAGTATGGCATTATGCATAAAAATCATGAAAACGAACATTTATTGGAAATATGCATCTTTTTATTTAAATATCATAATATCATCATAAGAACAACATTTATCAACTTAGAAGCACATAAAAAATCATTCAAACTAAATATCATATTTTTAGAAGTCACTTTACAGTAACCTATATTCACTGTACAATGAATTGCTTCACTGAAACAATGAAGTGCTTTTCCTTTCCTTTTAACACTTCCTAGCATGAAGTCTTCTCACTAAAAGATATCCTAAAACTCACTTAAGTCACACAAAGAGAGACCGCCCATACAGCCTCTCTAAGTATGCCTAAACGATCCTCAAGACTACTCATAATGAGACACATACACACTTACAACACATGAAATACATGACATACATAATATGACATTCTCTTTACTAAGGCTATCAAAAGACTTACTTAAGTACTCCTAGAAGAGAACGCCCATACACCCTCTTCAAGGTTACGTAAATAATCCTTAAGACTTCCTTAGCTTAGATCATGTCCAACATAACAACCAACTTCCTTAACTAGAGTCATTCTCAAGACTTCCATAGCTAAGACATGAAGAGATCATCCCATATGCCCTCTTCACACTTTACTAAGGAATCCTTAAGTCACTCTAGATTAGGTACTTATCCCTTTTCATACTTTCTATCATTAAGTCATTAGTTCATTAAGAAACATTCATCACATAAGGACATTCAAGTAATGGTCTTGCAGAAGACCTAGGGACTCTTTTTAACACCTTTAAAGCCTATTGTGCAATGTCTAGATAGTGTCCCATACCACCACCTAAACTTCATACCACTTCTATAATGCTAATATGTATCCCACATTATGAGAATAGGCAATAACCGAGATAGACCATGGTAGCAAAACAAGGACTCCGGAGTTCTATCCTACTCCGATGAGGTTGTTCTACTTGCCAATGGTAGAATTTGGACACATCCCATGTAGGCACATGGTTAAGGAATATGAAGGGCTTACTTTGTATTCTAGCCTCATCCTTTAACTAGAACTACTTCCCTTTCCATACTCACTCTGTGCTAGACTTTGTTCTCATAGAGTACATCACATTAAGGTTCATACAAAGGGTTCCATATCATGTTCATAACTCTAATTCATTTACCCTACAAAAGAGGTCCTATAGGGCTACCTTCAAATGGCAACAAGAAGCTCATCATGACTTTACTAAGGATTTATATGATGACGTTCCACCAATAAACCTTAAGTCCATCATTACATAACATGAAGGATACCATTACAGCTTTTGACTTCAAGTTCTATAACCTTACCTTCTGGGTTCAAGGTTTCTCATAAAGGACCCTCTTATCATCATTCAAGGTCTCACATCATTCGTTTATTCACGACTAAGATGATTTAGCTTCCTAAGTCAAGAAATTACATATTTACATTCATACAAGCATCAAGTAAGGGACACAAGTCTACCTAAAAAGACACAACATACTTCACTTTATTCATACAGCACATCATTATTTAGACACTTTGGAATGACCCTTATCATCATTATGTCAACCTATGAATTACCTTAACATCATCAATATAGTCATAATAAGACTCTATAACCAATTAGGAAGAATCATGTATCAACTTCAAGACTACACACTTAACACATAGTCATAGCATAACATGATCACCTAAATAACATCAATAGAAGAAACACATACTTTCAGTTTACTTCACATATAGGTAAATATGATCATACTTGACATAATCAACTACACAAATAATCACATTACTTCAAATAGTGCCGACAATACCATGATCATCAATATACTTAAAATAACGCCTACAAGGCCACATCAATTAACATAATACCGCCAGCATAAGTGTACCAAACCAATCGCAACATAATTGAAGTCTAATTAACATTAAATAAAGGGAAATAGGGCAGTGTACCACCAATTCATCCTCAATACTTCAATCCAATGCCAAATCATCCAATTCAATATCATAAGGCCTTACCCATGGACATGAACATCAATTCAATACATAAATCATAATACTCAATGAATCTAAGACTATTCAATATATATTTATAAATCTAAGACCAATTAGATATCAATTGAATACAATTCTTACATCATTATAAAGCGCATAAGAAACTACACCATAATTCATAAGCACATCATAATTCATAAGCATTAGACCAATATCAAGGAACCCATAAATTAGTCAAAAATTAGGGTTCATCAATTACATGGATTCATAGTTAAATTGAGTTAAAATCATCTTAATAATAACATTTCAATCACTAAACAATGATTAAAAACATTTAATGCAAGAACCAATGGATAGATCATGAAATAGGTTAATTCATCTTTTGAAAACTTTAGAAAACTTCTTTTAATTTAGGATCCTTGATGAATAGAGTTTCAAGGATCAAAAACCATACCTCAATTAAGCTAATCCTTCAGTTTGATGAAAAATCTCCACTCAAATCTCCAATCCAAGCTCTTCTTTGATTTTTGGCCTCAATGGAGTCTTAAGGAATTTCTAAGGGATTTTGGGGTTTTGATTTGGAAGAATGAATTCTTCTAAGTGTTAAAGACATATATACATGTATAAAATACCCAAAAGACCATCAAGAAACCGCCAATCCTTCAATTTTGGAAGTGGGGTGAATTTACACATTCACCCCTCACTTAACAGTGGCATACACGCAGTGACAAACCCAATCGACGGTTGTCCATCGACGGCCCGTCCCTTGACCAATGGACCGTCCTGCTGGTCCGTTGTCTGGGACTGAGGCTTGTCTTTGGTCCCTCCTTTCCACAGGATTAGTCCCAAACAACGAGACCCAACCAACGGGGCTTCGAATGACCCACTGGGCGTCGATTGGCTTCGTGGTTTGGGTTGTATTGGGCAGCCTTGGCACCAACTTTGGGTCCTTGCTCAAGGACCCTTGGATGGTCCTTGGGGATATTTTCCTGGACGTTTCCTACCCAAAAATGACCATATACGAGTACAAGACCTATCAAATGAATTTCACCCAAAACGAACACGTAAAACTCAACGAAACATGCCTAGACACACAAGGTCATTTCAAGGCACATCTTTCGAACGCCATGGACGTTCTTGGACGTTTGACATCCAAACTTCACGAAACTTGACACAATGACTTTAAACACCATAATAACTCATTTAAGGACCTTATAACCTCATGAATCACACATAAACACATAAAACAACATATGAGGCACATAGGTGACTTAGTCGTCGAACGTCTTAGTCGTCCCTTGACGTCTCACTTCCAATGCACCTAAACTCTTAGATACTGCCTGAATACCACATTATAGACTATTTTAGGACCTTAGACAATCTTAACAAAAATGTTAGGCTCTATTTCACCTAAATCATTTTCGGGATCTTACATTCACCCCCACTTGCACAACATTCGTCCTCGAATGACACTTGCGACTCTTCGAACACTTCCAAGAATAGAGAATCAACTAGCAACACATAACCAAACCATATAACTCACAATCAAAAAGAAAACATCAATTTCACCAAATGAAGAGAATCACAACACAACAAGAAATATAGAATAAATTCTACAACTCATCATGCTATAAAACTCACATCCTTCATTCCAAATAGCACAAACTCATTTTATATTCATTAACATGCTCATATACATCAGTTCTAACAACATTGCAACAATTTTAGACCAAAGAACGAATTAGTCAATTTTTCAAAAATAACACAGTGAGCAGGCAGTACCTTACAGTGATTTTAGCAACTTTTCAAAAATGCCATTTTTAGGCAATTCATGATAGAGACATGCTAATATGCAAGGTAACATCATATAAACACCTTTTACAACATGATCATGTCTTCATAAAATACACAATGCAAGAAGTTAATGAAATTCAATTTCAACCAAACTCCTAAACACCATGCACATGCAAAAAACTTCTATGACTTTCTAGGCCATCTATAACCATACTCCCCCACTTAGAAGGAACCCATAACACTAGAAAGATAAATACAAGGTCTTACCAACATCACCATCACTCTCATCCTGCTTCTCTATTCTATTCCGGAGTGCATAGAAACACCTCTTTGTTGGAGAATCATCCATTGGGACATTAGGAGCAACTTTCTTACCATCTCTATTTGGACAATATCTCACTTTGTGTCCACCTTTTCCACATCCAAAACAACTACCGGTACACAATAGACACTCACCATAATGTTTCTTGCCAAAAGTGGCACATGTAGGTTTGCCATTTTGAGAACCACGTCCTTTCTCAATATTGAACTTAGCACCCCTAGATTCTTCTTGAGTTTGAGCCATCTTTTTGAACCTATCTTGCACTTGATTAGTAGCACCACTTCTCTTCAAGTTTCTAGAAATATACCAAGCTTAGAATCTTCAATAGATTGTGCATAAACCATGAGTCTAGCTAAGGTCATATCATCATGTAGCATAGCCGTACGTCATTTTTCACTCACTAAGTCGGATACCCCAGTCATAAAGCGACTCATTTCATCCCTTGGATTAGACACTAGGGATGGTTCATATCTAGACAACATTGAGAACTTCAAAGATTATTCTTCAACACTCATATTGCCTTGCTTGAGATTGATAAACTACTCTACCTTAACCTCCCTCCTCTCACGGGGAAAGTAATTACCAAGAAAAGCTTCCAAAAATTCTTCATACTCAATAGGATACGACTCCACCGACCTATTATCCTTCCATTGAGTTTACCATATTTGAGAAACATCTCTCGATTGATATGAAGCTAACTCCGCCTTCTCCCTAGATGTAACCCCCATAGCACTCAACACCTTGTACACAATATCAAGGAACTATTGGGGATCTTCATCTACCTTAGAGCCAAGGAAGATAGGAGGATTCATCCTCACAAAGTCTCTCAAACTAAAAGTCATAGTGCTCTCCACAACCCTAGGCTCCCTACTCGAATTCACTTGAGTAGTCACGGCTCGTGCTAAAGAAAGTAAAGCCTCTCCAATAACCCTATTAGACAACTAGGGATGAACCACCGGAACCTCATTACCTCCTTCCACATTAGGGACATGATCACCTTGGGGAGAACTTGAGAACCTTGAGCACCATGAACTCCTTGTCCATCTTGAGGAACTTTCTCAACTTTCTCAACTTGAGGAGGGACATCCTCAATCACCCTTTCCTCTTTCAACCTTCTAGGGGTCCTCCTTCTAGTATTCATCTCCTAGAAATACAACGAAACACATTTAGAAGGATACTCATAACATTTACTCTACCACACGACATAGGAGTAGAAAAGAAGGGAAACTCTATCGTCCTATAGTATATCGCCCATAGATGTGTCATGACTCACACCGATTTCCAAGACTCTACTAGACGTGACTTCATGAGACTTTTTGATTCCTAAGACTACTTTCACCAACCTATGCTCTGATACCAAGCTTATCACATCCCAAGACCACACCCTAGAAGATAGGGCACAATCTTGGATTGCAACCGGCGTACTCGACCTCTCGAGGTCTTGTACAAGCCCTTTCATATCATTCATCACATGTACATAGTGAAAAGTAGTGCGGAATTAAAAATTTTCACAAAACTTATCATAGTCTTTAAAAAGTCTTTCATATTAGAGTAATACGAAATACTAAGTGTGAATATCATCAATCTTAGACATAAGAGTACTTGGGACACGGCCCATACAAAATAGGAAATATAGTACTACATAGTCTATTACAATACCCCATAAAAGAAACATAAAAGACATATATCCCCTCGAGTCAAATGAGGACATACTTCAACTTCACTTGAACGATCTTCTAATCCAAGTCTTGCTTCCCAAATGCTCCTCAACTACAAACCACTATAGACATAGATAAAATCATGGAATTAGTACAACCACATGTACTAAGTATGTCATTATGCATAAAAATCATGAAAACGGACATTTATTGGAAATATGCATCTTTTAATTTAAATATCATAATATCATCATAAGAACAACATTTATCAACTTAGAAGCACATAAGAAATCATTTAAACCAAATATCATATTATAGAAGTCACTTTACAGTAACCTATATTCACTGTACAGTGAATTGCTTCACTGTAACAGTGAAGTGCTTTCCCTTTCCTTTTAACACTTCCTAGCATGTAGTCCTCTCACTAAAGGCTATGCTAAGGCTCACTTAAGTCACACAAAGATACACCGCCCATACACCCTCTCTAAGTATGCCTAAACGATCCTCAAGACTAATCATAATGAGACACATAAACACTTACAACGCATCAAATACATGACAGACATAATATGACATTATCTTTACTAAGTCTATCAAAAGACTTACTTAATCCCTCCTAGAAGAGAATGTCCATACACCCTCTTCAAGGTTACCTAAATAATCCTTAAGACTTCCTAAGCTTAGATCATGTCCAACATAACAACCAACTTCCCTAACTAGAGTGGTTCTCAGGACTTGCATAGATATGACATGAAGAGATCATCCCATATGCCCTCTTCACACTTTAACTAAGGAATCCTTAAGTCACTCTAGATTAGGTACTTATACATTTCATACTTTCTATCATTAAGTCATTAGTTCATTAGTTCATTAAGAAACATTCATCGCATAAAGACATTCAAGTAATGGTTTTGGAGAAGACCTCGGGACTCTTACGAACACCTTCAAAGCCTATCATGCAATGTCTAGATAGCGTCCAATACCACCAACTAAACATCATAGAACTTAATTAATTATAATAGGTATCCCACATGATGAGAATAGGTAATAAACGACATAGACCCTGGTACCAAAACATGGAATCCGGAGTTCTATCCTACTCCGATGAGGTTGTTCTACTTGGCAATGGGATAACTTGGACACATCCCATGTAGGCACATTGTTAAGAAATATTTCTGTAACCATGTGCCTACATGGGATATGTCTAATTTCTACCATTGGCAAGTAGAACAACCTCATACGAGTAGGATAGAACTCCGGATTTCGTGTTTTGCTACCATGGTCTATGTCGGTTATTCCCTATTCTCATCATATGGGATACCTATTAGCATTAGAGAAGTTTTATGAGGTTTAGATGGTGGTATGGGACACTATCTAGACATTGCATAATAGGCTTTGAAGATGTTAGTAAGAGTCCCTAGGTCTTGTCCAAGACCATTATTTGAATGTCTATTATGTGATGTATGTCTCTTAAATGAACTAATGAACTAATGACTTAATGATATAAAGTATGTAAATGAATGAGTACCTAATCTAAAGTGACTTAAGGATTCCTTAGTTAAAGTGTGAAGAGGGCCTAAATGATGATCTCTTCATGTCTTATCTGTGGAAGTCTTGAGAATGACTCTAGTTAGGGAAGTTTCTTTATATGTTTGACATGATCTAAACTTATGAAGTATTAAGGATTATTTAGGTAGCCTTGAAGAGGGTGTATGGGCGTTCTCTTCTAGGAGTACTTAAGTAAGTGTTTTGATAGCCTTGGTAGGGGAGATTGTCATATTATGTATGTCTTGTATGTTGATGTATTGTAGGTGTGTATGTGTCTCATTATGAGTAATCCTAAGGATTATGTAGGCACATCTAGATATGGTTTATGGGCGGTCTCTCTCTGGGTGACTTAAGTGAACCTTAGGATAGCTTTAGTGAGAAGACTACATGCTAGAATATGCTTAGTATGAAAGAAGAGGAATTCACTGTAACAGTGTACTTCACTGTACAGTGAATTGAGCTCACTATAAAGTGAGTTCTAAAAATATGATGTTTTTTAATGTTTTGTTATGTTATTCTAAGTTTCTAAATGTTGTTATTATGATGATATTATGATATTTAAATGAAAAGATGCATATTTTCAATAAATGTCCGTTTTCGTGATTTTATGCATAAGCCATACTTAGTACATATAGTTGTACTAATTCCATGATTTTATCTATCTTTATAGTTCTTGGTAGGTGAAAAGCTTTTGGTAAGAAGACTTGGATTTAGAAGATCGTTCAAGAGAAGTTGAAGTATGTCCTCACTTGACTCGAGGGCATATATGTCTTTTATGTTTCATTTATTGAAGTATTGTAATAAACTATATAGTAGATGTTTCGTAATTCGTATGGGCCGTGTCCCAAGTACTCTTGTGTCTTAAGATGATGAGATTGAGACTTAATATTTTCTATTACTTCTATATGAAAGAGATTTTAAGACTATGATATTGTTTTCTGAAAAGTTTTAATTCCGCACTACTTTTCAATATGTATATGCGATGAATGATATGAAGGACTTGTATAAGACCTCCGAGAGGTCGAGAACGCTGTGGCACAATCCGAGATTGTGCCCTAACTTCTAGGGTTGTGTCTCGGGATGTGACAAAGCTTGGTATCAAAGCATAGGTTAGTGAAAGTAGTCTTAGGAATCAAAAGTCTCATCAAGTCACGTCTAGTAAAGTCTTGACCATCGGTGTGAGTCGCGACACATCTATGGGCGAGAGGCTATAGGATGATAGAGTTTCCCTTCTTTCCTACTCCTATGTCGTGCGGTAGAGTAAATGTTATGAGTATCCTTCTAAGTGTGTTTCCTTGTGTTTCTTGGAGATGAATACTAGAAGGATGACCACTTGAAGTTTGGAAGAGGAAAGGGTGAATGAGGAAGCTCCTCCTCAAGTTGAGCAAGTTGAGCAAGTTCTTCAAGATGGGAAAAGTGTCCAAGGTGCTCAAGTTCCTCATCAAGGTGATCATGCCCCTAATGTGGAAGGAGGTAATGAAGTGCCGGAGATGTCTAATAGGGATATTAGAGATGCTTTACTTGCTATAGCCCAAGTCGTGACTACTCAAATCAATTTGAGTATGGTGCCTAGGGTGAATGTTGTGGAGAGCACTGTGACCTCTAGGTTGAGAGACTTTGTGAGGTTGAATCCTCCAATCTTTATTGACTCTAAGGTAGATAAGGATCCCCAAGAGTTCCTTGATGGTGTGTACAAGGTATTTAGTGCTATGGGGGTTACATCTAGGGAGAAGGCGGAGTTGGCCTTGTATCAATTGAGAGATGTGTCTCAAATTTTGTACACTTAATTAAAGGATAATAGGCCGGTGGAGTCGTATCCTATTGAGTGGGAAGAATTTAAGGAAGCTTTTCTTGGTAAGTACTTTCCCCGTGAGAGGAGGGAAGTGAAAGTAGAGGAGTTTATCAATCTCAAGCAAGGCCATATGAGTGTTGAGGAATACTCTTTGAAGTTCTCAACTTTGTCAAGATATGCACCATCCCTAGTGTCTAATCCAAGGGATGAAATGAGTCGCTTTATGATGGGTGTAGCCGACTTAGTGAGGGAAGAATGCCGTACTACAATGCTACATGATGATATGACTTTGGCTAGACTCATGGTGTATGCACAATCAATTGAAGAGTCTAAGCTTAGGAGGATGTTAAGAAACTTGAAAGGGAGTGTTGCTACTGATCAAGTGCAACCTAGATCCAAAAGAGGGTTCCCACTCAAGAAAATCTAGCAGTGTTAAGTTGAAGTTTGAGAAAGGAGGTGGTTCTCACAATGGCTAACCTACATGTGCCACTTGTTGTAAGAAACATTATGGTGAGTGTCTAGTGGGTACCGGTATTTGTTTTGGATGGGAAAAGATGGACACAAAGTGAGAGATTGTTCTAACATTGCTTCTAGAGGAAAAGAGGGTAGGAAAGTTGATCCTATTGTTCGAAAGGATGATGCTCCAACTAAGAGGCGTTTCTATGCACTCCGAACTACAGGAGAGAAGCCGGATGAGAGTGATGATGATGTTGGTAAGTCCTTGTTTTCTCTTGTTGTGATATGAGTTCCTTCTAAGTGGGGGAGTATGGTTATAGATGAGCTAGAATTGTGCTAGAAGTTGTTGCATGTGCACGATGTTTAGGAGTTTGGTTGAAATTGAATTTCATTAACTTCTTGCATTTTGTGTTTTATTGAGATATGAGAATGTTGTAAAAGGTGTTTATATGATGTTACCTTGCATATTAGCATGTCTATATCATGAATTGCTTAAAATTGCAGTTTTGGAAATTTTGTTTAAAATTACTGTAGCACTGTACTGCTCACTGTGAAATAATTGAAAATTTGACTTATTGATTCTTTCGTCTAAAATTGTAGTAATATGGTTAGAAATGATATGTATGAGTATAATAATAAATATAAAATGAGTTTTTACTATTTGGAATGAAGCATGTGAATTTTGTAGCATAATGAGTTATAGAATTGTATTCTAGTTTCTTGTTGTGTTTTGAATCTCTTAACAATGTGAAATTGATGTTTTCTCCTTGATTGTGAGTTATATGGTTAGGTTATGTGCTGCTAGTTGATTATCTATTCTTGGAAGTGTTCGGAGAGTAGCAAGTGTCATTCGAGGACGAATGTTTTCCAAGTGGGGGAGAATGTAAGATCCCGAAAATGACATAGGTGAACTAGAGCCTAAAATTGTGTTCATGTTTTCATAAGGTCCTAATATGGTCTATTATGTGGTATTGAGGCAGTGTCTAAAGTATTAGGTGCATAGGAAGTCAAACGTCAAGGGACGACCAAGGCGTTCGACGACTAAGTCACCTAAGTGACTCATATGTGGTCCTATGTGTTTATGTGCGATTCAAGATGTTTTAAAGTCATTAAATGAGTTAATGTGATATGTATAGGTAGTTTTTCAAGTTTAGAGAAGTTTGGAGGTCAAACCCTCAACAACGTCCATAACGTTCGAAAGATGTGCCTTAAAGTGACCTTGTGTGTCTCGGCATGTTTCATCGAGTTTTACGTGTTTGTTTTGAGTGAAATTCATGTGATAGGTCCTAAACTCGTATACGGTCATGTTTGGGTTGGAAAAGTCCGAGAAGGTTATCCCGAAGGACCATCCAAGGGTCCTTTAGGAAGGACCCAAAGTTGGTACCTAGTCTGCCTAAGACAGCCCAAACCACGGAAGGCAATCGACGGGCAGTGGCCTGGTCGACGCCCCATAGGTTGGTCCGTCGAATGGGAATTGGCCTGAGGGGAGGAAGGACCAAGGTCGAGCCTTAATCCCAGACCACGGACCAAAGGATGGTCCGTTGGTCAAGGGACGTCCCGTAAGTGGCTTACCGTCAGTTGACACTTAGTCGTGGGGAAGAGGGAGCCTTGGACAAGTCTCAGTCCCAGACCCCAGACCAGCAGGATGGTCCGTTGTTCAAGGGATGGTCCGTCGGTGGCTGTCCGTATATGGCACTGTCTCCTACGTCCAGTTTAACTACCAAGTGAGGGGTGAACTTGTAATTTTACCCCACTTCCAAATATAGAGTTTGGCGGTTCCTAAGGGGTATATTGGGTATTATAAGTGTGTTTATAAGTCATTAATACTTAGAAGATTTCATTCTTCAAAATCAAAACCCCAAAATCCCTTAGAAATTCCCCAAGACTACATTAAAGCTAAAACTCAAGAAAGATCTTGGATTGGTGATTTGAATGGAGATTCTTCATCAAAGTGATGGATTAGATTCATTGAGGTATGTCATTTGATCCTTGAAACTCGTTTCATCAAGGATCCCAACTTTCAAAGATGTATTCTAAAGTTTTCTAAAGTTGACTTGACCTATTTCATGATCTACCATGGTTCTTGCATTAATGGTTTTTAATCATTGTTTAGTGATTGAATTGTGGTTATTAAGGTGATTTTAACTCAATTAACCTATGAACCTATGTAATTGATGAACCCTAGTTTTTGACTAATTTATGGGTTACTTGATATTGGTCTAATGTTTATAGATTCATGTGTAGTATCTTATGGGCTTTCTAATGATATAAGAATTGTATTCAATTGATATCTAGTTGGTCTTAGATGGTTGAATCTATATTTAATTGGTTTAGATTTCATTGAGTATTATAGTTTATGTATTTAATTGGTGTTCATGGCCATGGGTAAGGGCCTTATGATATTGAATTGGATGATTTGACATTGGATTGAAGTGTTGATGATGAAGTGGTGCTACGCTGCCCTATTTCCTTTTATTCAATGTTATCTAGATTTCAATTATGTTGTGATTGGTCTGGTCCACTTATGGTGGCGGTGTTATGTGAATTGATGTGGCCTTGTCGGCGTTATTTTAAGTATATTGATGATCATGTCCTTGTCGGCGTTACTTGACGTTATATGGCTATTTGTGTAGTTGATTAGGTTATGTATGATCATATATACATATATGTGAAAGTATGTGTTATTCTGTTGATGCTATTTAGGAAATCATGTTATGCTATGACTATATGTTAAGTATGTGGTCTTAGAGTTGATACATGGTTGTTCCTAACTTGGTTATATGAGTCTATAATGATTATGTTGATGATTTCAAGGTAATGAATAGGTTGAATAAATGATGTTAAGGGTCATTCCTAGGTGTCTAAGAGATGATATGCTATATGAGTTAAATTGATGTAATGTTGTGTCTTGTTTAGGTAGACTTGTGTCACTTACTTGATGCTTGTATGAATATGAATATGTAATGTCTTGACTTAGGAACCTAAAATGTCTTAGTCTTGAATGAAGGAATTTTAGGTGATACCTTGAATGATGATAAGAGAGTCCCTTATGTGAAACCTTTAACCAAGTGGTAAGGTTATGAAACTTGAAGTTGAAAGCCGTAATGGTATTCTTCGTGTAATGAATGATGGACTTAAGGTTGATAGGCTGGAACGGCATCATATCAATCCTTAGGAAAGTCATGATGAGCTTCTTGTTGCCATAGTGATATAGCCCTAGTGGACCTTGCTTTGGTAGGGTAAATGTAATTGGGTCATGAACATGATATGGGACCCATTTGTATGAATCTTATTGTGATTTAATATATGAGAATGAAGGCTAGCACCAAGTCAGTATGCTAAGGGAAGTAGTTCTAGTTGAAGAATGAGATTAGAATACAAAGAATCCCTTCATATTTCCTTAACCATGTGCCTACATGGGATGTGTCTAAGTTCTACCATTGGCAAGTAGAACAACCTCATCAGAGTAGGATAGAACTCCGGATTCCATGTTTTGCTACCATGATCTATATTGGTTATTGACTATTCTCATCATATGGGATACATATTAGCATTAGATAAGTTCTATGAGGTTTAGGTTGTGCGATGAGGCTCTATCTAGACATTGCACAATAGGCTTTGAAGATGTTAGTAAGAGTTCCTAGGTCTTGTCCAAGACCATTATTTGAATGTCTTTTATGTGATGTATGTCTCTTAAATGAACTAATGAACTAATGACTTAATGAAGTAAAGTATGCAAATGAATGTGACTTAAGGATTCCTTAGTTAAAGTGTGAAGACGGCATAAAGGATGATCTCTTCATGTCTTATCTATGGAAGTCTTGAGAATGACTCTAGTTAGGGAAGTTGCTTTATATGTTTGATATTATCTAAACTTAAGAAGTCTTAAGGATTATTTAGGTAGACTTGAAGATGGTTTATGGGCGTTCTCTTCTAGGAGTACTTAAGTAAGTCTTTTTATAGCCTTGGTAGGGGTGATTGTCATATTATGTATGTCTTGTATGTTGATGTATTGTAGGTGTGTATGTGTCTCATTATGAGTAATCTTAAGGATCGTTTAGGCACATCTAGAGAGGGTGTATGGGAGGTATCTCTTTGTGTGACTTAAGTGAACCTTAGTATAGCTTTAGTGAGAAGACTACATGCTAGAAGATGCTTAGTATGAAAGAAGAGGAATTCACTGTTCCAGTGAAGTACTCCAATGTACAGTGAATTGAGGTCAGTGTAAAGTGAGTTCTAAAAATATGATGTTTGGTTTTAATGTTTTCCTATCTGAATCTAAGTTGCTAAATATTGTTCTTATGATGATATTATGATATTTAAATGAAAAGATGTATATTTCAAATAAATGTCTGTTTTCATGATTTTATGCATAAGCCATACTTAGTACATGTGGTTGTACTAATTCCATGCTTTTATCTATCTATATAGTTATTGGTAGGTGAAGAGCTTTTGGGAAGAAGACTTGAATTTAGAAGATCGTTCAAGAGAAGTTGAAGTATGTCCTCACTTGACTCGAAGCATATATGTCTTTTATGTTTCGTTTATTGAAGTATTGTAATAGACTATATAGTAGTATGTTTTGTATTTTGTATGGGTTGTCTCCCAAGTACTCTTGTGTATTAAGATGATGAGATTGAGACTTAGTATTTCCTATTACTTCTATATGAAAGAGTTTTTAAGACTATGCTATGTTTTATGAAAAAGTTTTAATTCCGCACTACTTTTCATTATGTATATGTGATGAATGATATTAAGGGCTTGTATGAGATTTCCGAGAGGTCGAGTACGCCGTGCCACAATCTGAGATTGTGTCCTAACTTCTACGGTGTGGTCTCGGGATGTGACAGTATTGTAGCCTCATCCTTTAACTAGAACTACTTCCCTTGCCATACTTAGTCGGTGCTAGCCTTTGTTCTCATAGAGTACATAACATTAAGGTTCATACAAAGGGTTCCATATCATGTTCCACATTAAGGTTCCTCTAGGGCTACCTTCCAATGGAGACAAATAGCTAATCATGAATTTCCAAAGGATTCATATGATGCCGTTCCAACCAATCAACCTTAAGTCTATCATTACATTACATGAAGGATACCATTACGGCTTTCGACTTCAAGTTCTATAACCTTACCATCTAGGTTCAAGGTTTCTCATAAAGGACCATCTTATCTTCATTCAAGGTCTCAGATCTTTCATTCATTCAAGACTAAAATTCTTTAGCTTCCTAAGTTAAGACATCACATATTTACATTCATACAAGCATCAAGTAAGGGACACAAATCTACCTAAATAAGACACAACATACTTCACTTTATTCATATAGCATATCATTATTCAGACACTTAGGAATGACCCTTATCATAATTATGTGAATATATGCATTACCTTAACATCATCAATATAGTCATAATAAAACTCTATAACAAATTAGGAAGAATCATGTATCAACTTCAAGACTACACACTTAACACATAGTCATAGTATAACATGATCACCTAAATAGCATCAATAGAAGAAACACATACTTTCACATTACTTCACATATAGGTATATCTGATCATACTTCACATAATCAACTACACAAATCATCACATTACTTCAAATAGTGACGACAAGGCCATGATCATCAATATACTTAAAATAACGCTGACAAGGCCACATCAATTCACATACACCGCCACCATAAGTGGACCAAACCAATCACTGGGCGTCGATTGCCTCCGTGGTTTGGGCTGTCTTAGGCAGCCTTGGCACCAACTTTGGGTCCTTCCTCAAGGACCGTTGGATGGTCCTTGGGGATATTTGCCTGGACGTTTCCAACCCAAACATGACCGTATACGAGTTTAAGATGTATCATATGAAGTTCACCCAAAACGAACATGTAATAATCAACGAAACATGCATAGACACACAAGGTCATTTCAAGGTACATCTTTCGAACGCCATGTACGTTCTTGGATGTTTGACCTCCAAACTTTATGAAACTTGACACACTGACTTTCAACACCATAATAACTCATATAAGGACCTTATAACCTCATGAATAACACATAAACACATAAAACCACATATGAGACACATAGGTGACTTAGTCGTCGAACGTCTTAGTCGTCCCTTCACATTTGACTTCCAATGCACCTAAGCTCTTAGGTACAGACTAAATATCACATTATAGACCATTTTCGGACCTTAGACCATCTTGACAACAATGTTAGGCTCTATTTCACCTAAGTCATTTTTGAGATCTTACAAGGCTGTTGTGCGACATGCAGCCCACACGCACGCTACTGCCTCAGATCACTTTTTCAAAAATAAAAATGGGAATTAGACTCGCGATGCGGAGCCACTTCCAAAATTTGGTAAAATCATATATTTGGCATTTTGACATCACAAAAAGACCAATTTAAGTGAGGGGTGTTTTGGATAATTTAGGGGGTGACTATATATTAAATTAGGATCAGTTTTAAGCCATTTAATTCACTCCAAACCAAATTCGCGAAAAAAATCCAAAAGCTCTCACCTGTCTCTACTCTCTCTCCCCAATTTCTCCATTGAAGAAGGAACAAAGCTTGAATAAGAAGGTCAATTTCTCTAGGATTTCACTTCAATTTCGTGGATTTAACTTCATTAAGGTATGGGTTCTTCACTCTTGGGATTCCTTTCCCCTAGAGGTCATTTAAAAGTTTATTTCTAAATTACCCAATTCCATGGGGTTTTCCAATTCTAAAGAGTTTTCTTTTAAACTTCAAAATGATGATGAATTGTGATTTCCTATGACTAATTGAATATAGATTGTTTATTAATTGATGCAATTTCATGTTGATCATGTTATCTTCCCCAATTTCCCCAAATCTTTGATCTTGGTTATGAACTGATGGGACTTGAAAAATGATTTGATTATTAGACTTGTTTTATCTATTCTAATTCATGTATTGATTTACTAGGGTAAGCTATTGTTGATATTGGATCTAATTCGTGATGAATTAATGATGAACCCTAATTCTCCTAACCCTAGGTAATGAATTGATGTTAATTGGGATAGTGATGATGCAATTGACCTAGCTCTTGTATTAATTACTATTGATTGATGTTACTACACCTATTATTGGATGTAATTGGTTGGTTGATGGTAAGACCATGATGATGTCTTTTGAAGAACATTTGGTAATTCTTCATGATCCTAACCTTTACTTCAACTATGGTAGCTTGTGATTGAAGATGTAGTTCAATTGAGTATACATTGTGAATAGCTTATATAGGTGTTGGTATGATGTTGAATTGAAATGTCTTGACTATGTGATTGTGAGATTATGCTTAAGATGAAATGATATAAGGTTGGTGATGACTTGCCTATGTGCCTTATTATGAAATGATGATGATGATATGCTAATCTCACATATGAGGGTTGCCATGAAAGTATATTCTCATGCAATACCTATTGAGCTAAATGACAATGACTATATAAGGTATTAGACCCTATGATCTAAACTAAGTGATGATTAATAAAGAAACACATTTCAAAAGGTACTTAGCTTAGCACCGACTGAACTTGATAATGAGAGGTGTTGGCTTCCCTTAGAGGAAGATTGACCGTATAGTTCCACATGAGGTGTTGACTCCCCTATGAGGGACACTCACCCAATTGATTCTCATGAGATGAGGGCTGCAATGCCAAATAGGCATGTAAAGGGTTCAATTCATATCTCCTAGTTCTTGAACTATGTTGCCACCATAGGAATACTAGCTAGTGGATCCACCTAAATACTATGTTCATGTTTGCTACTACTTTGGACTATAGTTTACCTTCCATCGGTGTAAGGTTTAACAAACTTAGCTATTGCGGTCTATGTCGGTTAAGGCAATTGTTCCCGAATGTAAAATGAATTAATGATGTGAACCCTAACTAATGATGGGACTCTACCTAGGCATTGCAGTAGTTTGATTTGAGGGAAGTCCTAGAAGGATGTTCTTTTGTTATAATGATCTTATAAAGTAAATATTATGCTTATGTTGACTTTACATGTTCATGATCCTTTATGATGTTAGTTTCACTAATGCACATGCTATTAGTCTATATTGCTAAATATGATGATGACTACTATTGATGCTATGTTAGGGCATTACTTGTGATCCTTTGTTTCGTTTACTTGATTGAGTAAGGTTATTGGTCTTTGATTGGTCATTGCACTTGTAGGCTAAATGGTGGGTTATAAGTAAGGGCCTTGCTTATATTATGATGTTATGAACTCTTGTATATGTTGAATTGACTAATACTGTTTGATGTTGGTCTTGTGTCGTACATGGGTTTGACTTATGGATTATGTGATTATTGGCTTACATGGGTTGTTGATTATGCATAAGGATTTTAAAAGTACTTTAGCATGGTTTTGAACAAATGTCATCTTTTGCATGATTTTAATTATTTTATGCGCATATACTCATACTTAGTACAAATGTGTACTAACCCATATTTTATGTTTACTACAAATGTAGGATCGGGCCGTTGAGCTTAGTATAAGTCCATTTGAAGACTACTTAGATTGTTATCTTCGAAGTTTGGTAGTTCCTCACTTTCCGGGGAGATGTCATTATCTACCTATTGGATGTTGTTTAGTCTTAAAGACACTTTGTTCATTCTCTTTCATTTTAATACTATAATTGTAACGCCTATATGTAGCTATGATTGTTGATGTAAGGGGTATGCCCAAATTGTTATACTCTTGTCTAGATGGTTTAATATGAGACAATATTATAGACATCTTATGATATTATGTTCCTATACTATGTATGTGCAAAACAAGTAGAAGACTATGCAATCTTCTTATACAAAGGGTCTATGTATAGTCAATAAATATTTATTATCTGTAAGACAGAGGTCTAAGTAAACCTCAATGTAGAATAAACGAAAAGTTTTTAATTTTCCTCACATTTAAGCCATGATATGTAATGACGATTGCTAAGAGGCTAGTCTTAGTCCTCTTCGAATACGACAACACCCGTTACATCTAGGGGGTGCTCCTCGGATATGACAAACTTAGTATCAAATCATGAGGTTGAATACCTTTAGGATTGATGTATCATTATACCACGTCTTCGTATATTCTTATTCATAATTATATGATGCTTAGGAAACTCTCATCTTCTTGTAATCCTATATTGTGCCTCTAGAGTCTAATTTATGTGTGCTTTCACCTAAATTTTGTATGGTGGTTATAGGTATGAATACCCGAAGAGCAGTCGCAAGAAGGGCCGAAGAAGGAGTTGCTAATGCGGGAGCACAAGACAACCAAGTGCCTCCACTTGAAGAAGTTGCTATGGGTGATCAAGTTCCGATTGCTCCTCCTCCCATGGAGGATGGGGATATGAGGGCAACTTTTCTTCAAATGTCCCAAGACATTACGACCCAAGTTCAATCGGTCACTACTCAAGCACAAGCTATAACGACACAAACTAATTGGGAGGTGGTACCCCGAGGAAACCAACAAGTTATCTCCATGGCGTGTGGTTTGTGGGTCCAAAGTGGAGGAAGACCCCCAAGAGCGTATTGATGAAGCTTACAAAATTCTCTATGCTATGGGGTTGACTATTAGTGAGAAAGCCGAGTTAGCCACATACCAACTCAAAGATGTGGCCCAAACTTGGTACATCTAATGGAGAGACAATAGGACTCTAAGGGGTGTTCCGGTGACATGGGAGATATTCAAGAAGTCTTTTTTTGATCGGTTCTTTCCTAGAGAGCAGAGGAAAGCCTAAGTGGAATAATTCATCAACCTTCATCAAGGATGTATGAGTGTACTTGACTACTCTTTGAAATTCACTAAATTGTCAAGGTATGCTCCTTCTTTGGTTTCCGACCCAAGGGATGAAATGAGCCACTTTGTGACGGCAGTGTCGAATGACTTGAAAGAAGAATGTCGTTCGGCTATGCTATATGATAATATGAACATTTCTCGTCTCATGGTTCATGCTCAACAAGTGGAAGAGACAAATGTTAAGAGAGAGAGTAGAGATGCCAGTAGGGCAAGGTCTTTTGACGGTGGTTCTTCAAAGGGTAGGCTTGACATTCAAGACAATCCTAAGTTCAATAAGAGGTTCTACAATCAGTTTCCTTCTAAGTTATATAAGGCTCATAATGATAAGGTGCCTAAACATATGTCCCAAAAAAAAGGGTGGAAACTCACCTAGTGAGAAGCCTACTTCTACCAAGTGTGGTAAGCATCATGTGGGTGAATGCTTAGTACGAACATGTAATTGCTTTGGTTGTGGAAAAAGGTATCACAAGGTGAGAGATTTCCCTAATTTGAAAGGGCAAGACAAGGGGAGTGAACAAGCAAGTGGTTCAAATGATGATACTCCGAGGAAGAATTGCTTCTATGCTCTCCGCTCTAGGGGTGAACAAGAGACTTCTTCCGATGTGGTGATCGGTATGTTGAAAGTCTTTTCTATTGATGTATATGATTTACTTGATCCGGGTTCAAATTTGTCATTTGTTACTCCTCTAGTAGCTAAAAAGTTTGATATTTTGCCCGATATCTTGAATGAACCTTTCATGGTATCTACCCCGGTGGGTGAGTCGGTGGTTGCAAAAAGGGTGTATAGAAATTGTCCTATAATGTTGCCCAATAGAGTTACTTATATTGAACTAGTAGAACTTGATATGGTTGATTTTGATGTTATTTTTGGAATGGATTGGTTGCATGCTTGTTTCGCTTCCATAGATTGTAGAACAAAGGTGGTGAAGTTTAACTTTCCAAATGATCCTGTTTTTGAATGGAAGGGGGAAATTCTATTCCTAGAGTTCGTATCGTTTCTTGTTTGAAAGCTTTTATGATGATCTCTAAAGGGTGTTTATATCATATTATGAGATTCAAAGATTTAGACTCTGAGATTCCTCCTATTAAGTTGGTCCCCGTGGTGAGGGAATTTCCAAAGGTCTTTTCTAATGATTTTCTCGGTATTCCTCCTGAACGAGAATTTGATTTTGGTATTGACTTTCTACCGGATACAAATCCCATTTCAATTCGTCCTTATCGGATGGCTTTGTACGAATTGAAAGAGTTGAAGGCTCAACTCAAAGACATTCTATACAAGGGTTTTATTCATCCTAAAAGTTCTCCATGGGGTGCTCCGGTATTGTTTGTGGAGAAGAAGGATGGGTCCCTTCAAATGTGTATTGATTATCTTCAACTCAACAAAGTCACAATCAAGAACAAGTATCGTCTCCCTTGAATTGATGATTTATTTTATCAACTCCAAGGTGCAAGTTACTTTTCCAAGCTTGACTTGAGATCGGGATATCACCAACTTAGGGTGAGAGGTGAATATATTCCCAAGATGCCATTTCGCACTAGATATGGTCACTATGAGTTCTAGTAATGTCCTTTGGTCTCACAATTGCTCCGACGGTGTTTATGCATCTTATGAATAGGGTGTTTTAAAGTTACGTAGATTCATTTGTCATTGTCTTCATTGAGGACATCTTTGTATATTCAAAAAATGAGGGTGATCATGTAGACCATTTGAGAGTGGTTTTGCAAGTCCTAAAGGAACACCAATTATTTTCCAAGTATAGCAAATGTGAGTTTTGGCTTAGGTCGGTAGGTTTGTTGGTCATTTCATCTCTAGTGAGGGTGTTGAGGTTGATCCAAGGAAAACCGAATAGGTGAAAAATTGGCCTAGACCTTTGGCTCCTACGGATATTAGGAGTTTCTTAGGCCTAGACGGTTATTATAGAAGGTTTGTCGACGGGTTTGCATCCAATGCTTCCCCTTTGACAACCTTTACTCAAAAGAATGTGAAATTTGAGTGGTCGGAAGCATATGAAAAGAGATTCCAAATGTTGAATGATAGACTTACTTCCGCTCTGGTAGTGACCCTACCATAGGGTACTAAGGGTTTCGTGGTATATTGTGATGCATCTCGAGTTGGGTTGGGGTGTGTTCTTATGCAACATGGCAAAGTTATAGCCTATGCTTCTAGGCAACTCAAAGTTCATGAGAAGAATTACCCAACTCAAGACCTTAAGTTTGCGGCGGTGGTATTTGGCTTGAAAATATGGAGGCATTATCTCTATGGTGTTCATATGTATGTGTATACGGACCATAAAAGTCTTCAATACGTATTCACCCAAAGGAGCTAAATCTCTGACAAAAAAGGTGGTTAGAATTGTTGAAAGACCACGACATGAGTTTTCTCTATCACCCCGGCAAGGCTAAAGTAGTGGTGGACGCTCTAAGTCGTTTGTCTATGCAAAGTGTGTCCTGTGTGGAAGAAACCACGAGAAACGTGGTGAAAGATGTTCATATCTTGGCTCGTTTGGGTGTATAGTTGGAAGATTCTCCTAATGGTGGCTTTGTGGCAAATAGAAGTCTAAGCAACACCTTAATCCATTATTGATGGAGTTGAAAGATCTTGTAAAGATGAATGATGCATTCTCCAAAGGGGGATGGCGTTCTTAGGTACCAACGGAGATTTTGTGTGACTAATGTGGATGATTTGAGGAATATGATCCTTGAGGAAGCTCATGGAACCCGTTACTCTATTCATCCGAGTTCTATAAAGATGTTCCATGATCTTAGCGAGGTGTTTTTGTGGGATGGCCTAAAAAGGGACATTGCGGAGTTTGTTGCAAAGTGTCCCAATTGTTAACAATTAAAGGCCGAGCACCAAAAGCCGAGTGGTTTACTACAAGAAATCCAAATTCCTACTTGGAAGTGGGACGATGTTAACATGCATTTTGTAGTACGTTTGCCTCGGACTCGAAAGAAATATGACTTTATATGGGTGGTAGTGGATAGATTGACCAAATCCGCTCACTTTATTCCCATCAAGTCTACTTATTTTGCGGAAAATTATGCAAGGATCTATATTGACAAGATAGTGAGTCTTCATGGGGTTCCATTGTCCATCATATCGAATAGAGGTGCTCAATTTACATCTAGGTTTTGAAGGTCTTTCCAAAAAGGTATGGGTACTCAAGTAAAGTTGAGCACTGCTTTTCATCATCTAACAGATGGTCAAGCGGAGCGTACCATTCAAACTCTTGAAGATATCCTTAGGGCTTGTATCATTGACTTCAAGGGAAATTGGGATGAGCACTTGCCGTTGATGGAATTCTCATATAACAATAGTTTCATTCATCCATATATATGGCTCCTTATGAAGCTTTGTATGGTAGGAGGTATAAATCACCTATTTGATGGTTTGAGGTTGGCGAGTCTTCGCTTCTTGGTCCCAATTTTATTTATAAGACCTTAGAGAAAGTTCATATCATAAGGAACCGGTTGCAAACAGCCTATAGTCAGCAAAAGTCTTATGCCGATCATAGGAGAAGGGATTTAGAATTTTAAGAATGTGATAAAGTGTACTTGAAAATTTCGCCTATGAAAGCGGTGGTTAGATTTGGAAAGAAAGGAAAGTTGAGTCCTCGTTATGTGGGTCCCTATGAATTCTTGCAAAGGGTTAGTAAGGTCACATATAAGTTGAAACTCCCTGGTGAACTATCTTTGGTTCATCCGTTTTTTCATGTTTCCGTGGTAAAGAAGTGCATTGGTAATCCCGAGTCCATTCTTCCTATTGAAGGTCTTAGTGTGAAAGAGAATCTCTCCTATGAGGAAGTTCTGGTTGAAATTCTTGATCGTCAAGTGAAGAGGTTGAGGAACAAAGAGGTGGCCTCCATAAAAGTATTATGGAGAAACCACCTAGATGAGGAAGGAACATGGGAGGCCGAGGACGACATGAAGTCCCGTTATGCTCATCTCTTTGCTAATTAAGGTTAGTTATTCCTATTAATGAAAAAAATAATGAGTTAATTAGATTTTGACTTGTTTTGCAAAGATGTGCATATTTATGATAAAAAAAAAAGATTTATGCTAAAATGAATTATCATGGAAAAATGCTCTTTTGATTGACTTGAACTTATTTGTGTACTTGGTATATTGTTGTTCATAATGTGATATTGATCATGTTTATATGTTGAGAAAGGAACTTTGGCATAATTGACTCTTAAATGATATGTTGAGCTCATGTTGTTATGAGAAGGAAATTCCTCATGTTGTGACTTTGAGCCATTACGTGTAAAATTGATGTTTTGAGTCATTTTTTAAATGCCATATTGTTATGTTGATTTGAGTTGTAACTCATGATGATGTTAGTATATTGTTGGTTGGGCTGCTAGTCTTGAGTCTATCATTTCCCTTTTAAAAGTTTTGTGGAATTCGAGGAAGAATGTTCGTAGGGATGGGGGATAATGTAACACTCCTAAAAGTCGAGACCTTATCTAGAGCCTAAAAGTAGTATATAAGGGTGTAGATACTGTTTTAAGATATAAAATAATGTTTATAAGTCATCCGAGAAGGTTTATAGCTAAAACGTCAAGGAACGTCCATGACGCCCAGAAGCTAGCTTAATTTAACTAGTTGACGTCGCTATGTTTGGGGATTGTTTGAGAGGTCAAATGGATTATAAAACTTGTAAAAATACATTGGTTAGTTAGAGTGTAGTATAGAGGTCTAAATGTCAGATAATGACTCCCTAAGGACCCCTCGAAGGATCCTTGAGGAGGACCCCAACATTGGTAGGCAGGCTGCCAAGCAGCCTGCATGAGTCAAGACTCAAAGGGATGATGCACGACCCGTAGACCACATGGACCCTACTGCCTCAGATCACTTTTTCAAAAATAAAAATGAAAATAAGCCTCGCGACGCTGAGCCACTTCCCAGATTCGGTAAAATTGTATTTTTGGCATTTTTACTTCACAAACAGACCAATTTAAGTGAGGGGTGTTTTGGGTAATTTAGGGGGTGACTATACAATGACTTAGGATCAGTTTTTAGCCATTTTAACTCACTACAAACCCAATTCCCGAAACAAACCCAAAAGCTCTCACCTCTCTCTACTTTCTCTCTCCCCAATTCCTCCAATAAAGAAGGAAAAAAGCTTGAAGAAGAAGGTCAATTTCTCTAGGATTTCACTTCAATTTCGTGTATTTATCTTCATTAAGGTATGGGTTCTTCACTCTTGGATTCTTTTCCCCAAGAGGTCCTTTCAAAGTTGATTTCTAAAGTACCCAATTCCATGGGGGTTTTCAATTCTAATAGGTTTTGTTCTAAACTTCAAATTAATGATAAATTGTGATTCCTATGACTAACTGAGTATAGATTGTAGATTAATTGATGTTAATTTATGAAATTTCATGTTGTTCATGATCCCTTCCCCAATTTCCCCAAATCTAGGATCTTGGTCATGAACTGATGGGACTTGAAGAATGATTTGATTATTACACTTGTTTTATCTATTCTAATTCATGTATGGATTGACTAGGGTAATGTATTGTTGGGATTTTATCTAATTCTTGATGAATTCATGATGAACCCTAATTACCCTAACCATAGGTTATGAATTGATGTTAATTGGGATAGTGATGATGCAATTGGCCTAGCTCTTGTATTAATTACTATTGATTGATGTTACTACACCTATTATTGGATGTAATTGGTTGGTTGATGGTAAGACCATGATGATGGCTTTTGAAGGAGATTTGGTAAGTCTTTATGATCCTAACCTTTACTTCTACTATGATGGCTTGTGATTGAAGATGTAGTTCAATTGAGTATACCTTTTGAATTGCCTATGTAGGTGTTTGTATGATGTTGAATAGACATGTCTTGATTATGTGATTGTGAGATTATGCTTAAGATGAAATGATATAAGGTTGGTGCTGACTTTCCTATGTGCCTTATTATGAAATGATGGTGATGATATGCTAATCTCACATATGAGGGTTGCCATGAAAGGATATTCTCATGCAATACCTATTGAGCTAAATGACAATGACTATATAAGGTATGAGACCCTATGACCTAAACTAAGTGATGATTAATAAAGAAACACGTTTCAAAAGGGACTTATATAGCTTAGCACTGAGTGAACTTAATAATGAGAGGTGTTGGCTTCCCTTAGAGATTCACCCTATAGTTCCACATTAGGTGTTGACTCCCCTATGAGGGACACTTACTCAATGGATTCTCAAGAGATGAGGGCTCCAATGCCAAATAGGCATGTAGAGGGTTCAATTTATATCTCCTAGTTCTTGATTTATGATGCCACCATATGAATACTAGCTAGTGCATCCACCTATATGCTATGTTCATGTTTGTTACTACTTTAGCCGATAGTCCGCCTTTCATCGGTGTAAGGTTTAACAACACCAGATGCCACACTTAGCTCTTGCGTTCTATGTCGGTTAAGGCAAGTGTTTCCGAATGTAAAATTAATTAATGATGTAAACCCTAACTAGGGTGACTTGAGAGGTTTGCTTAGTCTAGGTAGGAGTATGGGACTGTACCTAGGAATTGCACTAGTTGGCTATGAGGGAAGTCCTAGAAGGATGTTCTTATGTTATAATGATCTTATAAAGTAAATATTATGCTTATGTTGACTTTACATGGCTATGATCCTTTATGATGTTAGTTTCACCGCTGAACATGCTATTGGTCTATATTGCTAAATATGATGATGACTACTATTGATGCTATGTTATGTTGAGTTGGGCATTACTTGTGATCCTTTGTTTCGTTTACTTGATTGAGTAAGGTTATGGGTCTTTTCTTGTTCATTGCACTTGTAGGATAAATGGTGGGTTATGGATAAGGGTCTTGCTTATATTATGATGTTATGAACTCTTGTATATGTTGACTTGACTATTATTGGTTGATGTTGGTCTTGTGTCGTACATGGGTTTGACTTATGGATTATGTGATTATTGGCTTACATGGGTTCTTGATTGTGCATAAGGATTTTAAAAGTACTTTAGCATGGTTTTGAACAAATGTCCTCTTTTGCATGATTTTAATTGTTTTATGTGCATATACTCATACTTAGTACAAGTGTGTACTAACCCATCTTTTATGTTTACTACAAATGTAGGATCGGGCCGTTGAGATTAGTAGAAGGCCATCTGAAGACTACTTGGATTCTTATCGTCGAAGTTCGGTAGGTCCTCCCTTTCCGAAGATGATGCCATTATCTACTTATTGGATGTTGTTTAGTCTTAAAGACACTTTGTTCATTCTCTTTCATTTTGGTACTATAATTGTAAAGCCTATATGTGTCTACGATTGTTGATGTAAGGGCTATGCCCAAATTGTTATACTCTTGTTTAGATGGTTTAATATGAGTCAATATTATAGACTTCTTACGATATTATGTTCCTATTCTATGTATATGCAAAACAAGTAGAAGGCTATGTAATCTTCTTATACGAAGAGTCTACGTATACTCGATAAATATATATTATGTGTAAGAAGAGAGGTCTAAGTAAACCTCAATGTAGAATAAACAAAAAGTTTTTAATTTTCCACACTTTTAACCCATGATATGTAATGACGATTGCTAAGAGGCTAGTCTTATTCCTCTTCGAGGACGATGACGCCAGTTACGTCTAAGGGGTGCTCCCCAGATGTGACAATAACCTTTCACAGTCCATGTCTACATGTGTCATTATATTTAATTAGGTGAGAAAGCCTTTCATCCTAGAATCTCCATTATGTGAGAAAACTTTTTACATTATGTTCATTATGTGTTCATGAGAATGCTCTTTCGATAAACACAATAAAATTATCATAATCATAGACATTTCACACTCAAAGTGTTCTTAAAGCATATACATGACCTTCATAAAACATGAATAATATCATATCTTGTCTTTTTATAGGTCAAAACTCATGTAAAATCAAAAAAGTATAGAATTAATACATTAGATATGGATAATAACTTATTCAAATAACTCAATTACTACAAGCATAATATCATGATATCCTTACTTCATCAATTCACCCACATCTCAAGGTCATAAATTCAAAAAGGGGATTTCATGGATTCATGGGGAATTCAATATAAAAACCATGATCAATCATCAATTACATCATAATATATTATAAATAAATAAATAGAATTATTTTTGAAGGACATCTGTGACTTGGAGTAAAACCCTAGCTTTTGGGAATTACTATCTTTGAAATTGAGTTTGGAGGGTCTCCATGGATGAAGGACTACAATACCTTAGCAATAAAATCCAATGAATTGGAGAACAAAACCTTGCTCCTTCAACCTTAGCTCCAACTTCCTTCTTCTTCTTCCTTGATGTTCTAGAGAGAGAATTTTAGGAAAAGTTGGTTTTGATTTGGGAATTCGTAATTATGAGGAAGATGACTTAATTTAGGGGTATTAAATTATTACGTTTCAGAAAATCATATATCTAATGAAGAGCCCAGTATGCCCTTAGAATAGCCTGTTAGGGGTACATAGGCACCTCAATGCCCAATATTGAGAAATATTGGGCATAGTGTAGAAAAATTGGCTAAGAGATATTAGCCAATTTTCTATATACAAATATGAGATATACTTTTTGGGTTGTCATACCCCAATCCAAGATTGATGTTTAAGAAATGTACCTGCAATGAAGACCCTAAGCTAATAAAATATATTTCGTTCAACTCACAAAAACGTATGAGGCATCCAAGTGTCAAGCCTAGATACCATAGCACATGACCATCTAAAATGATCATGTAAATTAAGCAGTGCCCAAGGACATGGTGAGGGTCCTTGGGACAATAAGTAAACATTCCCAAATGAGACATTAAGATAAATTATTTAGGAAAGTGCAACAAACCCATGTGCAAGCACATGGGAAACACACGTGAAGGAACCGGCCAAGGAGACCACGGAACCACCCAAACCGAATTCGGTTAGGGCGGTTAGGCATGACACGCACTGGCGGGTCCCTCCATGTGGGACCAGCAAACCTAACTAACTCTAAGTCCTAACCAACTATCCTAACTAACCAACAAACCTAGGACTAACCGAATTGGACCCCCTAATGCACCCGACAACCTAGGACAAATTGGGTGGAACCTAGTACTAGTTAAGGGGACAACCTAGTACCTAACCTAGGATGGTCCAAAAGGGTTAGCTATGGTCCCAAAGACTTAGGGGTGTTTTAGTAATTTCCCTAGGTCCATAAATTAATTAAATTAAGGACTTAATTAATTGATTAAAAGTCAAAATATTGACTGAAACAAGGGCCAATGCCGATTTCCAGATTTCGGTCAAAGTCAACATCTTCATATGTTTAGTCAACTTATGAAGGGCATTTTGGTAATTTACTAATTAGTTGGTTAATTTACTAAAATATCCTTAGTTGAATAAGTCAAAGTCAGTTCCTAAACCTAATCATTCATGATCAAACACTTAGAAAAAAACGCAAAGGCAGCAGACGCAGAACGCTAAAACGTGAAAAGTTCCATCGACGTTCTACGGCAATTTCAAGGTTTTCTTCAAGGTTTCGTGCAAGGTGATCTTAGTAGATTGAATTCTACATAAGGTATGGGTTTCTCTCCTAGACTTCTTTCTCCAATAGAACTTTATTTCCAACGATTCAAAGATCTTGAAAACCAGGGTTGTTCCCGTGTTCTCGTCGAACTCCTTCGTCCCTAGTATCCTTTTCGATTGAATGTTGAATAGGTTAGAGATCATGTTGTTGGTATGTGGTGCTGGCTGATCTTATGTGTATTGTTCTTAATGATGAATATCAAATGAACCTATGATAATTAAATCGTATGAAGTTAAACAGGAATTACGTGAATTAATAATTAATGATGTGCTAGTTGCGTCTGTAATTGCTTAAGCGTTGATGTGTTGAACGAATGATTGTCTTGCTGTTATTGTAACGTTATGAAGATACTAAAGTCATCAAATTTAAATATGATACTGTCCAAATGTGTCATAAAAACGTTGTCACGAAAGTCATAAACTATTGGCTTAAAAGACAATTATGAAATCACATCTTGAATGAATTGACTATCTTATGCCAAGAAATTGGCTAACACTACTTGGTCAAAACGAATGCATGCTAATGGCTAGGAGCTTATGTAAATGATTGAAAGATTGGCTAAAGGTTCATACATATTAAATTTAAATATGAACATACGTAAAATTGGCTTATGCCAACAAAAATGGTTTGCTAGTTTAACATCCCAAATGTTGAGGCCAATACTAATCATATGCCAATCTTGTGTAGTAAGAATATCAAATATATTATACACTTCTAAAGTAATTCAATGAATCCATAACCAAGGGCATGACATTCATTGGGACAACTCCCAACATGCTCTAAAAGAATGAACTATGAACATATGTAACTCATTGAAAGAAGTGAGCATCGTCCATAAATGATGAAATGAAGCTACTACACTAAAGTAAAGAAGTAACGTGAGTTATAACATAATTAAAGGGGTCTAAATTAAGTAAGTAACCAGAATGGGGTGTTAAAGGAAGTGAGACAAGTCTTACTTACACCTAAGCTACTGTGTTAAAAGAATACTCACGAATGAAGGTGTTAGAATGTGTGAGACTAGTCTCATTAACACCAAAGGATGATATGTAAGGACAATTCACATTTCATCAATGGAAAGGAAGGATGATATGTTAGGACAACTCACATTTCATCAATGTAAGTAAGGATTTTATGTAAGGACAATTCACATTTCATCAATGTAAAATAAGGATGATATGTAAGGACAATTCACATTTCATCAATGTAAAGTAAGGATGACAAGTCATCAAAAGAGCAAGTAAATCTCAATCTAGAAGCAAGCTTCCATAATGCTTGAGTCAACTCTAAAAGATAAAGAAGATAATAAAAGTGAGCACAACACCGATAGACTAGTTATGAGCATGTTCTTACACGTGTAAGTCTCATGAGATGAGGCTACCACCGAGGTGGATAAGTAGTCTCATTAAGTCTCTAGTCTTCGAACTATGTCTAGCCAACATAGGAACTAGCTAGTGGTTTCCACCTAAGCGAGCTACGCATGTTCGGTTTCACTTTGGCCAGTGATTCCACCCCTTTACGGTGTGGGGCAAACATTGGATTTCATGTTTAGCTCACATGATCTATGTTGGTTAATGCTCACGATATGTTCTTCGTTCACTATAGCCGTGAGCCACTCCTTTTCGGTGTGGAGTGAACACTTGAGATGGATTCGCCTTATCCGGGGATCACCCCTTTTCGGTGTGGGTCAGACACTGGATTTCATGAGTAGCTCACATGATCTAGATTCATTTTAACCGATGAATCACCTCTTTTCAGTGTGGGGAAGACACTGGATTTCATGTTAGCTCGCATGATCTTATTCCCTATGATGTCTCTATGAAAGTGAGAATGAATGATGATGATGGAACGTATGTTCAAAGTGAGCAATGAAAAAGATCTTAAGAATGTCAATTGCCAATATCACACTCATGAAGTTTCAGCAAATAATGGGCAAAGCCAAATAAGATTGGCTTATAATGACTTCTTATATGATGCCAATAAAGGGAAGTAGAAACGTAATGTTAACTAAATACCTCATAGCTTCCCTAACATGAAAGTAATGAAATAAATGGCATGACCAATAGAGAATGGCTTATGAAAGGTAACAAATATACAGTGTAAAGAATGACTCACTATAAGGTAGGGAAATCATTGCTTAGTCCTTGGATAACTTACATCGATTCATTGTGGGTATGGGACTACAATGAATTATTGCACTTGTAAGTAAAACATAGTACTAAAGGAAGTATTGAACTACACAACAAGAAGAAGGAAAAGACTGAAAAATAAACTAAGTATGGAAATAGGAGCTCTCGGGTTGGGGGTCATCAAATTTTCAAATCCTCGCCCAAGTGGTTCTAAAATTATGTTGATGATACTAATATCTTGTAATCATATAGAAAATGGGTTGTGTTCTTTGAATGCATTAAAATACATCATATTCATACCACAATTCACAACTAACGAATTAGGAAAGTATAATGACTAGACTTTCCAGAAATGGCATGTTGCTTATGAAGAGCTTTCATTGATCATGCATAGATTTATGTGTATGTGTGCATAAACCCATACTTAGTACAAGTGGTGTACTAACCCCCTACTATTTACTATTTTTATAGGTGCAGGTCAGAGGGCAGATTGACGACACTTGCAGCGGTTTGGACTTCAATATTTTCTCCAGACCATTTGGTAGCTCCTCTTGATTTTGAGGATGCTACACACATTAGTCTAGCTTTATATATAGACATAGCTAGTGGATGTTGTCCCTAACGTTCCTTTCACATTTAATTTTGAACCTTTTGATGTAAGGCCATTTTGACAACTTAATATATTATATTCATTATTTCTTTTGAAATGTTCTTGATATTAGACGGTTGTCTATTGATGTTGAGCTTAGTATATAATTTTTAATACGTAATGACTATATGAAGTCTAAGTAAACTTCATACATATAAAAAGTTTTAACTTTTCCGCAAATTTAACTAGAAGAATGTAATGAATGCAAGATGAGGGTTGTCTGCGACCTCTGAGAGGTCAACGACGCCGGTGGTAATTCGGATTCCAGAATCTGGGTCGTTACATAAGTCATTATAAAATTAGCATAAATTATTATAAAACGATGTCACTTAATATGAACTAAAACCTTAAAAACCCCACAATACCCCTAAACTTAACCGCCAAAAAGTATTTAAACGCCTGAACGACGAGCCACCACTGACTAACCATGGTTGGACCCATGACCTTTGCTGGTAAACTGGGGTGTAGGTTCAGAGACCAGGTTGTAACAACCCTAAAAAAATGAATAAGACAAATGCTTAAGGTGTCAAGAATGCTTGCGATTAGACCAAGGTTCACACTGATTGATACGCGTAGAACCAGACCTCAGAACCCTTACTATGGTCTTTTCCAGGCCAAGGTTAATATTGTAATTACCCTAAGGAATTAATTAATTAATTAATTTAATTAAATCAATTAGCGTTGGGTCGACCCGAAGTGACCCGTTTTCGCGAAAGGGTGTCACTCGGGTTTGAGCCCCATTGGAAGCAACAAGTTGGTGATTTAATTAATGTTTATAATCTGATTTTTTGAGGGCATAATGCTCCTTTCACTAAGCTAATTAAATCAGGTTTTTATTTAAATTAATAAGGAGTCCTAGTTTGACTAATTCCCAAACTAAAACTCCTATTATTAGACTACTCTCTCACGATCTCTCTCACATGTTTCATCATCTCTCTCATGTCGGTTTCTGCCGAAACAACAAAGAACAGAAATAATATTAAGAGTTCTTCACACTTGAAGAACTCACATGAAATTTTAAGAGAGAGAAAATAACCAAAAACGTTAAGGCAAAGAGAAGTTGTCCTTTGAGTGGTGTGGACGTTGAGGAAGCTTGGACTGATTTTTGAGAGGGTTTTGGGTAGCAAATTCATCGTTTGAACATCAATTAAGGTATGGGTTTCTTTCCTCTTGGTCTCTTTCCCAAGAGACCCCTTAAGATTCAAGATATTCATTCCGAAAACTAGGGTTTATTCCCCGTTGCATATCCCTGTCACTAGCTCCTATTGAATTTTAGGTTGGGTATGTTTGCTGGTACAAAGTAGGGATGAAATGTGTTTTCGTGATGTTTATGTTTAAGTATGCATGTTTGAATTTTTGTGAATATTGATTATGTTGATCGAAATCATGTGTAAAAGTGATGTGTGTGTGCAACGTGTGGCAGTGAAGTTAGTCACTGTTTGGAGATGTGTAAAGGCATGTTAATCCTTGTATTTTATGTGTTAAAGTTGTACACAATGTGATGTTCATATGGGGTGTGAGGTTACTGATTTTGGGTGAAAATGCTTGACTAATGTAACCCCTAAACTACACCTAACTATACACTAAATGCTTGGTGAAATGCCCTAAGAAACTAACATGAAAAGGTTGATGAAAGGAAGCTAAAGTTGGGACTAAATTTCCAGCTTGGTGTACTCTAGTTTCGGTCAAAATAAGGCTAAGGATCTGGGTTTTTAAAATGAAAATAAAATCAGTGAGGTCAATGGGAATTGAACCCAAGACCTCACATGTTAATGAGGCTAAAAACGTGAAGGGGGTTAAGGGAATCGAACCCGCTTGGCTACTGTAAATTCGCGAAAAGGAAATGAAAAATGGGCATGGGGGAAATCGAACTCGGTTACTAAAGGAGAAAGGAGAGAACAATATATTTAAAAAAATTAATGGGAGGCGTGGGAATCGAACCCACCACCTCCAGGCTGCGAATGAGAGAATAGAAAATTAAAGAAAAAGAAGATGTGAGGCGTGGGAATCGAACCCACAACCGCAAGGCTGGAAATGGAGAGGAGAGAAATAATTACGAAAATAAAATGAGGCTGTGGGGGCTCGATCCCACAACCTCACTGCCAAACGCCTAGCCTAGGGAGTTTTAATTAAAAATAAAAATAGGAGGCTGTGGGGGTTCGAACCCACAACCTCACAGCCTAGCGAATTTAAGATTAAAATAAGGAGGTTGTGGGGGTTCGAACCCACAACCTCCCAATTCCCCAGCGAAATAAATAACAAAAAATAAAAGAGGCTATGGGGGTTTGATCCCACAACCTCTTGGTTTGGGTGAAATGGGACAAGGAGACTTTAAGGAAAAATAAAAAGGGGTTGTGAGGGTTCGAACCCACAACCCTTCAGCCAACTTAAGAGGAAAACCAAGTAGAAAATTTATGATACAATGTTAATGTTTGGGTTCAATCTAGAGTCCCAATGTCATGGGGATTAAAAATAAAATCAATGAAAAATGTAAATAGTATCCAAGTTATTCGAACTTGGGTTTCCTTGCCCAAGCTTCCGTATTGATACATAAGTCATACGTGAACAAAATATCCAAGAATAATGCCACCTACTTAGATCGAAATCAAGGTCTTGGTATATATACAAGATACATAAGTCTTGTACTACATAATCTTAGGAATGTATGAATCACTTAACGAATTATGAATGACGCCTCATGGCTTGTGTGTCTAGACTCATAAGTCTAACATACGTTTAAAAGTAAGTGAATCTAAGATGTATGTAATGAATGATGAAATGAACAATGAAATGATGAAACCCTAAAAGGTTTAAGTAAGAGTATGAAACACACCAATGGCCAAGTATATTGGCATATGATGAAATGAACATTCACGTAAAATGGGGTGAGTAATTCTGAAGAGTAAATGTGCTAATGACAATGAATGTGGTGACAATATGATATGAGGCTAATGCAAATGATGAGAGCAATCTCAAATGAGCCTAAGTAAATGTTACCAAAACGTACTCACCTATGAGAGTGTAAGATAATGAAGAGAGCAGTCTCTATGAACACTCTAATGAATGTATTGAGATTAACACACTTAATACTAATGATGAGATGAGAAATCATCTATTGAGCTATGATGTCCTCATACTAGAAGCCAACTTCCATGACGTATGAGTTGAATGTAATGGAATTTTATACTGAGCACCGATAGACTAGCTATGAGCGGTGATGCCTTCTTTTAGGAAGGGCGGAGGTTCACGTAACTCTCATGAGATGAGACTGTCCGGCTTGCCGGGTATGGGTCTCCTTATATCTCCTAGTCTTCAAACATATACTGTCAATATAGGGATCTGGCGGGGTTTAATTCCCATGTACGCTAGCATGTTTTGGGTCACCTTGGCCGGTGATTCCACCTCTTTTTGGTGTGGGGGAGACACTAGATTTCATGATGCTCACATGATCTGTGTCGGTTAAAGTTAAAGTTCCCAATGAATGAATGAGGCCAGCCTCAAATGAAGCACATAATGAAATGAATGATACCAAAGGTGTTAGGATAGGATAATCAAGAGGTGAGCTAGTCTCAGGTAATGACACTAGGTTATTCTTGATCATTGCACAGCGAACCCGATGAAAGTCTTAAACTACACCCTAGGTATAGCTGGTGTTTACACTGGCCTATGAATGAAATGAAATGAAGTACGTATGTATGAATGAAGCAGACTCTGTGTTTTCTAATGAAGACTCCCTAGTTGAGGTCCCATATGTTGAGCCCTCATTCTGGGATGTCTTAATGTTAAGTCCATGATTCCAAGGTCTCATGGCATATGAATGAATGATATGAAAGATGTTATGTGCTATATGCAATATGATATGTGCTATGTGTAAGATGTTATGTGATGTGTGCAGTATGATAATTATGATGATGCATGTTACTCTCATGGCATGACTTTCGTAATCCAAATTTGGAAGGTTCACTAAGTTTCCTAATCTCAATTTGGCAAGTCCACTGACTTGACTTTCCATAATCATGTTGTTAGGAAAGAGCTATATTATCTCATGCATGTCCTTGGTGTGTGCTTGCATATACCCATACTTAGTACAAGTGTGTACTAACCCTATACAACTCTACAATTTTAGGTGTAGGCACATGTGGACGCTAGAGCTACAGGTTGACGATGAAGTTATCCGGACGTCGAGCATTCATCTGGACTTGGTAGGCCCTCATGCTTTCGAGGATGCTGCCATTTATATTCTAGCTTAGTTTTAGAGTTGAGCTAGTGGAGCATGTTCCACTAGTGTTTCTTTCCTGTTTTATTCAGACATTGTATTGATGCCATTTTGGCAAGTACATCTTTATTACTATATTACGGTATTTCTTTCATTTGATGATCTTAATATTAGATGGTTGATGGTGAACAATTATATAATGATGAGAATGTTTAATAAGTATGTTAAGAAACAAAAAGTTTCAAATTTTCCGCTAAAATTAACCTAGATGAAGTAAGAATGACGCATGTAGGCTTGTCTGCGACCTCTGAGAGGTCAATGACGTCGGTCTCGTCTGGGGTCTAGATTCCGATCGTGACAAAGTTTGTATTAGAGCACCAGGTTAAATTCCGAAAATAATGAGTTCACATCAACCACATTGAGTAGTTTCTAAGTCATGGTAGTTAAGTGCACCACTAACCTGAATTAGAGACTGCATGATGCGTAGGAAAATTTCCCTTCTTCTGATCTTATCGTGCTTTTCCTAATGTCTGATTTCTTGGTGTTATGAGTGTGTCTAACATCAATTCTTATTGTTTTCAGAGAATGAATACTAGGAGGAACGTTGGTCAGAGGAGAGGAGGAGCAGCTGCTGGGGACATCCAGATTCCACCCCAGGCTCCAGCTGAAGGAGTGGTTATGCCGGTTAACCTAGCTGGGTTGACTGATGCGGAGGTGCGGACATCTCTGGATCAGATGGCGCAGGCCATCACTATGCAGGGCCAGGCCATGACTGACCAGGTCAACCAGCAGGATGTTCAGAGGGAGAACCCACTGATTCGTAGCATGGATGACAGGCTGAGAGACTTCACGAGGATAAATCCTCCTATTTTCACAGGGTCTAAGACTTCAGAGGATCCCCAGGAGTTTGTGGATGAGGTACATAAGATTCTGGTGACTATGGGGGCCACAAATATTGAGAAGGCTGAGCTGGCTTCCTATCAGCTCAAGGATGTTGCACAGACTTGGTGCAAGATGTGGCAGGATAGCCAAGCTTTGGGTGGAGTTCCAGTCACTTGGGAGCTGTTTAAGACAGCCTTTCTGGAGAGATTCTTTCCCAGAGAAATGAGGGAGGCCAAGTTTGAGGAGTTCATCAACCTTAAGCAGGGATCTATGACAGTCAGGGAGTATTCCTTGAAGTTTGTTAAGATATCCAGGTATGCTACTTTCCTTAGTATCTAATAGCAAGGATAAGGTGAATACTGAAGTTTGTTAAATTATCCAGGTATGCTACTTCCCTTGTAGGTTCCTCACAGGAATCAACAGAGATCTGGAGGAGAGTGTCGGTCTGCGATGCTCCATGATAATATGGACCTCTCCAGGTTGATGGTGCATATCCAGAATGTAGAGGACTAAGCCTCAAGATCAGGCAGGTCCCAGCCATGGAGGCCACACAAACAATTTTGGTGTCCGTGAGCAGCCCAGGTTAAAAAAGGGGCAACAGAGTTCTGGGAACTCTAATTCTCATAGGAGTACGACACCTAGAGGAGGCAGACCTGAGCCCAAGAAGTGCAATGGAGGTGAGATGCAGCGTCCCAAAAAGAACTGTGCTAAGTGTGGCCGTGCTCACAGTGGAGAGTGCAGACAGGGCACTAATGCCTGCTTCAGTTGCGGTAAGAGTGAGCACATGGTTAGAGACTGCCCACAGAACAGATGTCAGGCTGGAGGTAATGTGTCACGACCCGAAAGCACCCCATAGAAGTTAGGGAAAATTTTTGAATCGTGACCGAGCGTACTTGACCCCTTTGGGGTCTCGTACAAGCCCTCTAACTAGCATTCATAACATAAAGCATGAAAAGTAGTGCGGAATTTAAAACTTTTCACGATAATAATAATAAAAGGAGTCTTTCCATAAATACTAAGAAATCTTATCGTCACAAGCCAACTTAAAGACACAACTTGGAATCTTAGGGACACAGCCCTTTACGATAAAAGTAAATACATTTTTAAGTATTAATAAAGAAACTAAGAAACATAAAACTATGTCCTCGAATATATGAGGACATACCGAATTCTTGAGAGATAAAGTTCCCAAGCTTTGACTTCGATCCTCCCAAAAGGGCTTCCAACCTATACTCATAAGGTATAAAAAGTATGGGGTTAGTACAACAATGTACTAAGTATGGCATATGCAAAAACATGCAAAAAGGGACATTTTAGTAAAGATAGCTTTTTATGCAATTCAAATATAACCTTCATGAATCTAGAAGCAAACCCACATAAGAATCAACAATTAACACTTTATGGCTATCTTACCAAACTTAAAGTAAACAAAAGGAACATTTCAATTAACTTTGCTAAACTTGCAATAAAATTGAATAAAGCATCATAGTGAACATTTTGAATTCTTACCATGAAGACCTTACAGTGAATGGCACGGTCCAAGTCATATGAACCCTTTTCCTTTGAAGTTGCCCTAACCCAAGGTTATCCTAAGACTCCCTAAGGTGAGCCAAGAAGGGACTCTCATTACACCTCCCTTCAAAGCACACCAAAGCGACCCTTAAAACTACCTAATCTTAGGCTTACTTCGTTAGAAATCAAATCCACGCCCTTGGCTAACATATGCAAAACACTCATGGAAATACAGGCCATACCAAGTGCAATGTGAGAGTAGCATCCCATACTACCACTCCCACTTAGTACTCCTAATGGATTCCATTTACTCAAGTACTCCACAATAATCCTCCATAACACTACACCATAGTACTCATTCGCACGGATTTTATGAAGGTACTCTTCTCCCATAGTAGGTATAGGTCACACCAAGTGCAATGTGAGAATAGCATCCCATACTACTACTCCCACTCAATGCTCCTACTTGGTAACTAATGTAGATTGAGCACTTCACGACATACATACACAATTTCAACAGTACACAAGATAATTAGTTTCAAATCAATTCTTTTGTTGGAGTTAGCTTAACCGACAAAAACCATGAGAGCTAGACATGGAATCCCGATATTAACCCCTATCGGATGAGGGATCCTTACTTGCCTAGTGTAAGGTCATGCTTCTTAGCGTTTACATGGCTTTTACAATAGCTACACCTATGCGGGCACATAGTTAAGGGATAAGGAGATTGTTACTAAGTAACTCACTCTCTACTAACGAGGAGTACTCATCTCAAGAGGTACTTTGGATTACAACATCTCAACTAACGAAGTGCAATCCACCTCCCCTTCATATCCTCTCGGTGCTAGGCATAACTCCACACGGATTTCTCAACATAATAGTCTATCTTAGAAAGCTCACTAGGAAATGGAGAGGTTGTTACTAGACACTACATCTCAACTCACGAAGTGTGTCCACCTCAAGATTTCCCCTTTTTGCTCAACTTGACATAATACAAATCTTAAAAGAGTGTGTGTGTACATGTGCACACCTTGCATATAAGCATCATTTCATTATCATCAAGTTCTACTCATACTTTAACCTTGATTCATCAAGCTACACACTCTACATACTTCTCATAATCATATACTTCATTTAGACATAAACTAGGTCAAACATGCAATTCAAGCTACATCAAACACAACACAAGACCCATTTCCAATATATATCTTCATTTCACATATTAGACCTTCAAGATCACATACTCAAACCATACTAAGTAACATCAAGTTCATCAATTAGCACCGCCACCCATAAGGTGAACCATACCACTCAAATAGCAATTCATAATAAGAATTATACAATGAGAGCAACTCATCAACAAATCAAACCATCATTACCCATAAGCAATTTATCAATATTTCACCATATTAAGGCCCTTAGGGCAGTAGCTACACCAACATGACAAATACAAGAAGACCCAAGTTCATACCCTACTCAAATCTTGCTCACATAACCCATTTTCAAGTCAAAATTTGAAGTATGCATAAACAAGAGTTTCATGGAGTTTTAACATCAAAACCATCTATTCAAACCAAGATAAATACATTTAAACCATTAGAACTTAGTTACAAGAAGACCCATAATAGAAATCAAAGTTTAGGAGAAGTTGAGTTTAAAACCCCTTTTTGAAAACCATTTTGGAAGTTGGCTTCTTGAATGGAAAGGTATTCAAGAATGGATACCATACCTTTAGGAGAAAGAAACCCACGAATTTGATGAAGAAACAATTCCCAATCCGTCCTCCTATCCTTCCTTGAGTTCTAGCTTCCAAGAGAGTTGAGAGAGTTTTCTTGAGAGAAAGAGAGAGTTGGATCTTGAAGAGAAAAGGGGGCTCTTCTCTAGGTTTAGGGTGTAAGAGAGTCTTATAAGGCTTGGGGTGTATTTACATAAAACACCCTAAGCTGGCAGCCTTTAAATCATGCATTGGCAGGCTTCGTCGACGAGGTCTCCTCGACGGACCGTCACGTCCACCACGGACCGTCACGGGGTTCCGTCGAGGAACACTTGGCTTCTAAATGGAGCCTGTCCCAATTTCACTCTCTGTCACCCACGACACACTGGCTCGACGGACCGTCCTGAGTACAACGGATCATCGCCATGGCCATCGTGAGCTACTGATGGGCAGACTTTGCCCAAGTCTTGGGCCTTTCATCTAGGGCCCTTTGTGGGTCCTAGGTGGGGTCATGCCCGGACGTCAAACCCCTAAACTAAGTCGTCTAGGTCTAAGGAACATCCGACGCATGTTTCAAGTAAAACGAACACATAAAACTCATCCAAACTCGCCAAGACATACAAGTACATTCTAAGGCATACCATCCGAACATCATGGACGTTTTTGGTCGATTGAACTCCAAACTTAACCAAACTTTGCACACTGCCTAAGGACACCAAACTAACTCCGTTTAACTTAAAATTAACTCAAGAAACAACCATGAGGCTCTAGTTCACCTTAGTTCATTTTGGGGCATTATATTCTCCCCCACTTGGAATAACATTCGTCCTCGAATGACGCTTAAATTTTAAGAACAACAAGGACTCACTTAGCATCATATAATACGCTTAGATCATGATCAAAACACTAACAATCAAAGCATCCACTAGCAAGGAACATCATTTTACACTTTCAACACTTAGCAACATAGGAAACTTTCACCAATTTTCCCAAAGTCAAAAAATTCAACCTCAATCTTCTTTTATGGAGGAACTACCTTCTCCAATGTTAAAAATGCTCATAAACAATGCCTTTACACACATTGAAACTAAAATTCAAGACAAAACAATTTTCTTCAAAATGCCAAATTTTTTCTACAGTGAAGTTGACTGCCATCTTACCAAATTTTTGAAAAAATTCATTCTCTAAGCAATTCATCAAGACGACATGATCATAGGAACTATAAAACCATTTATACTCATTTCATAACACAAAAGCAACAATAACCAAGAGTTGAGACTTACCAAAACCATCAATCCGGATCAATTATCCTTTCTAGCCCCCATCCCATAGGAAGGGTTCTTCTTGGGAGCATTAGGATCTAGGGAAGCTTGATTGACATCTCTCCCCCTTGATTTAAGGTTTGGGCAGTCCCTCATCTTGTGGCCTCTATTACTACATGCAAAACAACCATCCGTTCCGGCAAGACACTTACCCCCATGTTGCTTGCCATAAGTAGGGCACCTAGCCCTTTCATAGGAAGGACCACCACCTTGAGAAGATTGATTTGGAGCCCTATCCTTGTTTCCCATAGAAAAATCTTGGGGATAAAACCTCTTCTTAGGCCTTTGGTGACTAGAATCATCCGACCTAGGTCTCTTACCCTCTTGCCTTATCTCCCTAATTTTGGACTCCTCAATTTGTTGTGCATAAACCATGAACCTAGAGATATCCATGTCATTAAGAAGCATAGCCGTACGACACTCTTTTTCCACCAAGTTAGACACGCCCATCACAAACTTGTTCATCCTAGCCCTAGGGTTGGCTACCATGTTTGGGGCATACTTAGAGAGTTGGGTGAATTTGAGAGAGTACTCTTGCACACACATTCCCCCTTGACGGAGGTTCATGAATTCAACCATCTTCTTCTCCCTCCACTCTAAAGGAAAGAATCTATCTAGGAAAGCCTCTTTGAATTCCTCCCAATCAACCGGTCCTCTTTCTAAGGGTCTCTCACCCCTCCATTGCTCATACCACACTTGAGCAACATCCTTAAGTTGGTAAGCGGCCAATTCCGCTTTCTCCCTAGGGGTCACACCCATAGCATCTACCACCTTGAAAACCTCATCTATGAAGCCTTGTGGATCTTCATCCACCTTAGTGCCATGAAAAGTAGGAGGGTTCATCCTCATAAAATCCCGAATCCTAGAAGCGGGAGTACTAGCATTTGGTTGGGGCCTATCTCCTAGGTTAGCTTGGCCCACAAAGTGATTGTTGACAACTTGAGCTTGAGCCGTCATGAGTTGGGTCAAGTTCATTAGGGCAGCCCTCAACTCCGCATTAGTCATATCACCCTCAACAAAAGGAGCTTGAGGCATAGGAGGCACTTGAGGTCTTGAGGTTCTGGAGGCACTTGAGGTTCTTGAAGAGGAACCTCTCATTTTCCTCCCCTAAGCCAACAATAGGAACTTGGTCAACATGGGGAAGGACTCTCTCATTTTGTACACCTCCCTCCTCCCTTCTAGCGGTCGATCTCCTCGTATTCATGTCCTAAAAACACAAAAGGAGAGGTTGAGAATAGACACCTTATATACTCAACTCTAAGGCACGATACTAGAATAGAGAAGAAAGTGAAACTTCTAGCATCCTATAGCCTCTTGTCCATGGATGTGTCGCGACTCACACCAATGACCAAGATACTACTAGATGTGGCTTGTGAGACTTTCAGACCTAAAACTATTTCCCAAAACCTTATGCTCTAATACCAAGTCTTGTAATGACCCGAAAGCACCCCCTAGAAGTTAGGGAAATTTTTTGAATCGTGACCAGGCGTACTTGACCCCTTTGGGGTCTCGTACAAGCCCTCTAACTAGCATTCATAACATAAAGCATGAAAAGTAGTGCGGAATTTAAAACTTTTCACGATAATAATAATAAAAGGAGTCTTTTCATAAATACTAAGAAATCTTATCGTCACAAGCCAACTTAAAGACACAACTTGGAATCTTAGGGACACGGCTTTTTACGATAAAAGTAAATACATTTTTAAGTATTAATAAAGAAACTAAGAAACATAAAACTATGTCCTCGAATATATGAGGACATACCAAATTCTTGAGAGATAAAGTTCCCAAGCTTTGACTTCGATCCTCCCAAAAGGGCTTCCAACCTATACTCATAAGGTATAAAAAGTATGGGGTTAGTACAACAATGTACTAAGTATGGCATATGCAAAAACATGCAAAAAGGGACATTTTAGTAAAGATAGCTTTTTATGCAATTCAAATATAACCTTCATGAATCTAGAAGCAAACCCACATAAGAATCAACAATTAACACTTTATGGCTATCTTACCAAACTTAAAGTAAACAAAAGGAACATTTCAATTAACTTTGCTAAACTTGCAATAAAATTGAATAAAGCATCATAGTGAACATTTTGAATTCTTACCATGAAGACCTTACAGTGAATGGCACGGTCCAAGTCATATGAACCCTTTTCCTTTGAAGTTGCCCTAACCCAAGGTTATCCTAAGACTCCCTAAGGTGAGCCAAGAAGGGACTCTCATTACACCTCCCTTCAAAGCACACCAAAGCGACCCTTAAAACTACCTAATCTTAGGCTTACTTCGTTAGAAATCAAATCCACGCCCTTGGCTAACATATGCAAAACACTCATGGAAATATAGGTCATACCAAGTGCAATGTGAGAGTAGCATCCCATACTACCACTCCCACTTAGTACTCCTAATGGATTCCATTTACTCAAGTACTCCACAATAATCCTCCATAACACTACACCATAGTACTCATTCGCACGGATTTCATGAAGGTACTCTTCTCCCATAGTAGGTATAGGTCACACCAAGTGCAATGTGAGAATAGCATCTCATACTACTACTCCCACTCAATGCTCCTACTTGGTAACTAATGTGGATTGAGCACTTCACGACATACATACACAATTTCAACAGTACACAAGATAATTAGTTTCAAATCAATTCTTTTGTGGGAGTTAGCTTAATCGACAAAGACCATGAGAGCTAGACATGGAATCCCGATATTAACCCCTATCGGATGAGGGATCCTTACTTGCCTAGTGTAAGGTCATGCTTCTTAGCGTTTACATGGCTTTTCCAATAGCTACACCTATGCGGGCATATAGTTAAGGGATAAGGAGATTGTTACTAAGTAACTCACTCTCTACTAACGAGGAGTACTCATCTCAAGAGGTACTTTGGATTACAACATCTCAACTAACGAAGTTCAATCCACCTCCCCTTCATATCCTCTCGGTGCTAGGCAGAACTCCATACGGATTTCTCAACATAATAGTCTATCTTAGAAAGCTCACTAGGAAATGGAGAGGTTGTTACTAGACACTACATCTCAACTCACGAAGTGTGTCCACCTCAAGATTTCCCCTTTTTGCTCAACTTGACATAATACAAATCTTAAAAGAGTGTGTGTGTACATGTACACACCTTGCATATAAGCATCATTTCATTATCATCAAGTTCTACTCATACTTTAACCTTGATTCATCAAGCTACACACTCTACATACTTCTCATAATCATATACTTCATTTAGACATAAACTAGGTCAAACATGCAATTCAAGCTACATCAAACACAACACAAGACCCATTTCCAATATATCTTCATTTCACATATTAGACCTTCAAGATTACATACTCAAACCATACTAAGTAACATCAAGTTTATCAATTAGCATCGCCATCCATAAGGTGAACCATACCACTCAAATAACAATTCATAAAAAGAATTATACAATGAGAGCAACTCATCAATAAATCAAACCATCATTACCCATAAGCAATTTATCAATATTTCACCATATTAAGGCCATTAGGGCAGTAGCTACACCAACATGACAAATACAAGAAGACCCAAGTTCATATCCTACTGAAATTATGCTCACATAACCCATTTTCAAGTCAAAATTTGAAGTATGCATAAACAAGAGTTTCATGGAGTTTTAACATCAAAACCATCTATTCAAACCAAGATAAATACATTTAAACCATTAGAACTTAGTTACAAGAAGACCCATAATAGAAATCAAAGTTTAGGAGAAGTTGAGTTTAAAACCCTTTTTGAAAACCATTTTGTAAGTTGGCTTCTTGAATGGAAAGGTATTCAAGAATGGATACCATACCTTTAGGAGAAAGAAACCCACGAATTTGATGAAGAAACAATTCCCAATCCGTCCTCCTATCCTTCCTTGACTTCTAGCTTCCAAGAGAGTTGAGAGAGTTTTCTTGAGAGAAAGAGAGAGTTGGATCTTGAAGAGAAAAGGGGGCTCTTCTCTAGGTTTAGGGTGTAAGAGAGTCTTATAAGGCTTGGGGTGTATTTACATAAAACACCCTAAGCTGGCAGCCTTTAAATCATGCACTGGCAGGCTTCGTCGACGAGGCCTCCTCTACGGACCGTCACGTCCACCACAGACCGTCACGGGGTTCCGACGAGGAACACTTGGCTTCTAAATGGAGCCTGTCCCAATTTCACTCTCTGTCACCCACGACGCCCTGGCTCGACGGACCGTCCTGAGTACGACGGATCGTCGCCATGGCCGTCGTGAGCTACTGATGGGCAGACTTTGCCCAAGTCTTGGGCCCTTCATCTAGGGCCCTTTGTGGGTCCTAGGTGGGGTCGTGCCTAGACGTCAAACCCCTAAAATAAGTCGTCTAGGTCTAAGGAACATCCGACGCATGTTTCAAGTAAAACGAACACATAAAACTCATCCAAACTCGCCAAGACATACAAGTACATTCTAAGGCATACCATCCGAACATCATGGACGTTTTTGATCGATTGAACACCAAACTTAACCAAACTTTGCACACTGCCTAAGGACACCAAACTTACTCCGTTTAACTTAAAATTAACTCAAGAAACAACCATGAGGCTCTAGTTCACCTTAGTTCATTTTGGGGCATTATATAATGCTCAGCCTAGGCCTAATCCACAGGGTGCAGCAGCAGCCGAGCCTCCTAAGAGGAATAGGTTCTATGCCCTTAAGGGCAGGGAGGAGCAGGAGAAGTCCTCTGATGTGGTCACAGGTATGCTGCAAGTATTCTCAACTTCTGTTTATGCTTTACTTGATCCAGGGTCTACGCTTTCCTTTGTAACTCCTTTGCTTGCTCTCACTTTTGAGATATTTCCTAAAGTTCTGCATGATCCTATAGTGGTTAGTACACCTTTAGGAGAAAATGTAAGAACTGATAGAGTGTACAAGGATTGCCCAATAGTGATATGTGGCAAGACTATGTGTGCAGACTTGGTTGAGTTACCCATGCATGATTTTGATGTTATTCTTGGCATGGACTGGCGTCACAATTGTTATGCTTGCTTGGATTGTCGTAGTAGAGTGGTGAGATTTCATTTCTCTAATGAAGAGGAGCTAGTTTGGGAGGGGTACAACTCGAGTCGTCCTAACCTCTTGATTTCTAACCTTAAGGCCAATAAAATGGTCTCCAAGGGGTTATTGTGTCATCTTGTGAGTGTTAATGATTTAGATCATGACATTCTTTCCATAGACTCAGTGCCTCTAGTGAATGAGTTCCTAGATGTATTTCTTCATGATTTTCCTGGAGTCCCTCCCCCTCGAGAGATTGATTTTGGTATCGACTTAGAACCCGATACTAAACCAATTTCAATTCCTCCTTACATAATGGCTCTAGCTGAACTCAAAGAGTTGAAGCTGCAGTTAAAAGATCTCACTGACAAGGGTTTCATTCAGCCAAGCATATCCCCTTGGGGCGCTCCAGTGTTGTTTGTGAAAAAGAAAGATGGAACCCTTAGAATGTGTATCAATTATCGACAGCTCAACAAAGTCACTATAAAGAATAAGTATCCACTTCCCAGAATAGATGATTTGTTCGACCAGCTCGAAGGGTCTAGTTTGTTCTCTAAGATTGACCTTCGTTCAGGGTATTATCAGCTTAGAGTTAGGGATGGAGATATCCCAAAGACAGCCTTTCGTACCCGTTATGGTCACTATGAGTTCTTAGTCATGTCATTTGGTCTTACGAATGCACCTGCTGCATTTATGGACCTCATGAACCGAGTCTTCCGTGAATACCTTGATTCTTTCGTTATAGAATTCATTGATGACATTCTCATCTACTCTGGGACCAAGGAAGAGCATGAACATCATTTGAGACTAACCTTGCAGGTACTTAGACAACATCAGCTGTATGCCAAATTCAGCAAGTGTGAATTTTGGCTTAGATCAGTGACCTTCCTGGGTCATGTTGTGTCCGATCAGGGCGTGGAGGTGGATCACAGGAAGACTGAGGCTGTGAAGAACAGGCCAAAGCCTTTTAATCCCACTGACATCCATAGCTTTTCGGGATTGGCTGGTTACTACCGAAGGTTTGTGCATGGCTTTTCTTCCATTGCTGCCCCATTGACAGCTTTGACTAAGAAGAAAGCCAAGTTTGAGTTGACGGAGACTTGTGAGAGGAGTTTCCAGGAGCTCAAGGACAGACTCACTTCAGCCTCGGTGCTTACTTTGCCTAAGTGTGGTGAGAATTACACTGTTTACTGTGATGCATCTAGGGTTGGTTTGGGTTGTGTTCTTATGCAGGTTGGTAAGGTGATAGCCTATGCGTCCAGACAGCTCAAGGTTCATGAGAAGAATTATCCCACTCATGACCTGGAGTTGGCAGCTGTGGTGTTTGCACTGAAGCTGTGGAGGCACTACTTGTATGGAGTGCATGTGGATGTATTCACAGACCACAAGAGTCTCCCGTACGTGTTCACACAGAGGGAGTTGAATGTACGTCAGCGGAGATGGTTGGAGCTGTTGAAGGATTATGACATGAATGTTCACTACCATCCAGGTAAGGCTAATGTTGTAGCTGATGCTTTGAGCAGGATGAGCATGGGAAGTACAGCCCACGTTGAGGATGAGAGGAAGGAGTTGGTGAAAGATGTACACAGACTTGCCAGACTGGGTGTGCGATTGGTTGACTCTGCTAGTGGGGGTGTTTCAGTTCATCCTAGCTCTGAATCATCTTTGGTAGTTGAAGTCAACCAGGGTCAGTATCTAGATCCTATGTTGATGGAGCGGAATGACTCAGTGTTAATGAAGATGAATGAGTCTTTCGCTTTGGGAGGTGATGACATACTTAGGTACCAGGACAGGCTGTGTGTACCAGATGTGGATGATTTGCGAACCAGGATTATTGCAGAGGCCCATGGTTCCAGATATTCCATACATCCAGGTTCCACTAAGATGTATCATGATCTTAAACAGATTTATTGGCGGGACGGCATGAAGAAAGACATTGCAGAATATGTGGCCAACTGTCCTAATTGTCAGCAGGTTAAGGCATAGCATCTTAAGCCTGGCGGTCTGACTTAGATTATTGAGGTTCCGACTTGTAAGTGGGAGGCCATTAATATGGACTTCGTGTTTGGTCTTCCAAGGACTAGGATGCAGCATGACTCCATATGGGTTGTTGTGGACAGATTGACTAAGTCTGCCCACTTTATCACTGTGAAGTCTACTTATAGAGCCGAGGATTATGCGAGACTCTATATTGATGAGATTGTGAGATGGCATGGGATTCCTTTGTTTATCATTTCATATAGAGGAGCTCAGTTTACTTCACATTTTTGGAAATCTTTCTAGAAGAGCTTGGGCACGCAGGTAAAGCTTAGTACTGCCTTTCATCCTCAAAATGATGGGTAGGAAGAGCGCACCATTCAGACATTGGAGGACATGTTGAGGGCGTATGTGATTGACTTCAGAGGTAGCTGGGATGACCATCTGCCATTGATAGAGTTCTCGTATAATAATAGCTATCACTCCAGCATTGGGATGGCACCGTTTGAGGCACTATATGGTAGGAGGTGTAGATCTCCAGTTGGGTGGTTCGAGGTTGAAGAGTCATCCATTTTGGGTCCAAAGATCATTCATGAGGCCTTAGATAAGGTCAGAGTGATTAGGGACAGGTTGGCTACTGCTTACAGTCGATAAAAGTCATATGCAAATAACAGAAAATGGCCCTTAGAGTTTGATGTTGGTGACCAGGTTTACTTGAAGATATCACCTATGAAAGGGGTGATGAGATTTGGTAGAAAGGGGAAGTTGAGTCCGAGGTATGTTGGGCCACACGAGATCCTACAGCGTGTGGGCGAGGTGGCCTATGAGTTGGCATTGCCTGTGGAACTAGCTTCTGTTCATCCAGTCTTTCATGTCTCTATGTTGAAAAAGTGCCTAGGTGATCCAGCATCGATTCTACCTGTTGAAGATTTGGGGGTTGATGAAGACTTGTCTTATGAGGAGGTACCTGTTGAGATCTTAGACAGACAGGTCAAGAGGCTGAGGAACAAGGAGATTGCCATAGTGAAGGTATTGTGGAGAAATCATCTTGTTGAGGGTGCTACATGGGAGGCTGAGGCCGACATGAGATCCCGCTACCCTCATCTTTTCAGCTCTTGAGGTTAGACTTCCTACTCTTAAGTGTATGTTTCCTTATCTCTCCGTATTTTGTTGCTATTGCTTGACTATGCATAGTGATTATGTTATGATGTGACTGGCATTACGATATGTAGTGGTAGTGTCATTCGGGGATGAATGTTCCTTAGGGGGGATAATGTAGCAACCCTAAAAAAATGAATAAGACAAATGCTTAAGGTGTCAAGAATGCTTGCGATTAGACCAAGGTTCACAGGGATTGATACGCGTAGAACCACACCTCAGAACCCTTACTACGGCCAAGCCAACTAACTTGCGGAGTTAATTGAGCTTGGGAAGGTTGGAACCAATCATGTAGGGCTCTCGAAAACGAAGATTTAATCAAAGGAGTCTTTACCAGACTTAAAAAGATGAAATCTTGAGTTTTGAGGGTCCAGGGGTAAAATGGTTTTTTCCGGGCCAAGGATCAACCCGAAGTGACCCATTTTCGCGAAAGGGTGTCACTCGGGTTCGAGCCCCATTGGAAGCAACAAATTGGTGATTTAATTAATGTTTATAATCTGATTTTTTAAGGGCATAATGTTCCTTTCACTAAGCTAATTAAATCAGGTTTATATTTAAATTAATAAGGAGTCCTAGTTTGACTAATTCCCAAACTAAAACTCCTATTATTAGACTACTCTCTAACGATCTCTCTCTGACGTTTCATCATCTCTCTCACATTGGTTTCTGCCAAAACAACAAAGAACAGAAATAATATTAAGTGTTCTTCACATTTGAAGAACTCACATGAAAATTTAAGAAAGACAAAGTAACCAAAAACGTTAAGGCAAAGAGAAGTTGTCCGTCGAGTGGTGTGGACGTTGAGGAAGCTTGGACTGATTTTGGAGAGGGTTTTGGGCAGCAAATTCATCGTTTGAACATCAATTAAGGTATGGGTTTCTTTCCTCTTGGTCCCTTTCCCAAGATACCCCTTAAGATTCAAGATATTCATTCTGAAAACTAGGATTTATTCCCCGTTGCATGTCCCTGTCACTAGCTCCCATTGAATTTTAGGTTGGGTATGTTTACTGGTACAAAGTAGGGATGAAATGTGTTTTCGTGATGTTTATGTTTAAGTATGCATGTTCGAAATTGTGTGAATATTGATTATGTTGATCGAAATCATGTGTAAAAGTGATGTGTGTGTGCAACGTGTGGCAGTGAAGTTAGTCACTGTTTGGAGATGTGTAAAGGCATGTTAATCCTTGTATTTTATATGTTAAAGTTGTACACAATGTGATGTTCATATGGGGTGTGAGGTTACTGATTTTGGGTGAAAACGCTTGACTAATGTAACCCCTAAACTACACCTAACTATATACTAAATGCTTGGTGAAATGCCCTAAGAAACTAACATGAAAAGGTTGATGAAAGGAAGCTTAAGTTGGGACTAAATTTCCAGCTTGGTGTACTCTAGTTTCGGTCAAAAATAAGGCTAAGGATCAGGGTTTTTAAAATGAAAATAAAATAAGTGAGGTCAATGGGAATTGAACCCAAGACCTCACATGTTAATGAGGCTAAAAACGTGAAGGGGGTTAAGGGGAATCGAACCCGCTTGGCTACTGTAAATTCGCGAAAAGGAAATGAAAAATGGGGCTGGGGGGAATCGAACTCAGTTACTAGAGGAGAAAGGAGAGAACAATATATTTTAAAAAATAAATGGGAGGCGTGGGAATCGAACCCACGACCTCCAGGCTGCGAATGAGAGAAGAGAAAATTAAAGAAAAAGAAGATGTGAGGCATGGGAATCGAACCCACAACCTCAAGGCTGGAAATGGAGAGCAGCGAAATAATTAAGAAAATAAAGTGAGGCTATGGGTGCTCGATCCCACCACCTCACTGCCAAACGCCTAGCCTAGGGAGTTTTAATTAAAAATAAAAATAGGAGGTTGTGGGGGTTCGAACCCACAACCTCACAGCCTAGCGAATTTAATATTAAAATTAGGAGGCTGTGGGGGTTCGAACCCACAACCTCCCAATTCCCCAGCGAAATAAATAACAAAAACTAAAAGAGGCTGTGGGGGTTTGATCCCACAACCCTTCGGCCAACTTAAGAGGAAAACCAAGTAGAAAATTTATGATACAATGTTAATGTTGGGGTTCAATCTAGAGTCCCAATGTCATGGGGATTAAAAATAAAATCAATAAAAAATGTAAATAGTATCCAAGTGATTCGAACTTGGGTTTCCTTGCCCAAACTTCCGTATTGATATATAAGTCATACGTGAACAAAATATCAAATAATAATGCCACCTACTTAGATCAAAATCAAGATATTGGCATGTATACAAGATACGTAAGTCTTGTACTACATAATCTTAGGAATGTATGAATCACTTAACGAATTATGAATGACGCCTCATGGCTTGTGTGTATAGACTCATAAGTCTAACATACGTTTAAAAGTAAGTGAATCTAAGATATATATATAATGAATGATGAAATGAACAATGAAATGATGAAACCCTAGAAGGGTTAAGTAAGAGTATGAAACACACCAATGGCCAAGTATATTGGCATATGATGAAATGAACATTCACGTAAAATGGGGTGAGTAATTATGAAGAGTAAATGTGCTAATGACAATGAATGTGGTGAAAACATGATATGAGGCTAATGCAAATGATGAGAGTAATCTCAAATGAGCCTAAGTAAATGTTACCAAAACGTACTCACCTATGAGAGTGTAGGATAATGAAGAGACGAGTCTCTATGAACACTCTAATGAAAGTATTGAGATTAACACACTTAATACTAATGATGAGATGAGAAATCATCTATTGAGCTATGATGTCCTCATACTAGAAGCCAACTTCCATGACGTATGATTTGAATGTAATGGAACTTTATACTGAGCACCGATAGGCTAGCTATAAGCGGTGATGCCTTCTTTCGGGAAGGGCAGAGGTTCACGTAACTCTCATGAGATGAGACTGTCCGGCTTGACGGGTATGGGTCTCCTTGTATCTCCTAGTCTTCGAACATATACTTCCAATATAGGGATCTGGTGGGGTTAAATTCCCATGTACGCTAGCATGTTTTGGGTCACCTTGGCCGGTGATTCCACATCTTTTCGGTGTGGGGGAGACACTGGATTTCATGATGCTCACATGATCTATGTCGGTTAAAGTTAAAGTTCCCAATGAATGAATGAGGCCAGCCTCAAATGAAGCACATAATGAAATGAATGATACCAAAGGTGTTAGGATAGGATAATCAAGAGGTGAGCTAGACTCAGGTAATGACACTAGGCTATTCTTGATCATTGCACAACGAACTCGATGAAAGTCTTAAACTACACCCTAGGTATAGCTGGTGTTTACACTGGCCTATGAATGAAATGAAATGAAGTACGCATGAATGAATGAAGCAGACTCTGTGTTTGCTAATGAAGACTCCCTAGTTGAGGTCCCATATGTTGAGCCCTCATTCTGGGAAGTCTTAATGTTAAGTCCATGATTCCAACGTCTCATTGCATATGAATGAATGATATGAAAGATGTTATGTACTATATGCAATATGATATGTGCTATGTGTAAGATGTTATGTGTTGTGTGCAGTATGATAATTATGATGATGCATGTTACTCTCATGGCATGACTTTTCTAATCCAAATTTGGAAGGTTCACTAACTTCCCTACTCTCAATTTGGCAAGTCTACTAACTTGACTTTCCATAATCATGTTGTTAGGAAAGAGCTATCTTTTCTCATGCATGTCCTTTGTGTGTGCTTGCATATACCCATACTTTGTACAAGTGTGTACTAACCCTATACAACTCTAAAATTTTAGGTGAAGGCACAGGTGGACGCTAGAGCTAAGGTTGACGATGAAGCTATCCGCACATCGAGCATTCATTTGGACTTGGTAGGCCCTCATGCTTTCGAGGATGCTGCCATTTATATTCTAGATTAGGTTTAGAGTTGAGCTAGTGGAGCATGTTCCACTAGCGTTTCTTTCCTGTTTTATTCAGACATTGTATTGATGCCATTTTGGCAAGTACATCTTTATTACTATATTACAGTATTTCTTTAATTTGATGATCTTAATATTAGATGGTTGATGGTGAACAATTATGTAATGATGAGAATGTTTAATAAGTATGTTAAGAAACAAAAAGTTTCAAATTTTCCGCTAAAATTAACCTAGATGAAGTAAGAATGACGTATGTAGGCTTGTCTGCGACCTCTGAGAGGTCAACGACGCCGGTCTCATCTGGGGTCTAGATTCCGATCGTGACACAGGTTCCTGTGCCTGTATCAATGACCCCTTACACATAGGCGCGGATGGACCTACATGACGTAGGAGATCTCGTGGGTCGTTGTCCAGGAAATTTTCTAGAGTATTACCTCAAGGACCCATGGTTGGTCCTTGTGGATGGTACCTTGACGTTCTAACACGAAACCCTTTATTTCGACGTACCGGGAAGTTACATTTACGACTTTAACCTCATGCTAAAATCTAGTTTATCCTGCTATTTTTTGGAGAGTTGAAATATCTCCCACATGGGTAGATTCATCATCGAAGGATGATCTAGACACCTTACGGAAGTAAAGACTCAAAACTAGCAGCCCATCATGCTTGAAATATCAAAATCATTCACAATTCAAACGAAGAAACATCAACTAAAACATATTCAATACTACACAAGGAAGTAGGAACTACATCTAACAACTCATTATGCGTGAAACTTAACATTTGTTATATATTCATAGAAGGAAGCATGATCGACACAATATCATGGAGACAATATGCAATTACTCTCAAAAGAATTTTAGAGCAAGTTCATCAACTCATTTCATGAGTCAAATAGGCAACACATACTTAATACAGAACAACATGAGGAACATAAATCATGAAAACACATTTTATTAGTAAAGATAAATTTCATCAAGAACATGCATAACATAAGAAAAATCATAGGAAAAATACATATAACACACATGACTCCCAGAACACTAAAACTCAAGAGAAATTAGTTACCTCAATCTTGAATAAGGGTAGAAGGAAAGAGATAAGGATATCAGGACTTCATAACGGCCTCATCCTCTCAAGTAGCACCCTCAACTATGTAATTTCTCTATAAAACCTTAAAAGAAGCTATTTCCTTTTTTCTCAATCTCTTGACTTGGCGGTCTAGGATCTCTACCGGGACCTCTTCATATATAGGACTTTCGTGAACTCCCGACCCTTCTAAGGTAATAATGTATGCAAGATATCTAATACAGTTCTTAAGCATAGAAACATGAAATACCAAAAGAACTGGGGCCAACTCATTTGGAAAATCCAACTCATAGACAACCTTCCCAATCCGTTCCAAAATTTTGTATGGGCCTACATATCGAGGAATAAATTTCCCTTTCTTGCCAAATCTCATCAAACCCTTCACGGGTGAGATCTTAAAATATACCCAATCAATAACCTCAAATTCTAGATCCCTTCTTCTCACATCGATGCAAGACTTCTGCCTACTTTGAGCCGTTCTAAACCTCTCTCTAATAAGCCAAACTTTTTCAATGACTTTATAAACTAACTCGGGACCTATAAAAGAAATTTCACCTACCTCAAACCAACCGATCGAAGACCTACATATCCTAACATAGAAGTCTTCAAAGGGATCCACACCGATACTTGAGTGATAGCTATTATTATAGGCAAACTCTGTTAATGGCAAATTTTCATCCCAATTACCCTTGAAGTCTATAACACATGCCTTTATGATATCTTCTAATAATTAGATATTATGCTACTCTTTCCCATCAGCTTGAGGATGAAAAGTCTTTCTAAGATTTACCTTAATATCAAACCCGTTTTGTAATTATTTCCAAAAGTGTGATGTAAGTTGAGTACCTTGATCCGAAATAATAGATAAAGCAACCCCATGCAACTTCACTATATCTCTTATATAGAACTTGGCATAGTCTTCCGCCGAAACAACAACCTTGACGGGACTAAAGTGGGTTAATTTTGTCATCAACTCTATAGTAACCCAATTAGAATCATGTGCCTTCATGTGAGAGGAAAACCCACAATAAAGTTCATATTTACATATTCCCACTTCAAAGTGGGAATAATTATATCTTGAGACAAGCCTCCCGGCCTTTGATGCTCAACCTTAACTTGTAAGGCATTTGGCTACATATCCCGCAATATCTTTCTTCTTACCGTTACACCAATACACTTCCCATAGATCACGGTACATTATGGTGTCTGCCGAATAAATAGGATTTCGAGAACAATGAGCTTCCTCTAGAATTCGTTCCCTCTTCCCATCAACATCCAGAACTCATAACCGACCTTGGTACTTAAGCACCCCTTCTCCCACTAGGAAGAAAGCCTCAACAGACTTCTTGAGTACCGACTCTTTCAACTCAACTAATATAAGATAAAAGCCTTGCTAGACTTCACATTCATCAAAAAGGACAATTCAAAAACATTATGGACCATGACACCACCCTTGGTGGAATACACTACTTGGACACCTAGTTGGGAAAATTTATGCACCTCACGAACCAATTCATCCTTTTCATCCTCTACATGAGCAAAACTACCGATGGACAATATATTAAGTGCATCCGCACAACATTATATTTGTCATGGTAGTAAAAAACCCTCATGTCGTATTACCTTAATAATTCTAACCATATTCGTTGATAATGATTAAAGTCTTTTTGACTGGTCACATATTGAAGACTCTTATGATCAGTGAAAACATCCACATGGACCCCATACAAATAATGCCTCCCTATTTTTAAGGCAAACACAACCTCCACTAATTCAAGATAATTGGTAGCATAATTCTTCTAATGGAATTTAACTTGTCTTGAATCATAGGAAATCACTTTATCGTTTTTCATGAAGACACATCCCAAACCCGCTCTAGAGGCACAATACACCATAAATCCATCAGTACTCTTTGGCAAGGTCAACACCAGAGCAGAAGTAAGACTATCTTTCAACTCTTAGAAACTTTTGTCACAAGATTCTGACCACACAAACTTTGATTTCTTTTGAGTAAAAGTCGCCAATGGAGAAGCAATGGGAAAAAAAACCCCTAAAAAAACCTCCTATAGTAATCGGCAAAACCCAAAAAGCTTCTAATGTCGGAAGTAGTTAAATGTGTAGGAAAACTATTGACCACATCCATATTCTTAGGATTTACCTCAATACCCTCACTTGATACAATATGACCAAGGAAAGCTACAGACCTTTACCGAAATTCCCACTTAGGGGCTAACCACTATGGGATCTAGGAGGTTCACCTGAACCCTCTCGGCAAAAAACTACACGTTATATATAAGGTAAAATAATCTATATTTTTGTAGATATATAAGTTTTTAACCCTTTTAATGACAAGGAGGAGTTGAATGCGGAGTGGCAAGTTACCCTGAAATTTACCTTCACATCACCAGTTTGAATCCCAATGATAGTGTTCTATTTTCTTCCTTTTTAATTTCATTTTTTTTGTCTTCTTAACAATAAAAATTCAAAAAACGTTCTAAAAGTGTAATTTAAAACCCAAAAGAATTCAAGGGTCCCACTCTAAAGGCTTATTTAGGCATTTATTCTTTTATTTTTTTGAACCCCCTAAATGAAAATCCTGCATCATCCACTCTTCACACTTGCTAAACATTGTAAAAAGTTATTGTTCCTTATGAACTGCAACACAATTCTCAAATGGTCCACATTTTCATTCTCACTCCTTGAATAGATCAAAATATCATGGATAAACACAATCATAAACATGTCTAGGTATTGCCTAAAAACGTTATTCATCAAGTCTATAAACGTCATTGGATCATTGACATAATCACAAATTCACAGTGACCATACCGGAATCTAAAGTCCATATTTAGAAAATAAACCCCTTTCACCCTCAATTGGTGATAACCCAAGCGAAGATCAATCTTATATTAATAGCCTACTTGGCTGTCATTATTGTCGTTCACAATCATGCTTCCTATTTTAACACGCAAAAAATAAAAGCAAAACCAAAAATTAAGTAGCACTATAACTAACAAGAACAAAATTCGACTGAACTAAGAATTCTCAAATAGGACCACTCTCAGGCAGCGGTACTATTTTGACTTCACATATCAGGACACTACTTCCAGTTAAAGTGCCAACGGTCGCGAGTAGTAATATAACACAACCAATAGTTGGGATCATTCCCACATGGAGTGGTTTCGAGAATTAGTAGCTAAGTGCATATCTGTTCAAGGCAATCATAGCTAAAATACATTTACGAATGAAAACATATCGAATTAAGTGGGACGCGAGTTCACATATAAAAAGGTGTTTATAGTTAATTATCAACTAAAATAGTAAATACATGAAAATGCAAATATGGAGACGGGATTTTCGAGATGTGATAGGATTATGGGCTAAGATAAACAACCGCGTAAATTGAAATTTATTGTAAAAATCTGCATATTATTAATTAAGCTAGACTTTGGTGGGGTTAAACTATCTCTCGAACAATTTACCCCTAATCAAATTTGTTTCTCTCGAACAACAATAAGAAGAAATTAAGCACAACCTACACCTTAGTGCATTCAATCTCTCGAGCTAAATCTGTGGAAGAGGGTTTAGGATTCACTCATAAGAGCTGAACCCATGACAACCCACTACCCAATGACAATCAATTATGTAGTTTGGATTCAAAACCTTTGTCTCGAGTAAGCCAAAAACACTACGCTAAGATTGTATGCAACTACAACCCATTAAGTTCAACCACAACTACTGAACGAAATAACTTTTAAGTAACAAATAAACTACCAATTAGCAACACCCAGCAGTTATGTCAACTCATTATCACACCCCAAGAATTAGAGTTTAAGATAGACATAGTGTAAAAGCAAGAAATCAATACCAAATGGTGTTTCTATTAACTGGGTACGATTGATATTGTCTTTACAAAAGTTTACAATTAGGAATCTTCAACACCCACTTCCAATTTCTTGGAATTTTAAATCTTCAAATCATCCAAAGCTAACGAAAAATTTCTACAAACTTAAAAAATAAAATAGTGTCCAATGCTAGAATGATATTTCTCTATCAGAATACTTAATTTCTAGATAGTAAATTAAGAATTTGAAAACATTTTGTATAGTTGTCAAAATTTGTGCTCCACTGGATCAAACAGTGTAATAAGTCTGGATCGCGCGATTAACTCGGTGATCCACCCTTTGTCATTTGTATCGTCATCTTGTTTTTGCCTTCAACATCCTTCAGATTGTGTAACTTTTGGCGATATAGTTGTAACGGCCCAAGAGCACCCCCAAGTTGCCACAAAATGTACTTTACGTCTCGGGGATCTTATACAAGCCTCTTAGAGTTCATTCATTACAAAAGTATGAAAATAAGTGTGGAATTTAAGAATTTTCCCAATAAATTCAATAAGAAAACTCTATTATAAAACGTAAGAAAAACTAATTCCTAGAATAAGCCATCTTAGACACATATCATTATCATAGGGTCATATTACATTGAAACGAAACTTATAGTCTAATACAAAGTCTTTAATGAAAAACTAGACATTAAATTCCTATCCTGGAACATATAAGGAAATACCAATTTTGAGAGAAATCTACTTCCCAAGCTTCACCTGTAGAAATCCTCACTTGCGACCACCTACACTTGTAGACATAGAGAAACATATGGAATTAGCACAATTGATGAACTAAGTATGGTGAACATGCAAGAAAACCATGCAGGAAGGGACACTTTAATAGAAATATGTTTTTCATGCTCTTTTGACAAAAATCTCATAAGACAAACATAAGAAACATCTTCAAGTCAATATTCACATATAAGGTAAGACCACAATCATTAAGTAACCCATTTAGCCATTTAGACCCTCTAACTAAGGTTATCCTAAGACCCACCTAAGTAACACATGAAAAGTCCTCCCATACAACCTCTTCAATAAACGCCTAAGAGTTCCTCAAAGCAACCCTAATTAAGAATCGTTCTAATTCAATACATCTTTACTAAGTCAACATTATTCATTTAAGCCATTTAGGATATATAACAAATAGGGGGGTTCACATATTGGTCTTGGAAGACCTAGGGAACTCACTCTAACATCTTCCAGGCCTATATGTTCCATGTGTAGATAGCCTATCCTTCCACTACCCACAAGTTGTAGAACCTATCGAATATTTAAACTGTAAATACCACATGATGAGAATAGGCATCAACCAACATAGACCACACTAGCTAGGTACGGAATCAGGTGTCATGAAACCCTACACCGTGGAAGGTGTTCTTCTTGTCAAGGGTAGAACGAGGACACATCCCATGTAGGCACATGGTTAAGAATATCAAGGGATTTTTTGTACTCTAGTCTCATTCTCAAGTAGAGATACTACCACAAGCATATCCACTCGGTTCATTGCGTTGGTTCACATAGAGTACGTTCATTGAAATAATAGTATTTGAGAAGGAACCATCTCTAAGTCCTACAAACTAAAAATACCACTACCAAGAAGGGGTCCACAAGGGCTAACGATCAAGGTTCATTAGGATAGTTCATTCATGATATGGGTACCATGCTAGGCCTATTTGGTTCACTTCAATTTTAACCTTCTTTTCATATTCAAGATTCCATATTACTCTTTTATATAAGGGTACCTACTTTATGTATACCGATCCTAGACTTTTATTCATTCATTCATTCAAGAAAAGGGTGCCTAAGCCTACCAAGTCAAGACACAACAATCATCATATCATTTGTTCAATATAATCCATGTACCAAGTAGGGACAACTAAGTCTACCAGGACAAGATATAACATCATTCTATAAAGACTCTTCTTAGACCTTCATTATCACATATCAAACCATTATAGATGAAATACTTTCAATCATAACATGGTAGCATCCATATAAGACTATATAGACACCACATGAGTACCTTTACATATATGTTCCCATATACCATATCATCCTTCATTTTTTACACCGATAAGCCACAACATGATAATACTACAATTCACATAATAATTCTAACAAGGCCATGATCATAAAATTATAATAATTAAACACCGCCACCATAAGTGGACCATACAAATCAATAACAATTTGATATCAATTCTTTATTAAATAAAGAAATTTGGTTAATAAAGGAATTTGGTTAACTTACCACCTTCCAATAGCCCCAATCACCATCGTTCAACATCTCCAACAATTCCATACATTAATAGCATTTACCAATTACAATGTCCATAAGACTAGACCACCAACTAATGCATATCAACGATTCAACAAAACCCAATATAGATATAAATACTATAAAGAAAACTATGAAAACTTCCAACTATGATAAACATATAATTCAATAGCCCATAACAATCTAATCATGAATTCAACATAATTAGATCATAATCAATATACCCACTTCAGATAAAAAATTAGGAATTCAAGGAATACATGTCTTCATGGAGTTTTAGATCAAAAAACCATCATTAACATTGAATACTTCATAACTCTTCAATTTAAATCTTTTAATGCAATAACCCATGCATAGAATTTGAAATAGGGGTTTTAGGGTTTTTGAGATCTTTTGAAAATCCTTTGAAATTCGCTCCTTGAATGAGAGAAGAATCAAGGATGAAATCACCATATCTTAGTGAAGATCTACCCACAAAATTTAGGTTGAAAATAGAGGAATTTGATCCTCTTCCTTGGAGCTTGAAGGTTCTTGAATGAAGAATTTGAGAAGAGAGAGAATTTAGAGAGAAGGGAGAGCGTGTTTTATTAATTCTAATTGAGGGTTAGGGTTTTTGATCGGGGTAATGGGTATAAAATGTCATAACATAAATATATAATACACCCCCAAAATAACCAAAACACCCCTACATTAATTGTACCTTTTTAAACTAGTCAAACTTAACACTTATTTTTGGAATTATCACTGGGGAACAAGTCCGCGTCGCCGAGATGTTCCCACATGTTTTGGGAAGATAATTTTTGGACAGAAGTATTCACAATGAGGTCCGAAACATGAAAGAACTCTTTTTTCATGGTTGGAGCAAGTTAGCGACGTGGAGTGGCTCCCTCAATATACTGCCACAAGCTGCCTTAACAACTTCTTCCCCAACATGTTTAGGTCCTCCTCAAGGACCCTTAGGTTGGTCCTTGGGGATCCATTTTCGAACGATTTGAGCATAAACATGTCCCTCTAGATGTTATGGTCATACCAACTGATATTAGACTCAATACAACACCTAAAAACACATACAACATACAAGGAAATACTAGCACACACAAGACTAGTTTCTGGACGTCTTGGTCATCCTTTGACGTTTGACTTAAAAATCAGTCAAAGCTGCCCTTGGACACTATTTCACATTAAGTTAACAAGTTATTAGCTTAAGAAACACAAATGAATCTTTAATTTATCCTAGTTTATTTTGAGGGTCGTTACATTCTCCCCCCACTTGAAAAGTATTCATCCTCGAATTACACTTGCAACACATAAAAAAACTTCCAAGAGGTAAAGACTCAAGACTAGTAGCCCATCATCATACATTAAACAATTTCATTCAGTACATCATCCTAGAAGAAACATAAACTTCAGACATATAGACTCAAAAAAATTCAACAATAAGGTAGGAACAACATCTATAGACACATTATGCATTTGAGACTCCACATATACTCATTTCACAGTTTAGAGGAACTTCCTTCTACACATCATACACTACAGCATTTTTAAGCACAAAATGTCAATTTCTCATATATGCACATTTATGCATCACTTTCAAAAGTCTTTTTTAAAAATGCTCATAAATCTACTCATTCAACATATAGGCAATTTATTATAGTGGTATAACAACATGAAGGACAAAGTCAATAAAGCTCATTTTACCCTCTAAACATAAACTCATG